>QEPC01014945.1:176994-201414 GCA_003113815.1 Sphenodon punctatus
TCAAGGTACCTGTTTGTCCGCCCAGGTTGCAGCCAAGCTCTAAGCCTGCCCCAGCCTGCCTCCCTGCCTCTCATGCCATGATGCCTGTCTGCCTGCCCAGGTTGCCGCCAAGCTCAAAGCCTGCCTCAGCCCACCTTCCTGCCTCTTATGCCATGTTGTCTGCCCACCCAGGTTGCTGCCGAGAGAGAGAGAGAGAGAGAAATAAGAGAGAGAGAAAGCCTCCCCACTACTAGAAGGAGAGACAGACATGATCCCACCCATGCTGTCACCTGCACTATATGGCCAGAGAGGGAGGGAGAGAGAGAGAGGCTCTCCACTAGAACGAGAGAAATGGGGGAGAGGTGTATCCTGCTCAAGCTGCCTGCCACCTGCCAGAACCAGCGAGAGCTCTCATCTTTGCCCACATCCACCAGCAAACCTACCAGAATGAGATGGAAATAACACACAATGTATTATATGTGCCTGCCTGCCTGTGTGCGTTCCTGTACCTGCTACCACCTATTGCATGATTGAATGAAGTGTGCCCAACCATGCTCTAATTCTAGGGACATCACTCAACTCCCATAGGCTGTCATTCCACTGTACCTGAATCAGTCATGCCCGCCTCTCCCAGGAACCATCAACGAGATTCTGGGACCAACTTTCCAGTCACTGGGGGCTGTCATTCCATTCCACTGTATCCAGAAGCCTGGTGCCTGCACACCATCCTGCCCCTCCCTGCAGCCTACTCCTCCGCACCCACCCATGGATGCCTGCTGAAGCTGCTGAAAAAAAAGCCCCTCTGACCACCAGCACCCGCCGCCTGGTGCCCACTGTCAAGGAGCCTGTCTCTCTTTCTCTCTGGCACACCCACACAGACCCAAGCTCTGCCCCTCCTGGGGGGCTGTCTGCAAGTTGAGAGCCTGCTGCTGGCACATCTTGGGGCTAATAAGCTAACACTACATCTGCTGCTGCTGTCAGGTAGGGATTGGGCAAGCTGTATCAGGGCCCGCCCCTAGGGAATCAGGGGAAATGCCCCCCCAGCCTGCCCAATGTCCAGTCCCCGCTGACTGGTGAGAAGGGGGGAAAAAAAAAAAAGTTAATTAAAAAAAAAAACTGCACTGGCCGAGCCTGGGCTCATGTGTGGAGCCAGCTCGAAGAACCTTGTTTGAGAAGGTTGCTACTTCAGAAGGTTGCTACTTCAACAAGGTTCTTTGAGCTGGCTCCGCACATTGTCACTGGTTTGTGCGCAAGTGCACAAACCAGTGAATCTCCCCCCCCTCCCCCGAAGGCTTCCTAAGGTACAGGAACAGGTACAGGAACGCACACAGGGTCAAAAGGGAGGCGTTTCTCCCTTTATGTGGAATGGGCGGCTAGAAGCGCCGTCAATTCTGCTTAAAGGAACCCTGCAATTAAATAGTGCCGGCAAGGGACACTATTTCATTGTGGGGGCCGGGCAGGGGGACAGTCCATACATGGGCACCCGGGTATGGGGGGGAGGGAGGCTGGGAGCTGCCGCGTGCAGCTCCCAGCCTCCTCCCCCCCTCCCTTCTCTCTCCCTTGCTCCCAGGCCCGGGCTTGAAGCTGCATGCGTGGGAGCAGCAGGAGCCAAGCCTCCTGCTGCTTCCGCGCGCGCTGCTTGAGGCCTCAAGCAGCGTGCGGGGAAGCAGCAGGAGGCTTGGCTCCCGAATGACCGAACAACCGAATTGCGATCTGTTCACACATCCCTAGGAGTGCACTGGAGCAGGGAAACTGGTTTAAATGTCCCCCAGGCGAGTGGATCCACTGGAGTTCATCCAGCTGCCTCAGGGAGGATTAAACCTCTGGCCTTGCTTCCCTGCATCCCAGCTGGGGTGCACTGAAGCAAATCCCCCCTTCCCCACTGACTAGGGTTGCCACCTATGTATATTTTTCCAGGTCACTTATGAAAAATACATGTTGCAGGGCCTGCATTGGCGTCATATGTCTTAATGAGTTAATCTATACATAGTGCATATCACACTAATATTAACTTTTAAATTTTGGACACAGAGTAAAAAACATCAACATGTTGATTAACTTGTTAAGGCACGTGAATAATAAGTAATTAATTTCTTTAATTTTAGAGTGTGTGAAGCAATGTAATATGTGTTGTTACGACAGAACTGTCATGTTCTCTAAAGATGAGGTGGTGATAATTTTGAGGGGGGAAGGATATAGAGAGGGTGAAAAATACTGATGTGATGTGGTGAAATATTAAGTTGAAAGTATAGGACTTAAGGTTTGGTGATATTATTAGATTGGGGAAATGTGAAAATATTACAAATGATTAATTCACCTTAACTATGAATTTAAAACCTTGATTTTTAAATGTTGGAATAAAACAAAAGTCCTGACCACACGTGCCATTAATTATGATCCTCTTGGTAAGAGCCAGGGGGCTAAACCTTAGTGCCCTGTTAAAATTCTTGGTAATTAGATGGGATGTATGTGTCTGCATTTTTGTGAGGATTTGGTATTTTTCAATTCCAGTCACGTAGTGTTGCCATGGTCTATTAGAGGGTGGCCATAATTCACACTGGACTTGGCTGCATTCCTTTAGAGTGTAATTTATACACCCCAGTTAACTGCCTTTGGGGAGCCTCCAAAATACAAAGTACTGTGTTAAATGTAAGACTAATTTCTACTCGAGAGACCTAAGGGGAGCAGAGAGAGAATGGGTATGTGACTCTTTGGTGGCTGGGAGGGAAAGGAGTGGGTCTGGGGTGAGGAAGGAAGCCACAGCCAAAGGCTTAGGAGGTGGAAGAGATTTTACGCAATAGCAAAAGTCTGGGTTCTCCTCCAAGACAGTTCTCTGGAATAAGTTAACCATCCCAGCTGGCTACTGGGCTGCCAGCAAATATGCCTTTTTGGATTTGTGAGGACAACTAGCATATTTGTTCCCATAAGCAAATGTCTGAATTCGTCTTTGTCTCTACTGCAAAATTTGTGCCTTCGTTTTAGTATTTTTGGTGTTCAGTACTTTGGTCACTTCAGTAGTGCTACTGTATTTGGCAGAGCTTGTAACATTTCTAAATGCGAATGGGATTGCTGCATTCAGACTATTCACATTCCAAATCTTTTTTTAAAAAAACCACCAAGTAGTTACCACCAAAGTGAACCAAGTGCCAAGATACAGAAGTGACTGATGTATCATGCATGAAATATTGGGGATTCAAAACTGCAAACAAAGCTACAAGCAAATGCTACCTCACTAAAACCGATTCAAATTTGCAGCATTTGTCAAATTTGGTTTGGGCTTTGGGGATTCATTTCTGCTCCAGCCAGACCAGTGATCTGAATTAGAAAGGTGTGGAGATGTGTATTTCCAGATGGCGAGTCTTTTAAAAGCTGCTTCCAGGAATGCTTAAAGGTGGGTGAAGTGTGAATAACAGCCACAGTAGTTCTTAACCACAGTAGTCCTGGTTGTCTTTGTGTAGGGAGATGACCCCAGCTCTCCCCCTCCCCCCTCTTGTGTTTTGAGGTTCTACCACTATCTCATCAGCTTCACTCTCCACCTCAACTCCAATAGGTATAGCTAGAGGGGTAGACGTCTTCGTTCTGGGTGGCGGAGGCTACCAAGACAGAAGCCACACTGCAGGGACACGGCAGGTCGTTGCTGTAGCAAACACCCACGTTGGGCCGCCATCACGGATGCCAGCACTGACGCAGGGCAGCAGGGACGTGCGGTCACTATGGTGACAAAATGAGGAAACTATCTTAAAAGAAACTAAAAAGCACAGTTGCAAGGGCTACAAGTTTGCAAGAGGCATGGAGGCTGTTTAAAAGCACCTTTATGGAAGCCCAGATTAAATGCATGCTGCAAGTTAAAAAAGGAAGTAGGAAGATGAAAAGTCTCCCACTATGGCTAAATGGGGACGTGAAGGAGGCTATTAGAGCCAAAAAGGCATCCTTTAAGAAATGGAAGGCAAGTCTGAATGAAAATAATATGAAAGAGCATAAACACTGGCAACGTAAATGTAAAGTGTTAATAAGGCAGGTCAAGAGAGATTTTGAAGGGAGGCTTGCTAAAGAGGCAAAAACAAGCAACAAAACCGTTTTCAAATACATCAGAAGCAAGAAGCCTGCTAGGGAGTCAGTTGGGCCATTTATTTATTTATTTATTTGTCATATTTATTAGCTGCCCCCACATGCCTACGGGAGTATGACAAGGGAGATGACAAGGGAGTAAAAGGGGCACTCAGTGAGGATAAGGACATTGCAGAGATGCTGAATGAGTTCTTTGCGTTCGTCTTCACTGTGGAGGATTTTGGGGAGGTACCCATGCCAGAAACTTGCTTTGTTGGTGAGGAATTGGAAAAACTGTTACAAATCAATGTGACGGAGGACGTTCTAGGGCAAATTGACAAACTGAATACTAAGAAGTCACCAGGGCCAGATGGCATTTACCCCAGAGTTCTGAAGGAACTCAAATATGAAATCGTAGACCTACTTTTAGTAATTTGTAACCTGTCACTAAAATCTGCCACTGTACCCGAGGACTGGAGGGTGGCAAATGTAACCCCGATATTGAAAAAGGGATCCAGAGGCAATCCTGGAAACTACAGACCAGTAAGCTTGATGTCTGTGCTGAGCAAAATGGTGGAAACCATCATTAAGGACAGAATTACAGGGCATGTTGACAAACATGGCTTAATGGGGAAGAGTCAACACGGATTTAGTAAAGGTAAGTCATGCCTCACTAACCTGTTGGAATTCTTTGAGGGTGTAAATAAGCATGTGGACAAGGGAGACCCAGTAGATATAGTGTACCTGGATTTCCAGAAAGCATTTGATAAGGTCCCTCATGAGAGACTCTTGAGAAAATTAAAAAGTCATGGGATAGGAGGTAGTGTCTTACTATGGATCAGAAACTGGTTAAAAGATAGAAAGCAAAGGGTAGGACTAAATGGTCAGTTTTCACAATGGAGAGATGTAAAAAGTGGTGTGCCTCAGGGATCTGTATTGGGACCGGTGCTGTTTAATGTATTCATTAATGATTTGGAAAAGGGTGTTAAGAGTGAGGTGATCAAATTTGCAGACGACACCAAGTTATTCAAGGTAGTTAAAACACGAGCAGACTGTGAGGAACTGCAACAGGATCTTACGACACTGGGTGCCTGGGCATCTAAATGGCAAATGAGATTTAATGTGGACAAGTGCAAAGTGATGCACGTAGGGAAAAATAATCCAAACTATGCGTACACAATGCTGGGTACTAAGCTAGGAGTTACCACTCAGGAAAAGGATCTGGGGGTGGTTGTGGACAATACAATGAAATCCACAGCGCAGTGCGCAGCAGCAGTCAAAAAAGCAAACAGAATGTTAGGAATTATTCGGAAGGGGATAGAGAATAAAACTGAGGATGTCATAATGCCTCTATACAAATCAATGGTGCGACCGCACCTCGAATATTGTGTGCAGTTCTGGTCGCCCCATCTCAAAAAAGACATAGCTGAACTAGAAAAGGTACAGAGAAGGGCAACAAAAATGATCAAGGGCATGGAAGGGCTCCCGTATGAGGAGAGGCTTGGTAGGTTGGGGCTCTTCAGTTTGGAGAAGAGACGACTGAGAGGAGATATGATAGAGGTCTATAAAATCATGAGTGGTGTGGAACTAATAAACAAGGAGCAGTTATTTACCCTCTCAGCTAGTACTAGAACTAGGGGACACTCCATGAAACTCATGGGTGGCAAGTTTAAAACAAATAAAAGAAAATATTTTTTCACTCAGCGTATAATTGGGTTGTGGAATCTACTGCCAGAGGCTGTGGTAAGGGCCAGTACTATAGCTGAGTTTAAAAGAGGTTTGGACAAGTTTCTGGAAGATAGGTCCATTAGCAGCTATTAGCCAGACAGGATCAGGGAACTTGACGGGAGCTGGGGGGGGGGAGGGGGACAACCAGGAATGGATCCCCCATTGTGACCTGTTGGGTGCTTCTCCCAAACCACCGTGATTGGCCACTGTCAGAGACAGGATGCAGGCTAGATGGACCATTGGTCTGACCCAGGATGGCATTTCTTATGTTCTTATGTTCTTAAATGTGTTTCCTTTGACTTCCAAATTTGGAGGGATAGTCCCCTCTCCCTCCTTTTTGCAGAGGGATCTCTCTTCCTTTGTTTTCTTTGATATAATATTAAGTATAAATGAAAGAGAAACAGAGGATGTTTTCAGACAAGTGCATTATTACCCACCCAGTATTCACTGGTTAACCATTGGTTACCAGTGAGGTTTTCACACATCCACAGTGTGTAACGGGTATGTTACTGGGTGGGTAGACACTTGTCTGAAAACACTCAGAGTATCCACCAGAGAGAATGATGCAATTTTAAAACTGGCATTATTAGGAATTGATTAAGCAGTTTGGTTATTATGAATTAACTAGGCAGTATTGACCATGGCCAGAGAGACAGGCTGCATGAGGTCTGAACAAACTCAGTTCAGCTAACATGAAACTTAGGCCTCAGGCTGGCACAGACAAAGGAGGCCCATAAGAAGGAGAAGTCGTAAATAACTCGCACTCTAGCAGGAAGAATGTATTTCCAAGACCGTACCAACTACCCCAGATGGCCACTATCTCTATTAAAGAAGACTTGAAAGAGATAGATAACCTCAAAGGGTCAGAGCGGCAATTAAGCCATGGAGAAGGAAAAAAACTCCCCCAAAGTGAAAGTAGTTTTAATGACTATGCTCCAAATAGTAAAGAGATGAAGTCAACTTATTTCTGCACTTCACATGATCAAAAGGGGGGACCCTTAAACGTGTATCCCTAATAAATAAAGCTATAAAAAGGAACGCCCAGACCCCTATCTTTTGTCCTTGGTGCTTGGGACTACTAGCTTTGCAGTAAGCCTTGTGGGCCTTGGACCCTAAACGACGCTCTCAAAGATCCAGGGAGACTGCCCAGCTGCTTGCTGGGCCCCCTCCTCTTCTCCTCTGAACCAGCCTGCGTCTCGGACTGTGCCTCTGACACGTAAGATATCTTGGGTTACTGGGGTTTGTAACTGAGAACACTGCCATGTCCAGATGTTAAGTGTCTATCCAATAAAATAGAGTCGTACCCACATACTCTGGCATGTTTATTGGCAACCTTGGATCCCATTTGGGGTAAATTGAGGCACGCCACCTCATTTATTTCCTAACAGCATGGCTGGGGGGGGGGGGGGGGCTGTGTGCACTGGGAAGAGTGCCAGCAGACATCCGGAGAGTGGGGTGTGTGTGTGTTACATGGGCTGGGATGGGCGTGCACCCCTACCCACTCTTTCCCCTGAATGGAGTACCTTGGGTTTTTCTCTGATGCTCTGTGTGTGGACATAAGTGGGCAGTGCGTGGGTCATGGGAGTGTGAAGGAGAGGCCATGAGTTTAAATCTCACTGCCAGTCTGTGGCTCCCATTTCCGTGCACTTCACCACTATTCCATGCTGCCTGACTCTACAAGGTAACAGCGTGTGAGCTGATATTTCATTGTACAAATAAGTTTACAGAAGGTTGCCAGTGTGCGAAGGGCAGGTGGGGCAGGCAGGTGAGGGACAAAAAGGCTGAATAACGGTTGGGGTCTCTGAGGGTCGAGGACATTCCTCCTCATCCTCCCATACCACCACCTCCAGTTTGGACTCGTGTTCCTCCCTTAAAGACACCAGCCTCAAGCAGCACCTTTCAGTCAAAACTGACCTGAACCATCTGTTCCATTAAAATTCCTTAGACTGGTAGAACTCCATCGTACATGACCACAGGTACAACTTACACCATCAGTAGAATTGCAGGTATTATGAGTCCTGGATTTGCCACGTAACTGAAGATCTTGGCTACAAAAGGTGGGAAATCGTGATGGATAGTCTCTTGAATGACATCGTACATTCTCTTTTTTCCACTGGAAAGGTAAAGCAATCAGTTACACAAAAGAGTTGGCTTCAGAAAGGCAATAACAACATTTCCTGTAACAGCTTTAACTGGTCCCTTTCAGAAAGCTCAGGTGAGAATTTTCCCTTACCTCGTCCATCCGAATGGTGTTTGCTTCCAGTGTTTTTGACATAGTACTATAAAAATACACTTGAAAAATACTTTTCACTCATTCCTGACTTCCTTGTCTTCTAATAATCCCTCTTTAATGGTACAAAGATAATGAAATGGCCCGCTGTAGAGCTAACTCATCTTAAATATTTATTTCACCATTGACATGGATGTCTACAAAGGAACCTTTTGTGTCCTAATTCTCGACGCCAGATGGTGCCAAATACATCAGTGTGTATGTGGAGAGGCACTTGAAAAAGAAGGGCAAGTTACTTATCTGTAACATTCGTTCTTTGAGATGAAGCCTCTCCACATTCACAATAAACCATTGACCAGTCATCAGGTGGTAATCATTAGCAGTTGCTACCTACATATTCTGAACTGAAGGGAAAATCTGAATACGGGTGTTATCAGATGTAACAATAAACAAATCACAAAGCCACTGCATGTTGAATTTGGTGTTATTGTCATGACTGCAGAGCCAGTCAAACAAGAGTTACTGTCACTGCCTGTTGGACTAGCTACCCAAGAGTCTCCTCCCACCAGCTGTTGTTGGAATCCCTGTATGGTATCCTTTATGCAACAAGCCTATTGGCATGGACTGCATTGTCCCAACAATGCCTGCAATTCCTCCTTCAACACAAGTGATTGCAGACTGGATCCTAGCATTTCTGTCTGTGTCCTAGTATTACAGATTCTGTTCACGCTAGTTCCCAGGGCCATTTAAAGACTTTTAGAGGCCTGGGGGGACTGGAGTTCTGAGCCCTGCCCCACTTCAGGTGTACTGCAGCTTGGCAACATCCACTCTTGGAAAACCATGCCTCTATGGTTTCTTGGGTGACTGCTGACTGGAAGTAGGGTGGTGTGTACATAGCTAGACATAACAGCAGCTACTTACTAGTAGGAAACACCTATTGTTTTCGCTTATGACATTTTGGGAGCCAATCCATGTTGAACACAAGGCTGGTTATGTAGCCAGCATTTACAAATGTAATGGGGAGCTTTGTATTTACTACTGTGTTTTACTACCATGCTTTGTGTTTACTACTGTGTACTACTACCTAGCTAGCATTAATCTGCTAGTTCCCTCTGTGTCTCTTCACCAGTTCCCCTGACCCATCCAGTCCCTTTGTGATAGCTGAGGTTAATGTACACTGAGTACAGTAAACGTTTGTGTCTTTGGGGGCAGAATGGTGGATGTTAAGATTTAGTTTGAAAGGGAGAGATAACTAAATGCAAATAGGCTTGTCTGTGCAATTAGGGAAATGCTGGTCCATCTACGCCCAAACTCTCAAAAGATTTCTCCTGACGCTATTCATTAGCAAGAAAAGAAACTAAGACAGTACAACTAAAAAGGATAATTTGTTCCAGTCTTGCTCCTCACTGAATCAGAGTATATGTGCCCCATGAAGTAATGTTACTAAATAAAATTGTAGCTCATTGGCATGTTAATCTGGTCTATGGAACATCCTGTGCTGGACAAGAAACACAAACGCAGCAAAAGCAGAACATGTGTTGAACAAGAGAGTTCTAATTATTTCTTTGTGGAACTCAGTAAGGGATCCTGTCCTGTGGTGTTTGTGGAATGTAGGGAAACCTCTGAAAGGTGCCTCTTGGAGCTACTACGTTGTTTGCCTAACAGTTTGGATCTGGGTGTCTCCACCTCTTTCATTTTTGGGTTCCACATTCAGTTGTTCATCGCCACTCTCCAAAAGATGGTCTCCAGAATCCTCTGGTGGTTCCCATGGCAGAGTCTTTATGGGAATACACATGGGACATTATGGAATGCCTTGTTAGCTGAAAGCTGAGGCAAAATGGCTGCAAGTGACTGAGGAAATTCAGTGGAGGCAGGAGTGAATCCATGGAGGAGTACTGGAGGCAGGGGTTGTCCAAAGAGCTTCTCCCCACAAGGACTTACCCAATCCACCTTGGTCCTGGTCCTGCATCCACTTAGGAGCCAGGGCCACCCACTATACACACCTCCTTAGCAAAATCCTAGCTGCACCCTTGAAAGGGAGATAATGACAAAAACCAGGGCAGGCTTATCATCCCCGGATGACTATTAGGAACCCCCTATTGTCATGATATTCTCATTATTTTTGTAAGCCTCTCTGAGTCTTTGACGAGAAGAACATGATATAAATTGATAATAATAATAATAATAATAATTAATAATGACCTGTACATTCTTCAGACCTGAGTTAATAGGCAGTCACTGCCAGATATGGAAAAAGAGCTTTTTCATAAAACCCAAATAGGGATGCTGGTGTATATTTTATTCAGTACCTGAATGGTCCGCAGTCAAAGGAGGGAGGTAGAGACATTATGGTGTAGGCAACTGGCAGTAGACTTAGGAACAGGATCAACAGAAGGAGTCCCATATAAAAATTATTGGACTTGGAGGCTTTGAACACACGCTCATGAGGGACATTGCTGCTCATCACAGCCCAGCTCTGGAAATACATAGAGGTGAGTAACCGCAGCACATTTATTCCAACCAGTCCAGGGGCATAGAACGATCCCATCCTAAAAAGCAAAGAAGAAATAGAAAAGTGCTGTTGAAGCATAACGGTGAGAACTGGACTTCAAGAGCAACAAGCACATGGAGTCATGTAGAGTTGGAACTGGAATCAAACCAGTGTAGCCTCATGGATATGGTGCCAATCCCATCTTACCTATGAACTTACTAGGTGGCCTTGGGCAAGTCACTATCTCTCAGACTTAGCTCCCCATCTGTAAAAATGGATATAATAATGACCTACCCCACAGGACTGTTATGAGGTTGTACCTGGGACTGAAATGAGCAGCTGAATTGCAGCTTGCCAGAAATTTGTCATATCAGGAAATGGAATCAATTTCTGGACTGTTTTCCGATGCCAATGTGATTTTTAAATTCTCGCAATACCGTGAGATACCATCCTGATTTACTGACTTGCTGCATTGCTGAGGGTACTGTTTTACTTCCAGATTTGTTGGTTCTAAATTTCTGGGACAATCACTGTGCCAATAGCCCACCCCTTAACTTCCTCCCCCAGTGCCCCTTTGCCTCCATTCCAGTGCATCCCTTCAGAATTGTTCTATGTTGTTCCCTTTGCTTTGACCAATCTGCAGCTGGATTGCAGATTAGTAAATGAATCTGCGCATCAGCCAATGAGTGACAAGGAAGTACGGGGGAAAATAAAGTGCAAGAAATGTGATATTGCGTCGGGGATTTGAAATGGATGGCAAAGCAGTAAATGGCAAAGCGGTAAGTGGGATCCCAGTAAGTGGAAAGTTGGTAAATCAAGAAATGAAATGTCAGTCGAGACATTACTGAGTACCAAGAGGCTCTCAATTCGACTGAGATGGTATTGGGAACTGGGATTTTGATGAGTTTTCCCATTTTGGCAAAATTGGTTATTTCCTGATCTACCAATTTTAGTTTGGGTAGGGTGTATTTGACAGATTTACCATTTATTTATTTTTTAAAAGTATTTGTTTCTGCTCTAGTTGAATGGTATGCTAATGACACTTCACTTTGGGCCCCTTACCACAAAATCTTTTTTCAGCCCTAGTTGTACTAGATAAGGACTGTACAGCATTTTGAACACTAATAGTGCGTAGATCTGCTAAATAGTTCACTCAGACTCCCTCACTTGCAAGATTATTTTTTTAAAGTGTCTGGTGCTAGCCTTCCTTTGGACAGTCATCAAGACTAGGGATACAGCAATTTTCCATAGGAGGAAAAAGGGCTGGAGTCTGGTGCATTACTGTCCATTTAAAAATCTGCCAAGTATCTTGACATTTCTGTGAGCCATGCTGTTTAATAAACCAACAAGAACAATGGGTCTAGTTTGGCAACCCCCATGGCAAAGCTAATTCTCAGTGCTGTTTGGGATTTTCTGCATCTAGGACAAATAAGGATCTCTGCCTTACCAGATCATTCCTTGGTTGAAGACCAAGCCCAACACATTACCACTAATATCAAACTCGGCATAAGAAGGCTATAGGAAAAGAGAGAGAGGGAAAGGATTATTACACACTAGCAAAATGCCTAACATTTGTGTGACTGCTTGCAACAACAAAGTTGAATGTAGAGATGAATAGTCACATTTTCAAGTTGCTCTTCAAGTACCTGAATAATATCCATGGCCAAAATAGGTACTTGCATATCCTTTTCTTTTCAGGTATAGTTTTTTAATTTTTCCTTTTGGTTCTTCCTGTCATTTTGGTCTTTAAGTTACATCTTTTTTGGCAATTGCGTACAATAGTGCTGAATGATGTAACCGAAATACCAAAATAACCAAACTGAAAATATCAACCCAAAATGGATAGCCAATGGAGCATAAACAGATATTGGTTATTTCCTGAACCATCATTTTCAGTTTGGGTAGGGTGTCTTTGACAGGTTTACCTCTTTTTTCGGGTATTTGTTTCTGCTCTAGTTGAATAGTACCCTAATGACATTTCACTTTGGGCCCCTTCCCACAAAATGCTGCACCCAGGTAGAGTTATTGGCAAGTGTCAATGAACATCGGGAAGCAAGAGTTTGCAAGGAGCTTATGATAATGGCTGAATCAGCGGTTCCTACCATCCACGGAGGTAGTTACTAGTTACTCTTATTTATTTTATTTATTTGTTTTGCAGGAAATAATAAAACTCCTGTCTCATTCCCTCCAGATGTTTATTTATTTATTTATTTATTTAATAAATTTAATATCCCACCCCTCCTGCCACAGCAGTTCGGGGCGGCTTACAATCTATACAAATAAAAGATGATAATAAAACTATATACAAAGTTTATAAAACGCTCTATAAAATATGGAGGGTGTCAAAATCCACCCCAAATTATGTTTGTTCATCTTAGTTCCTCCCTCCTCACCTTCAAAAAGCACCTGAAAACTTGGAAGGATCATTCTTTTAGATGATCCACTGCTGGGTCCCCCTTCATTTGTTTTCTCCTCCCCTTTTTACCTTCCCCTTTTAAATTGTTTTAAATTGATTTTAGATACAGGGTGCAATCCTGCTGCTGGTTTACGCCGGTGACAGGTGCACGATACAACTGGGCGGCACTCGCTCAGGTGCGCACGTATTCACTGCTTATGGCACAAGTATGGGCTGGTGTAAATGGGCAGTAGGATGGCACCCATAGTATTTGAACTATATAAAGATTTTTTTCTCCCTTAAAACTGAACCACATGGTTTCCTATTTCAATGAAACAGCTAAAGTCTTGCCTTGCCATAGACAGCTTTAGCCAGTTTCAGATGAATAGTCTGAGCTGAGTCAAGGGCATATTCAGGGCTGGCCTGACAGTAGCTGGGAGCTTGGGGACTCTGAGCGTGGGGCCCCAGTGGCCGAGTCCAACTGACAGGTAGCATCAGTGGAGGGGGCCAGCGGGAGTGAGGGAGAGGCAGAGGCCCCGCCTCTCCCTCACTCTGTGGGTGGCCTCCCCTCCGCTGCCTATCAGTCTCGGCCAGGGGGAATGTGGGAGAGGCGGGGCCTCTGCCTGTCTCTCTCTCCCCCTGGCTGAGACAGTCAGGCAGTGGAGGACCACCCACGGAGTGAAGGAGAGGGGGCCACCCATGGAGTGAGGGAGAGGTAGAGGCCCCACCTCTTCCACACTCCCTCGCAACTTCTGGTGGTGGCATGGTGGCAGATTTAATCTGCCGCTACTGCACCTGTCACCGCTGGAGCCCAACACAGGGAGCTGGCAAGCAGGTCCGGCCCAGGGCCCAGGACAGTGACGCCGATGCCACAGCGATGGATGAGGTAAGTGCTCGCAAAATGGCTGGGCTTGGGGATGGGCGGAGGGGAGTGCCCCTCCACCTGTCCCCAAGCCCAGGCAGTGTCCCCTGACCGAGCCAGGGAGTGTCCCCTGAGCCGGGGAGCACCCCTAGGCCCGCCGGAGCGTGGGGTCCTGTGTTTCTTCCCACCCTGGGCCCCTCATCTCCTATGCCCGGCTCTGGGCATATTGACAGTCTATGACAGAAAAATGAGGACACAAATATTCTAGTGTCAGCCTATGAACACCTTTGAGTTCTACTGATGATTGCTAGTGGTGGGCAACGGGCAAGAGAGACTCAAAAGTCTTGGCAGTTCCCACAGGCGTAGATGCTTCTACTAAGTTTAGCAGAACCTCTTTGGAATAGCAATCAGGCTGCCTGGCTTTACTGTAAGAACAGATTCTGCGGACTCTGGGTGAACTCACACATAATGCTGCTAGAATCCGATGTCTGTGGGGCCCTGGAAACTGTAGAATGAGCCCCAGATCACTGTTGCGTGTGAATGAGGCAAACTGGGTTCCAGCCCTGCTTTAACCTCAGATCTGATAACTAAATCAGATCTAATCGTCAGATCCAAGTTTAAAGTGGGACTAGAATTCGGATTGCTTCACTTGCATGCAACAGTGATCCAGGGCTTGTTATACATAGGGTGACCATACCTCCCCTTTAAATAGAGGGTGCTTATGAAAACTACATGTTGCAGGGCTGCATTGATTCTAGTGCAGCCTTGCATCATGTATTTTTCATAAACCATCTTCTCTTAAAGGGGAGGTATGGCCACCCTAGTTATACAGTTTCTGGGGCCCCACAGACATTGGATTCTAGCAACATTACATGTAAATTCACCCTCGGTTACAATACAGCATCTCAAGATTTCCACCACTCTGCAAGAGTCTGATGTTATGAAAAAGACATTCAAAGTAGTTCTTTCTTTTGCAAAAAACAAACAAACAAAAAGCACCAAACTCTTTACTATACTTTCAGATTCATGAGCCAGATTGTGTCTGGCACTCCATAAGGATCTGGAGGAGACAGAGTGCACAAAACTTCCCGTTGTCCTTTGTGACATTCTGCAGAAGCCCAGAATGATCATACTCCAAAAGGTTTGGTAGAAACTCCTCCCAAAGGTAAGTCATGGTACTACCTTGTGTAGTTGACTTGACACAAGGAAAGGAGTGTGTGAGAGTCATTGGGTGTTATCTGGTAATGTCATGCTAGTTACTGTGTTGCAAACACATCTTTCTGTTGTGTATGTTTATGATGACTTGAACCAGGCTCAATAGGTGTCTGCTATGGACTTGCTCCACATGGTGGACCTGTGTTGCAGGCCCACTTTGCAGATCAAGTCCTTCCAAGTAGCTGTTGTAACATTTGGTAACCCTTCATCCTGACAAGGCCCTTGTGAGGCCCTACCAGGGGTAAAGCAGAGGCCTGGCATGGTAAAGCTGGGGATTACAAGGAATGGTGGGTTCCCAGGAGGAGCGGTATGGTCCTGGGAGTGGTGGCAGCAGAAGCAGGGATGGGGCCCTGGGAGCAGCAGTGGTATGGTCCTGACATCACCACCGTGTTTGAGGAACTCCCAGGACCACACCACCTCCCTCTCCCCCCTCCAATCATATCAGTTATCGGGTAGCCCCTGCGTGTTTGGATGGCTGCCTAATACCTATTATGTTCAACAGGAGTTTGCCAGCACAGGTTTAAGTTTATTTGTAGCTGGCATAACATTTGTTAGCACTCAGTGTGTTGCTTTCTGTCAAGGTTTAGGAGAGGGGTGTAGCTATAATAGGTGCAATTGCACCTAGGTCCATGAGCTGAGGGAGGGGGTGCAGGATTACTAGGTGCCCACTGCCCAGGGATTCCTGCTAAGCACTGCCACACAACAGATATCTTGCAGCTGCTGTGCATTGTTCATTGATTAGTTCTCCCAGATCCTTGGAGTAGCTAGGGGTCTAGGAGAAGTTTCTACTGGGAAGGGAATGACATGCTTTGGGGAAGCACAATTCTCTGAAGAGTATTTGTAAACTTTGCAGACACTCCCTAACACTGGAGTCCTCTTCCTCCTCAGCTGGAGGCTATGATGATTCCACTACCAGGGTTTCTGGATCAGGGAAGGCTTGGCTCTGTGAGGAGTCAAAAATTCTTTTTGAACAACTTTGCCTCCTAATGAATGGCTTTAAAGAAAGATTTTACAGGTATGTGTTCCTCTACTGCTTTGCACAAATACCAGCTTTATTACAGATTCTTTTATTCTCAGAGCCATCTGCCCCATACTCTCTGGGTAAGAGGCAGTTTGGGGGTATTGGATAGCTGGAGATTGGAGAAAGGGGCTTGAGAGGAAGAAGCATGGGCTTTGAGGCACTAGCTTGTGGGGGGATGGTGAACCTTTGAGGGTACTGGATAGCTGGGGAGAAGAGGGGGTGTGAGTGGAAGAGGTGAAGGTTTTAGGGTGCAGGTTGGCTCCAGGGGTAGAACTGAGGAAGAGTATCTTGAGGGGAAGAGAAGCAGATTTTTGTGGTGCTGGCTAGCTGATGGGGAGAGAAGGAAGCTTGCGGGGGGGAAGAAGAGAAGGCTTTAGGGTACAGGCTACCTGGGAGGGAGTAGGCGAAAAGTTGGTTGGGAACAGGAGGTGGCTTTGGGGGTAGGGGCTGAATCCAGTCCCTACTCTTAAGTGTTGTAAGAGTGAGCTCGGGGAAAGGACGTGTTAAAACAAATGACATGGAATGCCCATTAGAAACAGTGGAGGTAATGGAAATGCCAGTTGAAAATAATGGGATCTGCAAATGACCATGGGCTTTGATTTGAATACAAAGCAATACAATGGAGCTGCATCTTTGGGGATGATAAAGAATGTATGAAGAGTGAGTGGAATTGGAATGGCAAGAGAGTGGCTGGGAGGAGGCCATGAGGAGTGGGTGAAATAACAAGGTTTTGGTCGGAATGACAGGAGGGAAGCTATGACAAGATTCTGGGTGAAATAAGTGATTGAGCAGAATGATGAGGGGACCACGGGGAGCACTGGTATTATATTCTATCCCCGTAGCTTCCTGTTGCTCTACCAAGGTTCTTGTCATTGTACGCATTTCCCCAAGATCACCTTCTTTGCCATTCCCCCTTATCTTCATCCCCCCTCTTCCTTATCATTCCATTCATTCTGTCACTTCATCCACTTCCTGTGGATTCCTCCCTGTTATTTCATCCTCTCTCTCTGACCCCTTTTTGTCATTCCAAACACACACCCTTATTCCTGTCCCCTAGTAGATCTGTATTTTAGTATGTCTCCAGGGAAAAGCAGCAGAGATGAGGGCATGCACTCAAGGACATGGGAATGGATGTATTCAAGCCACAGGTCCATGATCCGAACCTTTTTTCCTGCTTTCCCATTCCTGTGCACAAAGTTCATCCCTCTTCCCTCAAAGCCCCCTTCTTGACAGAAGCTTTTAGGTAAGCTGGTGCAGCCAGTAGCTTTAAGTGCCCCTACTCCAGTGCAGCCCTTGGAGCTTGTAATAGCTTTCAAAGTGACCCTAGGGAAGAAGAAAGTCCCCCACCCCTGGTTTAGTTTGTACATCAGCCTGTTTAAGTTCTGCATTCTTGTTTTAGTGAATGCTGCTGGCTTTAAGGAGTAGACCACTATTGATTTTGGTGCAGATAAGAAAACCCAAAGTGGCTCTACTTATGCTTCATCATAGCAAGGAAACCATAATATTTGTAGGATGGCCACTTTTTGTGGTTTCACCCTGAGACTCCCATCTTGGCCTATGACACCCCACCCGCTCTCATGGTGAAACGCAAGAGGTACAATCCAAAATATCGGATATCTCTATCTAACCAGAATCCCTGAAAGGTAACAGTAGATCAGAGAAGATATTTTATTTCTTTACTATGCAAGTTGATAGTGTTCTGCAAGAAGGAACCAACTTGAGGGTGGGGGTTTGAGCAGAAGCAGTGTGAGAAAGGAGCAACAATGGGGGGGGAGGGGAGGGGGAATCACCTGGGCCCATTCCAACCTAGCAATACCCCAGAGCAGGAGCCATGTTCTCCGAGCCCAACATTTTGGGTACCAACCCTTACCGAAGGCTATTGCTTAAAGCTGGGTAAACAAAGGGTGCTTGCAAACGAGATAATAGCCTACTGGAGTCTGTGTTCAGTTTGTGCAACCTCCACTCAACCCCCACTCCACCTTTTTTTAGAGTGTAGAGTTAATAAACAAGCAGCCCCCCCACCCCCTGTCTGCGTTTCATCTGCTGGCGGTAGCTGCCACTGGTGTTACCACTCAGCGCTTTCCTTCTCCCCATCCCTGGCTCTGTGACCCCACCCCCTTTCCATCAGACAGATAAGGTTCTTCTTTGGCCGTGACCTCCCTTTTCATCAGGAGCAGCACTGGTATTCTCGGACAGCTGCAAGAGGAGAGAGTAGTGTGTGTGTGTGCGTGCGCGCATGTGTACAGGAAGGACCTTCTCCTCTTGGAGCCACCTGAGCATGTGCCCTGTGCTGCTTCTGATGGGAAGGAGGGTCATGGCCACTTTGGCCAGAGAAGAAGCCTTCTCTGGCTGGGACTCCTCTTTCCATCAGAGCTTTCTTACTCTCCCCTCTCGCAGCCTCCTCTCAGCTGAGAGCCTCTCCCCTCTAGCAGCCATGGATGTGGATCTAGTGGACCTGGATGTGAGCAAGGCTCCGGGTGAACCTAATTAACAAGATGTGGCAACGTGGGCGTGTTTTATCACAAGTGGCCTGCACGGTGGGCCTGCGATGTCCTTGGATGCATGCTGGGGAGTGGGGGATGCGTGCTGGGGAGTGCGCGCTGCCATCTGACAAACACCTAGTAAATAGGCAGGCAAATGACCACCTGGGGGTGATAACCTGGGCTATCGTCTTTTTTATTTTCACCCAAAAGCCTCTCGTCTTTTTTATCTTCACCCAAAGGCCTCATCTGGCTTCTGCCGAAGTAGGTGGGAATTTGATTAGGCCTGATGATCCTGAAGGTTCGTTTGCTTTAGAATGAAAATGCCTGTTCAGTTTGGGATGAATTTGGAATGGGATTTGTATCTTGACTGCTGGAAGAAATACTCTGTAGTCTTACTCCCCGTGTGAAGGGACGGCGAGAGGGCAAAAGAGAGGTGCAGATAATGCACTTTTGAGAGATCACTTGGAGATGCAGAACAGAATGAAAAGAAGTAGTATTACCAAAAGTGCCCCGAGGACAGATCATAGGGAAACGGACATTTTTAAAGTTCTGGTGAAGGATTTTCATAAAGCAGGTGGGAGGGATAAACGAAACTCCCCCCTGAATAGCATTTTTTCAGAAGTTGCTTTAGCAAAGCTTCTAAGCAGCCATGCAAACAAGTCTAAAACCAGGAGTAAGGGAGGGAGAATGCAAGTGAAAGGACAGACATGGAGGCTTATAGAAAGGTGCCGTCCATGGAGATAAACAACTAGATAAGTCACCGTTTGTCTTCTTCAGCCTATTGAAACTTCAAAGCAGGATACATTTTTAAAGTGGGACCAGACAAAGGGGAAGACGAAAAGTGTGAGATGGCAGAAGAAAGTTGAAAGGTGAAAGGAAAGGGCTAGGACTCTGCATGACCAGTTGCAGCAGTAGATGCACAAGCCTTGCCAGAGCTCTCTGCTTTAAATGCAGAACTGAAGGCTCCTTGGTGTGTGGTGTGAATACCAAGCACCGATTGTAGTAAGTCAGGTCATGTTTCTGGATCCAGGAAGCTTTAATAAACAGGGATGCTGCTTGTCAGGATTGGGAGGAAAATCTTGATGGTACAAGGTATTTAAGTACCCATGCATGCTCGAGGATATCAATGAAGCAAGCAGGAGTGCGTCTGTTCCTGCAGAACTGGCATGTCCTCTGGAGGAACCATGGGGCTCTTTGCAAGGATGTCCTAGGCAGCAGGGTGATACACTGACTACATTACAGCCTGTAGGGCCCCACCAAGGATCAGCCATTGCATGTGTGCACAACTGCCTAGCCCTGGCAGGACCTTGGTCTGGAGTCCTGCCCCTCACGCTGGCTGCTGCACAAGTGTAGCTGAGCTGGGGAGACAGTGGGGCACTGAGCAGCGTTGGTCTCAGCCTTGCTCCTTCTGTGCCCCTTCCCATCGCTGCTCACAGTGGCTGACTCCTCCCCACTAGTGTTGTTGCCATCTTAGAAGCTTTGACCCAAAAGGATTCTCTCATCTGTTTGTGGCTGTGCCCCTTTCAGAGAGAATTGTGATGTCATGGTGCTCTGAAGGGCTCAGATCCCTGTCGGAAAGGGGGGTGAGAGCCTCTTTTCCTCATCCCCTAACTGCATCCTTCTCCCTTCCTGAATAACCTAGGGAAACAGGAGCTTCACCCAGAGATGATGAATCAAAACTTGAAGACTCTGTCAGACTTGGAGAGGTGGTAACCCTACTCCCTGCCACTGTCTAGGTGATCAGTCTCACGGCTGAGGGGATCCCTGTTAGTATGGGGCCCGGTGCCGCTGCCGTGGTTGCACTTTCCCAAGGATGACTTGGAGTCTATGAAGATTCTGTATGAAGAACACACAAAGCAGGGAATACTGAGGAAACAGTAAAGAACTGCAGAGAGAGGGGTAAACAAGGGAAATTGCACTGAAATGTACACAGGAGTGCGACCTTTGAAGCTGGAGCTTCCTTCCCAGTTTAATATCCTAGGTATGAGGGGGTAATTCTTCCCCCTCTCTTTATCCTCACTTTAACCAGCCACTGTGCTTAAGTGAACACAGGCAAATATAAAGCAAGTTAAAAGGTAGTTATGAGGAACAGGGGCCGTGAACCACTCCTGGGGTTTCTGAGTGGTAACTGGTTCCACCATAGATAGGTTTGCCACCTCTCCAGGCTCTGTCCAGAAGTTTTGGTTTTCGGCTTAAATTCTCTGGGCCAGCCAGTGGTGTTCCCAATAGCCCAGAGAATGGTCATGTCAAAAGTGGAGGTAGGGCCATACAGACTCTCACCCCCTTTCCGGTGCGCCGTCCCCTGTTGAGCATCACATGTCATGACTGTCTGTAAGGGGCAGGCTTATGTCAGAAAGAAATGCAGTCTCTTTGCCCTGGCCCCTCCAGGTGAAAGACTGGAAAGACATGGTAACCCCACCCATAGATCCACTGTTATGCTGCATCAGGACCTAGGCCCTGGATCCTAGTTGGTTCCCTGTGTTTCTGTCATGACACCTTCCTCCCAGCAGTCTTCTGATTGGCTGCAGCTTGCTATCTAGGGCTTTCCATCAGGAACAGGAAGCTGGGTGGAACAATGCTTCCTCTTCCGGTCTTGTCCATGACTTGTGCCTGTTCTATTTCCTGTGCCTTCCCTGTATCCGTGTCCAGTCTTCTTGATCTGTCCCTGGTCCCTGCTCTGGACTTGATCCTGCTGTTCTGCCCCAGACCACATCCTGCAAATCTTCCCACATCCTGGACAATCATGACAGTATTTACCTCTGTTGATGTGTGAACAAGTCCTAGGTTGCATCTCCAATAGAGATGGAAACTAGGAGGGTTATAGGATTTGTTGTGGAAGGGACTTGATTGAGGAAGGACTTTATAATTCACTTAACTGAAACATTCAGAGGAATCTTGATCTCTTAGCAAACAAAAGAGAGCTGATTACTTAGGAAATAACTGGCACTGGCTGCTTTGGAAACACCAAGAAGTGAGGGTTTGGTGAGTCCTAATTTCAGCAGAACTTGAGCAGATGTTCTTTGGAGGTGAACTTTATTGACCACAGAGAAAAATATTGCCCAGCCACACCCTGTTAACTAAAATATCAAATGCAATTTAAATAAGGCTTTTGGGGTGGGGGGACTGATTATAAAATGAAATAAACGTAGGTTGTTGGCTATAAAGCATCAACTTACAAATCCAGCTTCCAGGTCCCAGCACCAGCAGTAATTCATGAACCTGACAAAGCAAGCTCGGAGGAAATCTCCCACCAGGATAGTGACGTATGTCACGAGGATATCTGACACGGTGAGCCTCACAAACTCCTGAAAGAAAGGTTTATTCTTTAGGCTAACCACACCCAGGTCATTCAACTTTCCTCAGACACTTCATCATCTTTGTCGCCCTCCCTTGAATCTGCTCCAGTTTGCCAATATCTTTCTTAAAACGTGGTGCTCCAAACTGGACACAGTATCCCAGGGGAAGTCTCACCAGCACAGAGTAGAGCAGAATTAGTACTTCCCATGAACTGGAAACCATGCTTCTGCTAGTGTGATCTAAAATTTATTTTTGAAGCCACATCCCGTTTTTGACTTGCCATTAGTGGCCACTTTTAGGAAACATTTTCCTTAAATAAAAGAAGATTAGGGCTTTAGTGTGAGCTTCTGGAGAAGCGAGTTTAGTTCCTTTCTCTGAAACAGATTTTATGTCTCTGTGTCTTTCTGTTCTGAAATTCTGAAACAGACTTTCTGTGTTCAGTCAATCTGTGCCCTACTTTCTCCATTGTAAAATGGGAATGACAACACGCTCTTCCTCATGGAAGGGGAGGTGGCAATGTGGTTCACTGGATGCTGTGTCAGCTTTGGAATTGGGAATCTGGAGTTCAAATAATTATCTTGCCTGGTGGCCTTGGGCAAACTACGTCCGAGTCTTATCCTCAGTACCCCAGCTGTAAAATAGGTTGCTGGCAAAAGGCCTGGCCAGATAGTTATATGATGAGCAGGAAGGAATTAGAGTGGTTTCCCACCATGATATTGGTTTAAAATCTTGAAACTGGGATTCCCATTGACTTCTCAAGACTATAGAGATGGATGGGCCTCACTAGGATGTTGCAAGGATAAGTTCAGTCAAGACTATGAAACACTCGGCTACTCAAGCAGTCTAATGTAGATATTTGTGTGGCTTCGTTATTGTAGTATTTGAGTGCCTCAAAGAACGACACAGGCATTACTTGCCCGCTGTGAAGCATGGAGCTAGTGGCAGAGCCAAGATTAAAACACAGGTTTGCTTTAGCCACAAAACCAAACTCCTTTTTCACAGGCCTGCTCTTGTGAGGTGATGGTTGCCTAGAATGTCAGCAGCATTTGAAGATATTCTGGAGCTTGAAAGGGGTGTGTGTGTGTCCTAACAGTACCTTTACAGGAGGCAGGGGGGATGCAATATTTAGCAAGATCAGGCCGCTAAAGTGTACAGCAGCACTGTTGTTGTGTGAAATTTTAAAAAGGAAGATGATCTGCATAGTTGATTTTGGCAGAAGTTCTCCATGTTCCAGGTAAAATTAAAACTGACAAAACACCAGGGTGGGAAACCCTTGGTCTGTGAGCCAAATATGGTCTCCAGCTGTTTTTTATCTGGTCTCTTTTTAAATTCCTGATCTGGTCCATGGATCCAGCCTTGACCCACAATCACTGAAATAATGAACTTCAGGTGGGGGGAGGGAATGGAGAAAAGGAGATGCACTTGAAGATGAGGGATAGGTCCTGGACCCTTCCCTTCCCTCCTTTCTCAAAAGCATAGTCCTTAAGTACCCTTGCCCCCAACTCCTATCTGACTCACCGAGGTTGTACTGATTTTCATCGTGGGCTGTGGGAGGGAAATGGCTCGGCACCCCTGACTTAAATCGTAGTGCGGATCTCCTATAACTACTTACAATGCCCACTGTTGTCTCCCAGCAAGGCCCTCTGGGTATATCTGCAGGATCCATAGGAGGTAGAGTGATGGCACTTTCATTCCCTGCAGATGAGTTATGGTAGCTAAGAAGGGTCCAGTGTGTGATGTTCTTTATCACGCCTTCTTCAGCCAACTAAAGTGGAAGAGAATGTGTACAACTCAAACCATAGAGAAGCTGGCCCGAATCAACACATCAAATCAGAGCACACCTGCACTTCAGAGAAACTTGGTCCCCAACCCAAATGCTGGCCAAAACTACAAAATTTGGGTGGTCTGCTTTAGCTTATAACTAATGTTAGAAATCATGACCCTGGTGACGTAGCTACAATTTCTACATTAGCAATGACCCACAGCAAGTGAAGTCTGGCGGGGTGTGTGTGTGTGTGTGTGTGTGTGTGTGTCGGTGCCAGATCCATAGGAGTCTGACCCTATACAGAAAGGTTTAGCTATAATTGGGGTTGATGATACAGCTACATTCCCTTTTGCTGGGGGAGGGGGGAACAGGGTGGGGGTGCATTATTATTATTATTTTATTATTATAAGCATTTATATAGCACCAACGATGTACCTGGCGCTTTACAAAAATAAGATGGACACGGTCCCTGCCCGAGAGCTTACAATCTCCATCTTCTGCACCAGAACTCATTCCAACCTACCAACGCCTGTGCCCTTGTGAGATGATTGTGTGCCCCCCCCTCAACATAAGAACGTTAAGACAGATACCCTGACTCCCCTGTTAGAAAAACAATATTATCCTAACTTTGCTCAGTTAAACATAATCCTTCCAGGGGCCAGGTTCTCTGTATTGCAGGACTTGTGGGGACTTGCATTATGCATTTATTGTTTCTAAATTACTCATGGGCCCAATATGTTGTGGGGGAGGGGAGCTCCTGAATCTCCATGGGTCCTCCATAGGTCAGGACTCCCTGTGTTTGAGGTTCTTCGATACCATAATTTACACCAGTGTTTCTATCACTCACTGTCATTTCAGATTTATTTATGATCTATGTTTTGGGGGCCCTCCAACATGTGAAGCCCTG
>QEPC01014945.1:210745-222872 GCA_003113815.1 Sphenodon punctatus
GCTGTTCACTGCCTGGAACTGCTGTGCTGGACAAGACTTTGCACATGCTAAGGTAGCGAAGAGGAGAGCTTCCCTCATCACCTCCCTAGCTATAGTCCTTCGAAGGTGATCTATGGCATAATCAGTTGGCTTCAGCATGAGTCAAACGCCACCTGTACTCTAACCGTCTCACACCTGCTTCATCAGCCTTAGGTCTCTTGTATACCATGGGGACCTGTGCTGATGCCACAGTGGGAGCGGACACCTGGGTGCAACTGTGTCGATGGCCATGGTCAGCATTATATTCCACACTTTGACCTGGCCATCTACAGAGAAGCCATCAAAATCAGTGGTATATCCCTCCCAGAAAGTTCTGGAATCCAGTTGGCTCCATGAGTCTCTGGGGGCAGATCAACCTAAGTGGTTCTCCACCCTGATGAGGACAAAAGAGCTTAACAGATATCAAAGAGCTTGGCTTGGGCTGCAGCAGCATCACAGGCTTTTCTGCAGAGAAAGGAAGCATTGTTTTGAGGTTACCTTGAAACTGGTTGTGATCGATGCAAACTTGTTGTCTGCTGTCTCTGGGTTGCCAATCAGATAGTCCCAGCTAGTGAACATTTTCCAGCTGAAAGTGAAGTTTTCATCATCCCCATCCCCTGTATTTTCATGAGCATTGCTGGCCATCCTGCGAGTCAAGAGAAATTTATATTGGTATGCCCTTGGAATATTATGTGTCCCACTTCTCCTTGAAATGTAACCCTCTGGGTGAAGTATTCAGTGAGTGGAGAATTATAGCCACACCTGGTCATAGGGCCATTCAGCCTTTTGTTAAGGAAATGTACAGAGACAATAGAGAGTGGTGATGCCTGTGTTAGCAGTGGCAATTTTGGATTTGGTAGAGAGAGCTGTAGGTGGCCTTGGGGGAAAGTCTTCTGGCAGAGGAGCAGTATTTCAGGGAACCCTGTGTTGCTGGACTTTGTGGGTTGCAGTGATATCTGTTTGGGGAAACACTACAGGTACTGTTGATTTATTTCTATCCACTCTTCCCCAACCTGTAATTCTGTAAATAAGTGGATTTCTATAATACACCATAAGATTCCAGTGTGTCTCTGTTCAGAAGGAAACCAGCCAGAAAAGTCTACCATAAAAACTTCCTACCGCTTGGGAAGATAAATCCAACATTGGGTAAAGCCACAAGAGTTGGGAGGGCCCGATCGTCTACATGCCCCCAGTGCAGGCAATCGCAGCAACAACGCTTCAGGATAAGTGGGGAGTGCAGGGCAGATGGTGGCCCTCCCCTGGAGAACCCGGTGGGTCACTGTCAGCCATTCCGCCATACCCCGGGATGAGCCGAGGTGTTGATCACATGCATGGGTGCCCAGCCCAGCCCACCCATTCTCCCCATTATCTCACCCCAGCTGTGACATGACTGCATGGGAATGGAGCCAGCACCCACTGTGCAAAGCCCTGTGGTGGACCTTGCCATGGGGCGGGTCAGATGGGTACCAGGCCCATGAATGGTGGCATGTTACCTCGTTGGGTAGCCTTATCCCACTTAGGGTAGGGCTGCTACACCCTTTGTCATCAGCCATTTCCTGAGGCTGTAGGGTGTAGGAGCTGGCTCCCTGCCCAACCCTGAGGTGGGGTGAACATCTAGCGTCCGCCAGGCACAAGAGCCACTGCATCTCATGGCAATGGTGCCCAAACTGGGGTAAGGCTGCCCCAAAATACTATCTCATGTGGCTGTATCCAAAATGTTAACTTGCAGTATGCTGTATTCAGACACTAGATGCCGTTGTGCAGTATAGCGTTCCAGATAGCTTGTGACCCCTGTCAAACAAAGTTGAGACTCAAGTTTTGTGTGCATGCTTGTGTTTGTATTTGCAACTGTTTCTTTTAGCAAAACCAGCTCTCTAAGGAGAATTGTGAGTGACTCGTAATCTAGATTACTACTCATTACAAAAGGTTAACTATTGCTTTGCCTTTTGAAGTAATAGTAACTTCAGTGAAATTCAGGATTCATGAATGAAGATGGAAAGGAATTGAAATTTATTAACTCTTTCTCTACTGCGTCACATACCACTGTGAGTGAGCTCAGAGGGAAGGGAGTGGAGATGAGGGTAGGCACTCTGGGATAGATTCACAATCTGGATCCTCCCTTCTCCCATCCTGAGCACACTCCTAAAGCACCTCCACCCCCAGTTCCTATCCGACCCTTGTACTGATTTTTCAAAGTGGCTCCCACCCATGTTTTATATCAAATTGTAAAGAAAATGGCATTAAAACCAAAGAGCTGAACTTACGATCTTATCACAACCATCAAGCTGTAGCCAAACACACCAATGCCAACCATGAAATATGCCATCGGCAGCCTGTATTTTAACCAACCAATGGTCCGCTGGCTATTGTAGTAGCCATAAAAAACAGCAGAATATTTGATGTAACCCTAAAGAAAACCAAAGAAACAACAAATCAGTTTGATACTTTGCCTATCCAAGAGTTCAGTGCTTCCACCTATCATTGTACTTTGAGTAGCTTCCTGTGTAAAATTGGTGGCTAGAAGGAAGGCGTTAATGGAATCTGTGGGGCTATGTATACATATGTGGGGTGTGCGTGTATGCAGTATACATATTTCTTTTTCAACGAACTGCACTATTGAGTCAGACCAATGGTCCATCATCTAGCCCAGAATCACATCTCTTACAGTGGCCAGCACTGGCTAGGTCAGGTGTACCAAAATAGGGCATATATGGAGTGGTCCATTTGGGAAAGACATTTCTTTGCTGGCATAGAAGTATATCACTTTTTTGTACGTGCTGCAGGTTAAAAAATGGAGAGCCAAACTTCAGGGATGATAGGCCTATTTTAGTTTTTTTTTGGATTAACTTGTCTGATTAGCACTGAGCTGTTTATACATCCCATCACTACTGTCGCTCTGGGATACACCCCCTCAATTCCCTCCCAGTTTAATGGAAGCTTGGTCAGGGGATGAATCTTGGCGACTAGTGCTGAAATGGGAAGTGGGTTCATTATTCCTGGGTGGCATTCACATTTTTTTGGACAGTCTTTTGACTGTTCAAATATTATCTGTGATTGACATGGGTACTCAAGTATCCATTTTGTGTGGTACTTAATTTTGAGGCTGCTTGGAGTTTTTGTGGGTTGGCCATTTTGGAATTATGGTTATGGCATTTTTGGCAATTGTGCAAGTGCAACGGTGCTAATATTACTGAAATGACATAACCAAAATAATGAAATGACCAAAACATTAAAATAATCAAGCTGAATGCACCAAATGGATACTTTTTAAGCAAAAGCCTTTTATAGCTGAGGCTGGGTTAGGGCTCCCAGAACAGTTTGAAAATCATGTTGCCTTGTGACTTTGATGAAAATGAGAGCAATCTGGAATGTTTATCTTGGAAATCAAAGCCCAGATTAAAATATCCACACAATACCCTCCTCTGAGATAAGGGTGTGCTTTAATACACAAATAAGTGGCCATTGAGGACAGTGGCTTCATCTTTACACTAACATTCCCCCCAAGGTGTCAGATATCTCCTACAGTAGTGCTTCTTAGATCTTTTACACCATACCCCTTTGCTTGAGGCTCTTGATGCTTCTCTGCTAGACTCAAGTGCATAACGGGTGCTTTTAGACGGGCGGCTGCCCCAGTGCTGGCCGCACCAGCCTGCTTTACCCCTGGGTTAGCCAGTCTCTTTAAAAGCACACCACCAGATGTGGAAGCAGGGCAGGCTGCACCTGCTCCAGGGCAGCCTTGCTTGCGGTGCTCTAGCACATCCTGGAGCACCACCTGCAAAGCGGGCCAGCCAAACCCAGGGCACTGGCCTGAAGTGAAGCTGCTGCCCATCTCCTTGGTGGACCCACACAGCAGCTCTGTTTTCAGCCGGCCGTTGCCCTGGGCAACACTACGGAATTTCAGGCGCCAGCCTAGAGTGTCGGGTGATTTGCCCACAACTCTATGATGCGTGGGGTGGCCCGCAGGCAGACCGTGGGCCAGGGAAACCACCGGGTCCATTTAAAATGGACCGAGGCAGGGCTGCAAGCGGGTGGATGTGGGGGTGCACCCCCGGAACAACTCCAGGGGCAGGCAGCCTCCGCGTCTGTCTGTTTATGCCCATTATGACATGTTTTATACCTTCTCATCTCTGCTACCCTGTTGGTCAGAATTTGTATTGCAGAAATGGGCATGGCTGCCACCATTTTGGAGTTTTTCCCAACTTCGTCCAAGGGGAGCTATGGGTTTGGAAACTGCACCCCTTCTCACATTGCCCACTATACGTTCCACATCCTCTCTTGGATATCCACCCCACTCAGGTTTCAGAGCCGCTGTGACCAGGCCCAGAGCTAGGACATTGACGTGGGGGGAGAAGGGAAGGCAGATGGCGTGACAAGGGGAGCAGTTTCTTCTGAATAAAAAACTGAGGGGGGGAAAACCTGCAACATATTTTATTTCTATTAAGGGGGTGGAGCCGACCAGTTCCTCCTTCTCCCCATATTCCCCCCTTATCTCTGGGCCTGTCTGTGACATAGGTGCAGCCTCTATCTTGTTAAGCCCCATAAGTTTCCATTCTTTGGGCATCTGTGAAAAAGGGGTCCTTTTGTGTGTTCCTCCCTCTGCCCAATGGCACATCTGCCATAGCAAACATTCATGCTTCATTCCCATGATGTTCCAGGTATTTTCATCTCCTTTCTTGAGTTTCCTGTAAAATTTGTATTTCTTTGCTCTTGGCAAATCCCCCCCCTTCCCTTAATATTCAGTTTGTTGATTACTCCCATCCTGTAGCTTACTATACATCATTTTCATTTTGGCTGTTCTTGCTTTAGATGACTATTGAAAGTACAGCAAAGTCACTTGTTCACCCTAGAAAGATCCCTCCGTATTTCTGTTTGGTGCAACAGGAGGACAGGCATCTCTTGAAAACAGTATCCTATGCTAAATACCAGAGCTAACATTAATTTCTTTGTATAAATCATTGGCTGAACAAGAGGCATTCAATCAAGGCTTCTCATTATTCAGCATTAATTTAAGGATGATTTGGGGAGCCTTTTCTCTCCTGTGTGCCTCTTTGAAAATTAACCCAAGCTCTGTGGGCTTGATAGGAGTGGGGATGTTTAAGGGGGTGCTCAGGATGGGGGAAAGAAGGAGAGGGTCCAGATCATGGATCTGTACCATGGCCTCCCTCCCCTGTCACTGAGTGAATGCTCTCATCTCTGCTCTCTTCTTAAATGCATTCCTTCACTTTTTGAGGGATTGAGCTTGGATCCATAGGCCCGATCAGGATTTAGGAAGAACTAAATAAAAAAAAACAGCCACGGGACAGATTTGGCCCACAGACCAGAGATGCTTCAGCTCTTGATTTAAGGCTTCTAGTAGGTGACAGAACTGACTGCACAATTATTTGTGTGATTTCCAGCAGGTGGTGTAAATGCTGAAGATGTAGGCATAATGCTACAGATACAGAATGACCTCTGCATTTCTTGTCCTCATTGAAGAGTTACTCGGGATACAGCAGCAGCTGTATGGCAGCAGTGTAGCCCCTTGGTTATTATGACAGTTAGTATTGCGTGCAAGCTGGAGAGGACTAAAGAAAAAGTATTATAACACACAGAGGACCCTTTGGTGCTCATTAGAAAGGTTCTTTCCAGCTTGGAGTCCCATTCTGAAATAATGCTTTTTATCTTTCTGGTTTATCATGCTGCAGGAATAAAGAAAATTACAGCCCAGGGTATATTGTTCAGCATGCTTTATATGTATAAATTTGCTGTGATGCCTGAAGCCCAAATGAGGGCTACTCTTTTCTATTGCTGCCATCGCTTATGTAACCTGCTTGCTGGTAAAGTATTCATTTATCTACCTTTTTCTCTGTTGGAAGATAAGCTTCTTTTCTTTTTTTATTTCTTTTTTTTAAAAACAACAACTCGGGTCTGTTAAATTCTGCTGGGATCAGTGTTGTTGACTCTTCATTTCTTTGTTTCAAATCTCTTCTGAAGATTTTTCCAAATATCACACCTACTGTGTGTGCCGCAGTAAGCTTCATCTTATTAAAAAGACTCTCTACGGATGTCAGTTTGAGCAGCACTGCAGACACATCTGCCAAGCAAAAGGCAGAAACTTGGCAGCCAAGCTGACACTGTCTGCCCTAGACTGGTGCCATATGACTCCATTGCTGAGAATTTCCATAGTGGTGTGCAATTCAGAGCTGAGGGCTCTCTAAAAATAATATATTTTAATTTTAATCTAGGAAACTTTGACTAGATCTGTGATAGTTCCTCAACTAAAAGCACCTCCGCTGCAAGTCAGCAACAAAACTTATTTCCTCCTTCTGATCTTTTCTTTGTTTATGGCTTTATGCAGTGTTAAGAAGGCATTGGCATCCTTTTAACTTATTAATGTGGATGATTTGCTCCCAGCAAAGCCATTCAGGAGACTAATAATTTATGCCTAGCTTCTGCACTTTTTAATTCAGGCATACAGCTAGGTTTGGCACTTCCCTCCAGTCTTTACCGTGGGGGGTGGGACCACATCGGTGGGGGCGAGGCAAAGGAGCTTTCATGCCCCTTCACGACATTACCTCATAACAGTGTATCATGATGCTCCCTAGTAGTGAGTACATGTCTGAAAGGGAGCAGGAAAGTTCCTATGCCCTGCCTCCCTTTCTGATGTGGCCACAGCACTTGAAAGCCCCAATTTCTTCACATTTACTGAGGCTGCTGCTCACTGACGTGGAGAAGTTGAGGCTTCTCCCAGAGCCCTGAAATTCTGGATCAAAACCCAGAGTCTCTGGATAAGCACTGGATAGGCAGTAGTCCTACATGAGTCTAGGAGCAGAAAGCCACCTTTAAATAATTTAACACGCACACTGCTGATTTTTGAAAATCTGGTCCTAGGACTTTTAAGGCCCACTGAAGTGTTTTCACAGATATCCATGGTATGTTGGATCATATCTTTAACATTTGGAATAAATTATCCTTCAGTAACCAAATTAATCTCTGGAAATCCACTGATGTCAGCAAAGTCCCATTGGGGATTGATTTGGTCCCTTTACTTGCTCATGTGTTCCCACTACTTTGAAGTTAAATTGATGGTACATACCTCAAAATCCCAGAGCACCGAGAAATCCATAGCAGTTAGTTGTTCAGCTCTGGGTACTATTTTCCTTGGCATACTTCCATATGGCATTCCCATCAAGACCTGGTAAGTGTTAATGAGCACAAGTTCATACTAGACAGCACACCATAATTAGACTGTCTCATTTTATTTTTCTCCTAATAGCACAAGAAGTATTTGCATTGGATTTGCTCAGTTGCTTTGTTTAAACTATGGGACAAATGGAATTATTTTTCTTTTCTTTTTAAAAAAAAAAATGCAGATAGTGTTACATGCAAGAATTGAATGAAAACACCAAGCAGCACACGGTACATCTTAATGACCACATTCATCATTGGTTCTGCAGAGTAGAAAGGACAGGACATTCCAGCGTTATGCAAGAAAGGAGCCCATATTTGGATGTATGGAAGCAAAGTGAAAAAAACAAACCCCACAAATTGTATTCTGATAGAGGGTCACAAGTATTGAAGCCTAAGAAACCTCATGATGCACAGACATGATGGTAATGTTGGGCTTAGAGGGCAGTAGTGAATTGCAAGGTGGCGGCACACTCCTATGAATTGCAAAATCCTGGTGGACAAACTTTTAGACATAACAGGAGGCACCCGTAACATCTTCCAATATAAAATGGGGAGAAGGAGGCAGAAGCTTCAAGCACCAGAGAGGTGCTTTGGAGAATTCTACTCGAGGTTCGAGTTTAGAGCAACAAGTTGAGCAGGTAACACCATCCAGCAGTGAAGAGTCTGCAATGCTGTCATTTAGATGTAACAGGGCTTTAACAGCATTGGCTGGAAAAGAGCATATGCACAGAATAAAGGAGGACTGTGCCACTGGTGGGTGCCAAAAAATGGCAGGGGCTAATAGTAACAAAGGACAATTGTAAGCACCAATCAGGTGTGTAAACCCCCGGGACTTGTGGAGATAAAAAGCCAAACCCTCAAGGTTTGTGGGTGTGTGGCAGGGAGGTCATAGAGTGAGGAGTGTGGAAAGGATGGAGAGAGGTAACTAGTAGAGCGCCCCACGGATCTGTATTGGGACCGGTGCTATTTAATGTATTCATGAATACATAAAGGAGGACTGGAGACGGGAGTGAGGTGATCGGATTTGCAGACGACACAAAGTTATTCAAGGTCGTTAAAACACGAGTGGACTATCAAGAATTGCAGGAGGATCTTGCAAGACTGAGTGACTGGGCATCTAAATGGCAGATGAAATTTAATGGGGATAAGTGCAAAGTGATGCGTATAGGGAAAAATAATCCAAACTCTATGCACACAATGCTGGGTTCTAAATCAGGAGTTACCACTTGAGGAAAAAACCTTGGAGTCATTGTGGACAATACATTGAAATTCTCAACTCAGTGTGTAGCAGTGGTCAAAAAATACAAACAGAATGTTAGGAACTATTCATAAGAGGATAGAGAACAAAACTGAAAATAAGGTCCATGATCTGGACCTTCCCCCTCTCTTCCTCCATTCTGATTATCCTTCCTCACCACCTATCTGGGCTTACCCTCCCTGTCCCTCTGACTACCATGCCCCCTTTCTAATGTAAATCCGCCCCTTTGGAGTGCTGTGATGTCGCAATGCTCTGCAGGGGGCACACTTTTGTCAGGTAGGGGGCACATCCATTTGTCCCACCCCCTTTCTGATGTCCTCCACCCTCTCAGGCCTCCTCTCAGTTGTGTAAGGCCAGCTCTACTGCCCCCTTAAAAAACCTGAAAAAAATCTGGGCTCAGCCAGGAGCTCAGAGATTTTGGGTCAAACACAGAGATACTGGGTCAAACTGATCTGGCCTAATTTTCAAAATGGACCATTGGAGGGACAAAGGTTCCCCACCCCTGCTCTGTTTCATTGGTAATTCTCTGTACAAAATGTTTGCTGTGGAAATGGAGCTAGGCTCATTCTGCGGTACTAGCATTGCCTGTTGATAGTTTATGCCTAGTCCAGTGCGTGCACATGATCTAAGTACCCATGGCATTCCCAACACACCTATGGTGTCAGAGACCAACATTCTTGCCACTTCTCTGCACCACTTCTCTGCACCTGGACACTGATAATGGTGGACTGGTTTAAGGTTACTGTCAATGTGGCTTAGAGCTCTGCTCTGCCTTACACCAGGGCAATCTCTGTCTGTGTAAAGGCGGGCTGACGGATGTGCAGGTCAAGCAGAAGTGAAGCAAACATTGCCTGCTCTGCTCCAGTCCTACTAGCAGTGCTCCAGAACGTCTTGGAGCACCACCACCGGAGTGGGCCGCCCAAACCTGGAGCACCGGCCGGAGGTGGAACAGTGGTCTGTCTACTCAGTGGATGGCTGCTGCAGCTCTGCTTTTGGCTGGGGGGTTGCCCCGGGCAACCTCATAGAGCTGCATGCAGCAGCCTAGAGTGGTGGCTGACCACCTGCATCTCTATGGTGTGGGGGAGGAGGGCGTCACGTGGACAGAGTGTGGGCCGTGGCAGCTGCCAGGTCTGTTTTAAAATGGACTCGGGTGTGGCTGCAAGTTGGCAGATGCAGGGGGGCACCCCTGGACTTGCTCTGGGGTTGAGCACCCCCATGTGCATATAAAAACACCCTTAGAGTGATTATAAAATGCAGCAGCTAAGAGTGAGAAGGCGTAACTTCTTGGTAACCTTTCCTTGCTGTTGTATTATGCACTGGATGCAATCAGAGGATGGAAAATGCATTTCATTGGGTTGTGTGGATAAATTTGATGCCATGCAACACTCTTTTTAAATAAGAGGAACTACTTTGAGTTTGAGAAATCGCTGGGTGTTTTTACACGCATTTCTTCTGGATGTTTGCTGTTACATCCTGAACTTTGTGTGTCTAAATCTTAAACATCTGGATCTTTGAACTTCTGCGTAGAACGTCTCCCAGATTTTTTTTGTGTAAAATGTAAAATGTTCTCCTGGTAAACTGCTTTGCTCCAGGCAGCTGTGGTCATTTGGTTTCCATGGCAGCCTGTCACATCTATATAGCTGCGGCTACTTTAGGCTGCCTCAGGGCAGTGTTTGTATGAAGAATGCATCCAGGAACTCCCTCAGGGCAGTGTGTGTGTGTGAAAAATGAATCCGGAACTTACTTGTGGACTTGCAAACCCAAAAGATTGAAAAATCCAGAACTTTAATGTGTGTGTAAAAATGCCCACTGTTGTTGAACTAGTCTAGACAATGACCTGTGCCAGATCCTTCAGAGCAAGAAACAGAGCAAGAAACTAGCCTCCTCCTAGCTTCCTTCCCACCCTGTCAGAGGTTGGCTTAAGCCCTAAGGAATGTGGAGTTAGCTGCCTTCCAGAATTCCTGTTTGGCTTTTAACACCCTGGAACCTTCCCATATCCAGCCATGTCAAAGAACATTCTGGATTTAGAGTGTATGTGAGTGTCCCGACAATGCTTTCATGGGGCATAAAAGCATGCCAGTGTGGTGTAGTGGTGAAGTCTGTGGTACCTGGACCAGGGAGGTAAGTCTTGCCTTAGCCAGAAATTCACTGGGTGACTGTAGCGATTTACAGTTCGACTGTGGCTAGTGTATGACAATGTATAAATGCCTCATAAATAGCTTAGAATACATCTAGAATATTTTAGCAAGAAATTCACTTGGTGACCTTAATGAGTCCTGCACACACTGGATTCCAAATGGCAGCCAATAGGGAGAGAAGAATATTGAGACACAGCAATAGCTTCCATTTAAGTTTCACTTGTTTGGAAAGAAGGCAGGATTCTTTGCCTTGAACTTCATGGGAGATTTTCCCTTTAATTCAATAAAGGGATTAATTTTATCTGCTTATGCAGCGTTGTCCCCTTGAGAGGATTCAAGATCAGCTGAGGGGAGGTGTTATTGCCTACAGATAGGCTTTCTATATTGGATTGTCTTGGGTTTGTGAATGAATCTCTATACAATCTAGGTCATGACAGTGGTAAGTAGCAGGGATCAGGAGGGCAGGAAAAGCCAGTGTAGCAACTCTTCAGTAGAGGCTAATAGAGGCCACAAGAAATCTCTTCCCCATTAGCTTCTCCTGTTACTGGAGCAGAGTTACAGCAGTCCTATGGCACATGGCAGCGGGAGCCCAGCCATGCAACATGGTCAAGGAGCTTTCTGAGGCTGACTTGAAATTAGCCAGCCCCAGGCTGCGCTGTGAAGGTTTATTTTATTTTATTTCTTGGCATTTCTATGCCGCCCCCTCATGCCCACGGCATCATCGGGTGGCTAACGATACAATTAAAAAATAAAATACATTAAAAACTGACATCAATTTTAAAATAATTTTAAAAAACCCAACCCTAACCCTACCCTCCAATTCCCCCAAATTCCCCACCCCTCCAAAGGCCTGGGCGAACATCCAAGTCTTGCATGCCCGCCAAAAGGCGAGCAGACCCGGGGCCAGGCGGGCTTCCTTCAGAAGGGAGTTCCACAACCGTGGCCCGACCACTGAGAATGCCCTCTCCATGGTGGCCCCCCGCTTTACACGGGGGACCTCCAGATCGGCACCCCCCAGTTGATCGGAGGGTCCGTCCTGAGTCACGGAAGGCGAGGCGGTCCCCGAGATAAGAGGAGCCGAGACTCTTAGCCGAGGCTTAGCTGAGCTCTGCTTCCTGCAAGCATCTCCACAGAGTCTCTCTAGCGTGGGCTCCTGTACTGCCTGGCTAAGCACACCACAGGGCTGACTTACAGTAGCCCCACCAAAAATGCTATTCATTAGCTGCACTGCTGGTGGGTGACAACAACAAGGTACATGAGGAATAGGATAGTCATCAATGGCTTGGCAGCAATAGGACTAGAAACATTTTAATTTTAAGGGCTGTCCATAAATGAATCAAAAAGTTAATAGATTTACAATCAGGCTGTGGTTAGTGCACAGCAATGTATAAATGCCTCCTATATAGCTTAGAATACATTTATGAAAATCTCATGCCACATCAATAACTGCTATTAGAGGGCTTCACAACTAGTTGAACATTCATACCTAGAGAGTGGTCATCAATAGTTCATTAGGAATAGGCAACAAGTTGGGAGTCCCCCC
>QEPC01014945.1:224364-246503 GCA_003113815.1 Sphenodon punctatus
AAAGCCAGTGTAGCAACTCTTCAGTAGAGGCTAATAGAGGCCACAAGAAATCTCTTCCCCATTAGCTTCTCCTGTTACTGGAGCAGAGTTACAGCAGTCCTATGGCACATGGCAGTGGGAGCCCAGCCATGCAACATGGTCAAGGAGCTTTCTGAGGCTGACTTGAAATTAGCCAGCCCCAGGCTGCGCTGTGAAGGTTTATTTTATTTTATTTCTTGGCATTTCTATGCCGCCCCCTCATGCCCACGGCATCATCGGGTGGCTAACGATACAATTAAAAAATAAAATACATTAAAAACTGACATCAATTTTAAAATAATTTTAAAAAACCCAACCCTAACCCTACCCTCCAATTCCCCCAAATTCCCCACCCCTCCAAAGGCCTGGGCGAACATCCAAGTCTTGCATGCCCGCCAAAAGGCGAGCAGACCCGGGGCCAGGCGGGCTTCCTTCAGAAGGGAGTTCCACAACCGTGGCCCGACCACTGAGAATGCCCTCTCCATGGTGGCCCCCCGCTTTACACGGGGGACCTCCAGATCGGCACCCCCCAGTTGATCGGAGGGTCTGTCCTGAGTCACGGAAGGCGAGGCGGTCCCCGAGATAAGAGGAGCCGAGACTCTTAGCCGAGGCTTAGCTGAGCTCTGCTTCCTGCAAGCATCTCCACAGAGTCTCTCTAGCGTGGGCTCCTGTACTGCCTGGCTAAGCACACCACAGGGCTGACTTACAGTAGCCCCACCAAAAATGCTATTCATTAGCTGCACTGCTGGTGGGTGACAACAACAAGGTACATGAGGAATAGGATAGTCATCAATGGCTTGGCAGCAATAGGACTAGAAACATTTTAATTTTAAGGGCTGTCCATAAATGAATCAAAAAGTTAATAGATTTACAATCAGGCTGTGGTTAGTGCACAGCAATGTATAAATGCCTCCTATATAGCTTAGAATACATTTATGAAAATCTCATGCCACATCAATAACTGCTATTAGAGGGCTTCACAACTAGTCGAACATTCATACCTAGAGAGTGGTCATCAATAGTTCATTAGGAATAGGCAACAAGTTGGGAGTCCCCCCCAAGGGCTTTTAATAGGTCCATTGCTATTTAACATTTTGATCTGTTCAAAAGGGAGATTGTTTTTGTCAAGTTTGCTGATGACATAAAACTGAGAGAGATTGCAAAAATCTTAGAAAATAGGATCAGAATTCAAAATGATCTTGATAAATGGGGAAACGGGGGCTGAAAAAATGTAGATGAAATTCAATAAAGACACATGTAAAGTATTACAGATAAGAGAGAAAAAACAAAATCAATGGCTGGGCAGCAGTACCTCTGAAAAGGATCTGAGGGTTATAGGAGACATTGGGTGTTTTTAGACAGACTGGCTTCCCTGGTGCTGGCCACCTCGCTTCTGGATGGCCCATTCATTTAAGGTGCCCCGCCAGATGTGCAGGAGGAGCAGGCATGAAGCAGGCTGTGCCTGCCCTGGTGGCAGCCCTGCTGGCAGTGCTCTGGAACATCCCGGAGCACCACCAGTGGAGTGGGCTACCAAAACCTGGGGCACTAGCCTGAAGTGAAGCAGTGGTCTGTCTAATGCACAGATGCATGTTGCTGCTACACTTACAGCTAGCTGTTAACCAGTATATTTGTCTTTTTGTTACTTTGTATTGGCTATGGCGAAAGCTAATGCCGAATAAACGTTACCTACCTACAACTGGCTGTTGTCCTGGGCATCACCACATAGCATTGTGGATGCTCTAGCCTGCAACTCTATGGTGGTGTGTGGGTGGACTGCAGGCCAGAGAACCTGCTGGGTCTCTCTGATCTTGACCCCAGTGGGACTGGAACTGGGAGTGGGTGGATGTGGGGGGTGCACCTCCAGTGCCGCTTCGGGGGAGGGCAGCCCCACATGTTTGAAAATGCCCATTGTGATGCAGCAGCTAATAAGGCAAATGCTATTGCATTTGGACCCCTACGTTAACAGAAGTACTGTCTGTAAGAAAAGGGAAGTGATTGTTCCTCTCTAGTACTCAGGCCTGGTCAGGCCTCCTCTAAATTAATGTGTTGAGTCTGGGGTGCCTCACTTTAAGAAGGATATTTACAAGCTGGAGAAGGTTCAAAAGAGAGCAACAGAAGGGTGCATAAGAACATAAGGAAAGTCCCATTCTTTATAACTTTTCAGTGGCAAGTCTCTGTCATTGAATTTTAACGATTTGCTTCCTTGACAATGATGATTTTTACAGGAATGTCACAGGTAAGAAATGCTTTGGACATAAACTCTCACTGCTGTGTTCTGGATTGCTTCTGGTTATGCATTTGAAGCCAGCAGCATTTCAGGGTTCTCTTTTTTATGTTCTGACTAGTTCACTGCTGGAAGCTTAAGGTGATGCACAAGGTGGGCCTTTTGCCATATTTCAGTTACTGAACAGAAGTTTATTTTTGTCCACCCAGGAAGGTAAGTACAGGCCCAGCTATGCATGGATAATACAGCAAATGGTGACACTGTGTGCAAATAAACCAATCGGACACTTCTAGGCCCCCATGATTTCACCGACTTGACCAGTGCCCATTTTCTTACCTCTGGAATTATAACTAGGCCGAATATTAAACCAAAAAGGACCAGATTGACCCCATACATCAATCGCAGGAAAATGAAATAGGAAGCCACTGAGGAACCAAAGTGACCTGAAATGAGAGAGGCAGTATTTGAATGGTGGACAAATAAAAGGTCACATTGACTAGTGGTTAGAATAGTGGAATAAGATGTGATAAAGGAATTTCAAAGTCTAAGGTGAAGATGAGGAACCTCAGCCCCAGTAGCCAAATGCAGCTCACAGCAAGTTTTTATGTGGCTCCTTTCCAGTTCCTGGATCTAGTTCCTACACCTCCAGCACTGTCAAACTAGGTTTAGGGTAAGGGAGAAGAGATGAGGGTATGCATCACAAAGATAGGGTGCAGATCTGAACCCTCCCCTTCCTGAGTGCACTCCTTAACCCTGCTCAATCACATGGGGTATCTTTACTACTCCACATGTGTATTTATTGTGGGGAAAAAAACATAAAGTTGTCACTCTACAACTTTGCCCTTCTAGGACATTGTCACCGGCACATCGGTGAACAATGTCCCCAAAGTACACCCTCCTACCATTTACTGTTTTCATTCTGTATGCAAAAAACACAGTTGGCAAAAAACTATCCCAGAAATGCATTGATTTTCCCATGGGGTATATTTTCTACCCCAGCTAAAGTTAAGCATAGGGGTAGAAAATACACCCCATGTGTGTTTGCTTAGGAAAATGCCCCAAGGCAGATGTAAATACATCTATCAACCTTGGCTGATGGCTGAAACAAGCATTGCTGTCCTTCAAGCACTCTTAAAGGCTCTTAAGAAGAGGCTGCCCACAGAGACAAGCCCTAGGGAGTGGCAGCCCACCAAGACAGTGTGTCTATTTTTATAAATTGCTAAATCCCACCAATCTCACACATGGGGACTGGCATCATGGTGCCAACCTCCCAGGAAAGGGGGCAAGGAGTGTTTGATCAGTTCCCCAGAGGTTGTGCCTGCATGTAAGGACCCTTGCAGGGTGTCTGTCCTTCAGTGTAGGGGAGGGTGGGCAGAAGCCTAGCCATGGGGACTGGCACCATGATGCCAACCTCATCAAATACATAACTGTGTTTGCAGGGCATGGGGTGTGTGGGTATTGTGATGCACACGTACTACTTTTTACCACAAACAAGGATATTTGAAAGAGATAACATTTACCCCCCCCAAACCATAACAGTGAACTTGGGGTAGAAAATACACCCCAAAGACTAAAAACATTTTTAAAATCGTGATAATGGAGCAGGAATGAGACTCCCCCTGCCCCCAACTTCCATATGGCCCTCGAAGCTTGTACTCCATTTCAAAGTGGTTCCCATGTGGAAAAAGGCTCCCCATCCCAATCAAAGAGAGAGTCCACAAACCACTCCAGAGCAGTCCCATTGAAGCCAACTGGTGCAAGTACTTGTGGGGATTCCACCCTTGAAGCAGGCATGGGAAGATGTTAAATGACTGACACATCTGAGGAAGCAGTTCCAGGATAATAGTCTTTTAAGAGTAACCTACCGTCTCCTTTGCCCATGTCCCATTGGGGTATAATAGATTGGTAAACTCTAGGAACCTATGTAAATAGTGGTTTGAAAGAGACAGCTGGAAGGTGACCAGTGGGAGCTCTCCAGGGTCCTAGAGAAAGCTGGAAGGTGACCAGTGGGAGCTCTCCAGGGTCCTGAATGCAGGCTGTGAACCCAGAAGGGTGTTCACTTTAAAGGGGGAAATTGACAACCTTGGCAATGACAGCTGGAAAGCTTGTCTGGAGGTCCAGTGGAAGAGCACCTAAAAAGTAAACCTGCTTTTTTGAGTTTGGTATATGGGAACTGCTTCTTTCCCACTTGATGAAAGACAAGCCTGTGGGGAATTGCTGTTTTGGGGATTGATCTTCAAAATACTTACGGTGACCATGAGATCCTGTTATATGCAGCTTGCCCATGACACCCTGTCTATGATGGTGGTATTTTTGGACACACCACTGTGAGATTTGTGTGATGTGATACTTCTCCATGACCTGTGTGGATCCATCAGTGCTGTCCTTAGGAGGCCTGACTAGGAATCATCCACTGGGTTCCCACTTTGCTGCTGATTTGATCCCTGGGCTCCACCTATATTGCAAGCTCCCCAGACTGCAAAAAACAGATGTAACTGTGGCTTGCTGTGGCCTGCTTGGGCCTGGACCTCACCTGCACATCTGTACAGGTGCCACCAGATGTTGGCTCGGGGTTGCCCCAAGCTATGTTGGCAGCTAGCTTGCGCTCTGACCTTAGAAAACCTCTGAGGTCTCAGCCTGGGCTAAGGCCTGCCCGCCCAAGCTAAAGTGGGCCACAGCAGGCTATTGTGTCTGTTGGTAGGCTGTCAACCCACCCTGGGTCAGAGCCACCATGATCTGTCACTATGGCTGGCCGTCATAGGCCACTATGGCTGCCCGTCATGGCAGGAGGCGTGGCCTACCAGCCACACATTTGTTCTCCCTGCTCTCCCCGACCACGGTCATGTTTGTTCGCCGGCTGGGACTAGATCATGTCTGTCGGGGCTTTCCTCCCTGGGCTGCATCAGGCCGCTAATGCCACCACTGTGTGTGGTTTTGCCCTTATTGCACTGTCTCTCCTATAACTATTTTTTTTCCCCCACAGAGGCTATCTTCTTAGGGCCATCCCTGGAGACGATTCTCTGAATGCTATGGTACTGAGGGCTGGAAATGTATTTTCCAGGTAGACAGAAAGGGTAACTTACTCTCCACTTCTTTGATCTTCATTTCCCAGGGTATACACTGTGTCTTAAAATTGTCAAAATCTCTCTTGAATTTCACCCATTTCTGCAACAAGAAAATAGCAACATAAATAAAGAGATATGGTAGACCCTTGTGTTTGGGGCAGGGGTGGAATGAGGCTCCCTTGACTAAACAAAATGCTTAAAAGTATTGTTTAATAGGTCGTTACACAGTTTATGCCATGTAAGCCTGTAGCGATAGGGGTGGGATATAAATGAATAAAAGTAAATAAAATAAGCAGGGCCAGATCCAGGCAAGTGCAGCCTGTGTGATTGCACAGGACTCCGTTTTTGTCTGTGTGAAGGGATGGAAAGAGGCTCCCAGTATTAGAGGCTCTATGAACAAACTGGAAATGATCGCACAAGTGTGAGCAGCACTGGCATAAAAAACAGGTCCACAGAGCTTCAAATGTGGAGAGTCCTGGACCACAGAGGGCCCATGGTGATCTGGGAGGGAGCTCCCAACGTATGCGGTACATGAGTAAACTAGAAAGTACGCAGGCATAGCATTGCAATGCAGTGTAGTGCCAGAAGCCCTGGTCCCTGAAGGGGATGGGATGTTTAATTGAACATCAAAAATAAATTATGGTAACGTTTTCCTTTTTTTCTAAGCGGCGAGTCAGCGTGTGTGATTGAGGGAGATTGTAGACTCTGGCTTACGCTAATTTTAAGTGTCCCTCAGAAGGGAAAAGGTTCCCCACCCCTGGCCTATAGCAAGAATTAACTGCCTTAGCAACAAAGCAGCACCATTCCAGGCTCTTACCTTTGCTATCACCATCTTATAGGCATATAGTTTTTTGCCTCTGCCCTTTCCCAGAGCGCCTTCAAACTTCTCTACAAAGTCTTGTGCCTCCCTAATTAAAAACAAAAAATTGTGGTTGTGTTTTTAGTTGAACACTGGAAAGGTCTTCGGTAAGATAACACTGGGAAGTTTGCAAGCTAGCTTTAGCTTCTGCAAATGGTACTCTTGATCAAAGCACCATGGATAGTGGAACAAGATGGAGCTGGGAAGATGGAATTCTGTATGTTAACAAACAACACAATAACCATGCAGGAGTAGATGTGTGTGCATGTTGCACTCGCCCACAGCTACCACATATCTAACTTAATAAATGTCCAGGTGGGGGCATTTTAGTTTGCTGCTATGTGCCACTCTCCCATCACTCCTGTGCCAGTATCCCATCTTGCATTTCATGCTCGTCGCACAATGCAGTGTGATGTTCCTTTACAGAGTTCCCTGGGAAGAAAGAGCCCAGCTATTTCTGGAATTCTTGGGTTGTGACTCCTGTCACCAGCTATCCCTGCCTACTCCTGTCATGAACAACCAGTGATGTGTTTTTATTCAGGAGCCTTGCCAATAATAATAATAATTTATAAAAGTTCACATGATTTAAGCCAGTAGCCCTCATTTTGGGACTGTGCCCATTGCCCAAGTCTATGCATACCATTCCACTCAAACGCTCTGGGCATCGCTGTTTGATGGTGCTAATATTCGAGCTGTCAGTGCTGGGTTTTTGCAATTTTGTAATGCCTCCTGCTTCATGAGTGCCATACAGTCACCGGTGCACTGTTTAAACCCTCTTTTGATCAGGAGGCATGACATGAGGCCATATGCAAAATAACTTCGTGTTCTCCAAGTATGAGCTATTTTTCACGGATGGCTCAAATTTTGTGCACTGCAGTCCTCGCTCCTTCAGTCATCTTCCCCCTCCCTAGGGCACTGGTTTCTTGCACCTGCTCTGTTGTGAGCTTCAGCACAGCATCCTAGTCAATGCACTTCCTGTGCCCCTCATGTATGCCTTTGTTGTTGTCAGCGTGCAGATGAGTCAGCATGGACAGAAAATCTGAGTTCCTTTAAGGAGTGCTGCACTTTTGACAGCTCCCACATGTTGAGAAGCTGGTATCACTTTCCAGTCATTCATATCGGCCATGGTGTCCACTCCTCCCATTGGGAGCCTTTTCAGCTGCAGCATGCCATTGCAGTAGTGGAATTCCAGCATGCAGACATCATACCCCTATCTTCTCATCTGCAGTACCCTGCGAGATACTACTGCTTCTAGCAGAACTGGGTCTCTGCCCTGAGGGGCTTACAATTTAGCAATTTTGGGTAAATGTTGTGGGGTGCATTTAAGCCTCAGGATGCAATCTTCCATCCATTAAAGTCTGGGAACTGGGCTATTGTCTTCAATGAGAGGAAGATTGCACCTTTAATGTCCTGCTGTTAAAAAGGCAAATTTTCCCTTCGTGTCTCAGCAGAGGAGACATTCCTAAAGGTCTACCTTGAGCCTTTTGTCCTACAAATGAAATCATTCCATTAGCATGCTAAAGAACTGTTGTTTATTTCAGATGCCCCATTCCTGCCCCTGAAGCAGAGCGCTGGGAACTCTTTGTCTAGGCGGGCTCAAAGTGTTGTGGGGGATTTGGGTATTCAAAGCTGAAGGGATGCATCTCCCCCCCTCTTATCATGCCCATGTAGTCTAGAATAGACAAGGGAAAGGGGGAACATACAACATAGAGACAGGGATACAATCATCAATTTGAGAAGTTGCAGCTGCATGTGCTTAGCTTACAAGGGGAGGAGGGGGATCCTGAGGGATGAGATGGTATAAGGAGGAGCAATGTTAGTTATGCTGGAGAAATCCACAAACATTGTTCATCCTTCCAAACCACACACAAACTTTAATGTCTCAGGGAGTGTAAAGTTGCTTTGATTTCTGTGGGACAGCAAGCATGAATAAGCAAAGAAGGGCATGGAGTCGACTTTAACATGCGTCCTGGCTAGCAGTCAGTCTCTCACTTGTCTTTAATTAAAAGGGTAGCATGATCCTAGCCTGGGTATCAATTGAAGAGATTTTGCTCATCCTCTGTTCTCCAGTTACAGAGACTGACAGCAGGATCCCGCCTCTAAGCCCTTATCATTTAAACCAAGCTGGGCTGGCAGGGTGCCACTGGTTGCTTTTCCAAGACTGAGGCCTTGGGATGGCAGCAGCAGCAGCAGAAGAAGCAAAACCTAATTCCTGTGACACACAGCATGTGGTCAACAGTTATAAGAAGTGCACGCTGCACAGTCTTGTGTAAGCGCTTCCTATTGTGAAAACTGAAAGTAGCTGGGAGTGTAGAAAGTTACCTGAGCACTGCTAATTTCTTTACCATGCGCCAGGGTTTGATCCTCATGGTAGAGATTAGCTTCTTCTTTTCCTCAACCTGCTCCTTTAACCTAGCCAGTTCTTCCTCGGACAGAGAGTCTTCATCGGATGTGGAGTTGGAAGTAGATGAGGAAGAACTAGGAGCAAAGATACAAAATGCACAAGGAGGGGAAAAATATAAAGCAGAGAATAAAATGTGATTATATATAGCACCTCCCCAACTTCAGAAACCCCGCATCCCTATGCAGAGCAATGATTTAGACCACTGGCACTCAAACTGGGATGACTGTGAACCATTTGGTGCACAAAGCCACAGTAAATATTCTGCAGCTGGTCCATGGTGCTAACCACAGGTACAGCAAAGTGGACTCTGGTACCTTTTGGTGTTGCTGTGGATGTCTGAGAGGGGTGGCAGACCATTTAGGGCATGGAGGGGATCCACCTTGTGGTCGATTTGGAAGGAGACCGATTAGGGCTGCTTTTGGTATGCTGTGCACCTAACTGTATTGCAGCATCCCTACACACTCTAGCAGAACTGGTATCTGAGGTGGTCTTGCAATCCCCCGAAGACTGTGGTCTTGCGGGATTTCAATATCCACACCGATGCTGGGTTGGAGGGAGCAGAGCGCGAGTTCATGGAAGCCATGACAACCATGTGACTGTCACAGAGGGTAAAGGGTTCGACGCATGAAGGGGGACATACCCTTGACCTGATGTTCTGCACCAGCTTTGAGGCGGGGGATCCAGTGGTAGGGGATGTAATGGTTTTACCCCTATCGTGGACGGATCATTACCTCCTCCGGACCAGTCTCCTGGTGCATGTTTGGCCCCGGAAGGGTGCAGGACCAATTCGTTTGGTCCGCCCCCGGAGACTTATGGAACCAGAGAGGTTCCGGAATGCTCTAGCGGAAATACCTTTTTTGAGTTTGGTATATGGGAACTGCACTTGTGGCCTTGGTGGATGACCTGCGCCGAGAATTAGATCAGGGCAGATCCACAATTTTGATCTTACTGGATCTGTCGGTGGCATTTGATACCGTTGATTACGGGTTGTTGGTGGCGAGACTGCAGGACTGGGCCGGGGTGAATGGAACTGTTCTTGAATGGTTTCACTCATTTCTGGCAGGGAGAATGCAGCGGGTGGTTCTCAGGGAATGTACATCATCTCCCTGGAATCTCATGTGTGGAGTCCCATGGGGTTCCATTCTGTCCCCTCTCCTGTTTAATGTGTATATGCAAACTTTGGGTGAGGTCATGAGAGGTTTCGGCGTGCAGTCTCCTCAATATGCCGATGATACACAGCTTTACCTCTCATTTTTAAGTGATCCAGGTCTGGCAGTCTTAGTGCTTATCCGGTGCTTGGCAGCTGTGGGGGACTGGATGAGGGCGAGCCGTCTGAAACTGAATCCTGACAAAACAGAGGTGATGTTGAGGGGGTGGTGACTCCCATCATTGGTGGGGTCTGCCCCCCTTTGGCCATTCAGGTTTGTAGTCTGGGGGTGCTCCTTGACCCACAGTTTCGCCTGAATTGTCAGGTGGAAGCTGTGGCGAAGGGAGCATTTTGCCAACTACATACGGCTATGGCCGTATGTCTCTGACTCGGATCTGGCCACCATCATCTATGCTTTCGTTACCTCTCGGCTGGACTACTGCAACACACTCTACGTGGGGCTGCCCTTGACGATGGTCTGGAGGTTGCAGCTGGTGCAGACAGTGCGGTGGCCTGTCTCCTGACAGGGGCGGGCCGCTGTGAGCACATTACACCTGTGCTCCACGCTCTGCACTGGCTGCCTATTATCTTCCGGGCCCAATTCAAGGTGCTGGTTATGACCTACAAAGCCCTAAAGGGTTTGGGTCCTGGTTACCTGCGAGACCACCTCAGACCCCGGGTCCCTTCATGGCCCTTGCGGTCAGCTGGTGATGCCCAGTTTGAAGTCCTCCGGGTTTGCTGGGTGGCGACAGCACAAAGGGTGTTCTCGGTGGTCGTGCCTCAGCTGCGGAATTCCCTCCCGTTGGAGGCCCATGTATCCCCAGACCTCCCCTCTTTCTGTAGATGTTGTAAGACCTGGCTGTTCCGCTGGGCCTTTGGGGAGGGGGTTTGGTGAGGTGGGAGGTTTTCTTAAATTGTTCTATTGCTTGAAAGCTGTGTTCATCTTATATTTTATATTGTATTAATTGTTTGGTTGTGTTTTAGCTGATTTTATTGTTATGAGTATGATGTACGCTGCCCTGAGCTGCCGCTGTGCAGGAGGGAGCGGGTTAAAAATGATCATATAAATAAATACTAGGGGAGGACATGTACATTACGGTTATCCCTAGTCCCTTTCTCCCCTGGCTTTTCCCCCCCTTCCTTGTGCTGCCACAGCCATCTCTGGCCTCAAAATAACCGTGTAAGTCTGAGGTTTGACAGAAGTCTGTTGGCCCAAAACGTTAGTGAACCACTGAGTTTGTCATTAGTAGGGGTGAAATGAGAGTGGTAAAAATTCTTGTGGAAAATCTTGCGAGATTCTCGCAGCACTGGTGAGATCTCACCAGATCTTGCTATGGCTTTTGAGAATCTCGTGAGATTCTTTATATATATATATATATATATATATATATAAAAGCCCCAAACGCTCTGCACATGCGCAAATGGCTACCACAGCTGTTCTGTATATTCATGGCCCCTGGTGGCCATTTTGTGTATGCATAGAGCTTTTTTTGAGGTTTTGAGAATCTTGTGAGATTCTTGAAAGCTCCCAAACACTCTGCACATGCACAAAATGGCCACCAGGGGGCCGTGCATGCACATATGCAAAATAGCCACCACAGCCAGAGAGGTTTCTTTTTTTAACTCTTGAGAATTTTGTGAGAACGGGTCAAGAATCAGATGTTTCTGGACTCGTTCTTGAAAATTTTGCCAAGAACCTGGTTCTTGATGAGATTTTTGAGGACTGCAAGAGCACGTTTCAGCCCTAGTAGTAGTGGGCAGTAACCACGTGAGCCAGAGTTAGAAAAATGTCCCCCTCCCATAGCTCACTTGGAAAATCAGTACAAGATCCATGAGCTGGATAGGAGCTGGGGCAGGACATTTAACAGGTGTGCTCAGAATGAGGAAGGAAAGAGATGGTCTAGATCATGGAACCATTCCTTCTCCTTAAATACATGCTCTTCTATCTTCTTCCTTCTCTTGAACTCACTCTTTCAGTGCTTGAGCCTGAGTGGGGACTGGGTTCCTGGGCCAGAAACAGCAATTGGAAATGGGCCAAATTAAAAAAGAACAACACAGCCTTAGGCTGGATTTTCATACCCTCCAGCAGTACCCTTTTGCCCAGTACAGTAATGCTTGTTTTTTTTTATCTTGTACTGGGCTCCCTGAAGTGAAGTGTTTGTACCAGGTTGGTCAGACAAAGAGGCCCATTAACACTTCATTAAACAATCAGGAGAAAGAGCAGTGACTCCCTTGCCTATTGTTTACTCATTGTTAGGGGGTGGGACACCTTTTATCACTTTAACAGGACTGGGATGAGCAGCACTATCAAAGAACAAAGAAAGGTAACACCCAGGGAGGGCGGGGGAGCTGTGTGTTTGGGATCAAGATGAAAATTTAAAAGATAGGAGTGGTGTGTTTGTGAGTGGTGGTTTTTTTAGCTGGAATGGATTGTCATGGTTTCCACCTGTGATGCTCTGAATGTTTTTTAAAACTAAAACTTTAGAGTCAGTAAGTGCACACATTTGAGAATTTTGACTTTTTAATAGGCTGAGTTTTATCTTGAACCATCAGTCCTTCACATGCAAACGTGTACACAGAGCCTCTCGCACCAAAATACATTTTTTCAACCCACCCCAAAGTCAGTGGGCTATTACAAACTTTCATAAACAGATGCAAATTTATGCCAATCAGGAGGGGCATGAGAAATGTACCTATTTCTCTCTATCAGATGTTGGAGGGTATGGATTTTGCTACTCACTGATCTGATGCGGTGATATGTCTATTATAGCGATAAGCCATCTTGCTAAATTCTCAGTCCCAAGGAGGTTTTGCAAATAAGCCAGATTCCAGAATATCAGGTTCATGCATACCCCTATAGATTGCTTAGTGATGCTTCTCCTTATAGTGTCCTATTCTTCTTCTTATCTTGACCTTATTTATTTGAATTTATATGCCACCCTTTCCAGAAGCTCAGGGTGGCTTACAATACATAGAAACAATTAAAACCAATACAAATCCCCCTAAAAGCTCCACAAAACCCACCCAATACCACCTCCCTAACCAACCCCCTCTCGCACTCCTACCCCCAAATCCCCCACCACCTCACCCAATCCCCTAGTCCTGCCCGCCAAATGTCTTTTCAAATAAAAAAGTCTTACACCGCTGCCAGAAGATGCTCAGGCTCATGAACCTCTGGGGGAAGGGAGTTCCAAAGCAGTGGGGCAACAGCTAAGAATTCCCCCTCGTGAGCCCTTGTCGTAGGTATGAGCAAAGCTAACAGACGTTCCCCACGGTGAGGCGCTCCCGGCCGATTGCAATGGGGCATAGAAGGACTGGCAGTCTTCCAACCTTAACATTCTATGATTCAGGATGCCCCCTCTTCCTTTTAAACAAAGCTAAGCATGTGTAACTGCCAGTTCATCTTCATGTCTCTCTCTGTTTCGCTCTCCCTCGTCTCTCCTCCCTTGTCCCTTCTCTAACTACAACTGTTCAGCACTAGGTGCTTTGCTGGTTCTATAATAAAGCAAATTAAAGGAGAGTCCTTACCCATTGTCCATTGTTTCAAATGATGGTGCAGGTGGGGCTGCACTTGTGTGTGTGTGTGTGTGGCATGCACGTGTTAAACCAGAACCTCAGCAGTGTAAATTAGCATTGCTGTAGTGACTTCAGTAGAGCCATGCTGATTTTACACCGTCCAGGTTGGCACCTGTTTTGTATCCTGCATGTTCCCTTTGTTTTATTGTGAGCTACCCTTTGGGGACTATTTGTGTGTGTATATGAACCAAATCCAGCTTGTGGATATTTGTATTTAGACCCTTTCCAATTCCTGGTTTTGGCCCATGGATCCAGTCCCTATCCTCAAGCACTGCAAGAGTGAACTCAGAGGAAGGGCATGGAGATGAAGGCATGCACACCAGGACAGAGGAGAGGACAGATCCAAGCCATAGATCTATGATCTAGACTTTCTTCCAACTCCCATCATGAGCACACCCCTTAGGCATCCTGACCCCAGGTCCTATGTGGCCCATGGAGCTTGTACTAACTTTCAAAGTGGCCTGCAAAAGGGAAAATGTTCCCCACCCTTAGCTTAAGGGCTGCAAAATCTGAAGCTAAATGAATGATTTAGTGTCGCACTGTCGCCTAAAGTAAATGACACCCCACCAGGCAAGACTCACCAATGCCAATTTAACAAAGTTTAGCTTTGGGAATCTAGCCATAATTCTAATTAGTTTTTGTTGCCCTTTTCTCATTCTTGTTGTGGTAAAGGGACTTGGCTTTCCAAAGACATGTTATGTGACATGTCTGAATACCTGCTTCTGAGAACTGAATTAGAGGAAAAGATCACGGTATTCTTCCAAACGCTGCGAGACCGCTCTCGCCGTTAATCAGATCTGATCACTATGGAAGACATGATAGCTAATCAGCAGACAGAAGAATAAGAGGAAGGGAAACGACACTAAATCGAAGAGAGACATGCTAGCTATGCTACTTTGGTCATCTCGGCAAAATTTGGCGAACATGCTCTGCTCTACCTGTCTTTCAGTTATTTCCCGTAGCAGATTCTTTCCCCCTCCAATATTACACATCAGGACTGCTTTACCTACAGAGTTTTGTGAGCATGCTTGGGACAAATCAGTAAAAGGTATTCCCAAACAAGGTATTGGGATCCCGAGTGGGGTCCGTCAATGCATTGCTACATGGTCTTGGAGGTTGAATCTGCATAATCAGATGTGCATATTTTCACTATCAGGGGTTGCAAAGATTTCTTTTGTGTCTCAGTAGCATTTGAGGGTCTCGAGGATTTCTTTTGTCTGTTTGGGAATTTCAGCAACAAGAGAAATATCTGAAACTAAATCTAGGTATCTTCTTACCCTGGGGAGCAATTACATTGTTTCTCAGGTTTGAAAGGGTTTTTGTGTTTGGGGGCAGGAGGGCTGGGTTTTGTTTATTTATTTGTTTTGCTGCAAGTAATAGTTTACAGTTCTGGTAAACACCCTGCCCAATATGCCACAACTCCCTGGCACTGCTGAAAACAAGGAAATTTTTCTAAGGGCTTTTGGAGACAATTCTGTACCTCTCTGCTGCCTTTGTCTTTTGCTTCTTACTCTGCTCTTTCCCTTTCTTGTTTGTTTGTTTTTCTTTATTCTCTCCCTCCTTTTGCTCTTTGCTGGGAGCCTTTCTGCCCCTTTTTTTCTTCCCATTTGATGCTTCCTCTGCTTCACTTTCTCCATCCCCATCTTTCGCTTTGGGACTTCTCTTCTTAGTGAATTTCTTCTGCCTGGGGGCCTCGTCTTCCTCTTCACTTTCATCCTCTTCCCTCTCCTTAGTTTGTTGTTTCTTTCCCTGCCTGGCGGCTCCCTTTGAGTTTTGCTTTCGGGTTGTCTTTTCCTCCTCTTCATCATCTGCAATTCACAGAAACAAAATCTTTGGGAGGCATTTAGAAAATTCTCCTCTGTATGTTGTGCGCACACACATGCATATATATATTAGTTTGAAACAGATTTGACCTTCCTCCGAAAAGAACAGTTGGAGAAGTTGATGTAGTCCAAAGCCTGCTGAAATTCAGGAAAGGGCTTCCATTGACTTCAGTGGACTTTGAATTAGATGCAGAACTAGACCCACCCTCAGCCCTTCACTATGCACACAATTTCCATTCGCAACTTTCTACCTATAGCAGCTGACAGAATGTCAGCCTCAAGAGCTGAAAGCTACATGTGCTGGGGTTTTGTTCAGGGACCTAGGGGGAACAAATATAACAGCATATCTCAAAACATGGACTGGGGACTTGGCTAGGTCAGGATGTGTCCTGTTGCCAAATATTGAATTGGGACCCCCTCCTTCACCAGCTCCACCCTCGCATAAATGCCACACACAGAGCTGGTCCCTGGGCCGGCTCCCTACTTGTGGCGCTGGTGACAGCTCCCCCCACACAGACTCACTGGAGGTGGGGAACCTATGTCCGTTCTCTTCCTATCGTGCCCACCTGCTCCCAGGCTTGAAGGTGGCAGTAACTAGAGGCAGACAAGAGGGGATGCAGCTGCACATGTGGGACCCTCAGGTTTGTGGTTCCCAGTGCACTTGTCCCTTATTATATGTTCACCCCTCACTCCCATTGGGGCACAAGAAATGCTCATGGAGGTGCATATTGTGACTGGCAAGATATGATCCGGATGTCAAATGTTTGAAAAAATGTGCTGGTTTCAGTGTTAGTTCCAAAGTGCTAAGCAATCTCGTGCTAGTTTGTGTTAAGGTCCTGATCCATGCTGAGCAGCAGCAGCTTTGATTGGCTTGATTTCAGTAGGAACTGCTACAGTGGAATCGGACTGTAAAAGCGACAGTAATTAACTGATATGGGAGCGAGGCATATTAGTCACACACAGCCAACCTGTTTGTAAACTACATAACATTGCAGTATGCTTCAAAGACGTGGAGTAGTAGCTTTCCAGTTTCAGTGTCCTCACAGGTATGAGACAAAATTATATATATATTTTTCAATTTTGTCCTATGCCAGGAAAAAGCTTCAATTCAATAGCATGGAAAGCAGGGTTGATACTAAGGACCCACAGCTGTTTTCAAATGGTCTGCTTCAACTAAGCAGCCTGAGATTCAGAGCAAACATGCAACAGCATTAATTCATTCGTATATATTTTATCCCACCCTTCCCCCTAAGCCTGGTTTTTGATGACTGAGGATATATTTCCCTTGCAGAATTGCTATATGTGCATGCGTTATTTTTTTCAAGTGTCCATACCTGCTCTGCATATAACCAGTAGGGCAAGAATTGTACAGTGTATACTATTTTAGGGGGGAAAAAATGTCACAACAGACATGAGGAATACAACTAAGTCTGAAGCCAGAAAAGAATAAACAACTAACTAAACATTTACCTGCCACTTCCTTGTGAAAATGAATGGGTGTTGAGCACATCATCTTAAACTAAATAGCCAAAAGGAAGTCCATCCATGAATACCTCATTAGATTGTTACCAATATGTGGCAGGATGTACACAACCAAGCAAGTCTTTTTAAAAACAAAAGCGTTTTCCCACAACCTATTTCCAGCAGCCATTCATCTCCACTTTACCTTCGCTGTCTGAGTCGCTCTCAACTTGTCCATCAATCTCCATTCCAACTGAAAAACAAAAGCAAGTTGAATAATGAAGAGTCTTGTTTGGACATCGTTTATTTTCCACCTAAGTGTAAAAGATTACAAGTTCCTGTTCAGGGTACCTGCTAAGAAGAAGAGAAGGCTCTTTGAAATATGACACAGATCTTGTGGACTGCTTTGAAACTCCTTAATATTTCTTTAACATTTTGCAAAGTTAATAAAAATTTCCCTCGCTGAAATAAATACGTTAGGCAGTTTGTAATACGTAAGGCAATGTTCTTGTGAAGCATTAAGGCACAATTTCCACAAGTCGAGGCTAGCTTTATAACAAGAACGGCTGTGTGTTAACTTGCTACTAACCATCTTCCATGATGACTTCTATTTCACATTTCTTTTTCCTCGCCATGATGAATATTCTTTCCCAGCAAAGAATCCGGTAGCCCTAGTGCTTTTTACACACCAGCCACACGTAAGTTATTACGTTTTCCCTTGGGCTTTCTTCTTTGCCTACATCCTATTCACAGGGGGTGGGGAGCAGGTAGATGCTGAACCTGCGTCTAATTCCCTTTGAGGCGGTTCTTCTGCCACACAGTAGCTTTAGACTCCGATGGATGCTAGTCTGTAGCAATACGGTTCAAACACTTTCTGCTGTGATCCTTTTTCAGCATGGAAGGCATCTGTTAGCGTTACATTGCATCCCATTATTTAAACATGAAGGAAAGCCCTTTGGAAGATGCTTAGTAGTATCTTAGAAGCAGACACAAACTATTTCTATTTTGACATAGTAGACACATGTGCTAGGGCTCATGGAGTATCCAGTTCCTCTCTGGGTTATTTTTCTTACCTGCCTCTCTCTTTGTAACCTTAGTGATTTTCATGAGGTTTCTCCCTTATTCGTTTTAACCCAGTAATTGCTGATATGCTTCTCAGGTATGTAACTCTGGATGGCCTGTTTTTCCTTAACGTTAATTACTCCGGGCCAGACACAGGCAGCTTCAGTGTGTGCAACCCCATGGACTTCTTGTGTTGGGAGGGTCCAGAGAGGACCCTAATGCATGGGGGTCCAGGAATAAATCTGAAATGACAACCTGAGTGTGAGAAACACTGGTGTGAATGCATGGTCTCAAACATGGGGAGCACAGGCATGTGGAAAGCCAGCAGTGATTCAGGAAGGGCCCCTGAAGACAAGGGGTCAGGGCTGGCCTTACAATTTGAGGGCCCCATGGTGAAAACAAAATGCAGGGTTCCTGCTGGGCTGCACCTAGACTGGAATGGGCCCTAGTGCAGAAGATGGAGTGGGCCCCCTTGTTCTGCCCCCACCGCTGACCCACATGAGATACACACACACACACACATTTCACATGCATTGTGGGTCCCCCAGGCTTGTGGACTCCAGTGCAGCTGCATCTGTTGCATCTATTATAGCTGTGCCCCTGGACTGCAGGTGGCTCCACCCACTCTCCTATGGCCCTGTCCCCTTAGGGCACCATCCACGGGGCCCTAGAGGTGGCTATGTTTGAGACCCCACTGGGAGGGACTGCCTCTGCCCTGTTGAAAATGTGGGCCACTACAAGGTCCATGGAAGTAGACAAAATAGCAGGGCCCTGGTGGTTGGTCCAGGTCACTCTTGGTAAGGCCGACCCTGCGTGGGGCCCATTAATAGATTACAAATAATAACACAAGTGTAAAAAGAGAGAGACCTGCTATGCAGAGACTTTTAGCCTCTGAAAGGGGTGTAATGTAGAAGTGAACATCAAAAATGAATTAGAATAACGCTTTCCTTTTCTAATGAGTAAGTCAGCGGGTCTCTGAGCGGCATGAAAGTAGGGCCATGTATCTGGTGAGCTTGGTGTACGTAGCGGAGGGGCATATGATTGGCAGTGAGGGGGTCGGTGTGTGACTGGGGAGCAACATTTGGGAGGGACTGTCACACAGATGAAGGCAGCCTCAGCCCTGCTTATAGGGCACCTCCTTGTGTGGTGAAAGGAACAATACTAGATTTTGATCTACACAGCAGCTGCCCCATTGCAGGTTTTGCAGGTGGTGTCTTGTGTGGGCTTGGCCTTCCCACAGAAGTGATACTATGACACTTTTAATCTAACAGTGATGACTGTCAAGCATTCTTACGTTAGGAGGGGACCCACTCCACTTTTTACGCTGGTTCCCAAGTTTCCTGGATCTGGCAATGGCATTATGCTTGGAGCTGAAATGGCTATCTGATGCTATTTGGTATCTGGCCAGATCTGCAATTTCTGACCCACTCTGGAAATGACCAGATAATGAGTAGAGAAAGTAAGGTTGCCATGTTGGTCCCAAATATAGGCAATAGAAATAAAGTAGTACAGTGATAGTTTCTATTGCAGATAATGAGTGCTAGCCATTTATTATTCAGCAGATTAACTAGTTAACCCTCTTACTAATTTACTGCACCCCCATATAATACCGTGTAATTTACCACATTGCCATTTGCACATAATTCTTTTCCTGATTATTCCCCTGTACCTGTTTTCAGATCGGTAACTGTAACATTTGGTTAGGCACAGGCAGTTTTATGGTACACTGGCTAACTGTTCCAGTATTATCTGGTTATTCAGTTTGTTGGTTAGCTGTTGTGTCAGTTGGTTTACAGCCAAATAACCACCAAACTGTCTGGCATGTCAGGTATTAACTGTAGATAATTTTACAATTCACCTCTACTTGGGGTGGGTGGGTGCTGGATTCAACCTGTTCCAGCCTCTGATCATGCCTTCATATATCCCCTCCACCCTTCTGAATGATCTGAACCAACCTGACTGGCAATCAGCCCTAGCTCAACTTCCTGACAATGCCCCCCTGAGAAACTCCTGTGTCAAGTGGCCTATGCTGGCTGGCAGTGTGGTGAGCACCCTAACTCTGAGCTGGAACCTGACAAACCTGGAGTGGCCATCCTAGGTCTGGTTTCACACACAGCCAACGTCACATGGGGACTCCCAGATGTAGAGGTGGGAGGGACTCAATCTGCTCCCCATTGGGAGGAAGCTAGTGCCACCCACCCTGCCTATAGCAATTCAATGCCAGACAGGTTGGTTTGCCCCCTGTAGGCTCTGAATTGCTGCCGGTAGTGGTGGTCCCAGTCTGCTGGAAGCATCATTGGCACCTTCCTGGCTGGGGGTGCCAAGATTGGTAGAACTTTACTGGCATCTGCCCTTGCCCTGACTGCTGCCAGCTGAGCCACACATGTAAGTGCACATTTGGCAGCACCTGTGAAATCCTGTTACTATCCAGTGGTGCCTTGCTACAAGGGGTGTGCAGTGCTTACCTCATTCGACTTTTTTTTTTTTCCTTTCATTTTCTGTGTTAAAAACCCACCTCTTTTCAGGTTTTTGTTGAACCCCCTTTTGTTTTCATTGCATTTTTTGTTTTAAAAATAATAATAAAGATTAAATGAAATCACTGTGCACGTGAAAAATGGCTACTTGGCCGTTCTGTGCATGGACACCCTTTTTCAAAATGGCGGTGACAGTGTTGCTGTCACTTTGGAAAACGGCAGCTGTTCTGTGCATGCATAGCAGCCACTTGATACATGCACTGTTCTTTTCCAAAATGGCAGCGATGCCGATGTGGTGCCATTTTGGAAAAGGGCCGTGCATGTGCAGAACGTCCCCAGCAACCATTTGTGCACGCACAGGGTTTTTTAATTTTATATTTTATTTTTTTAGTTTTAAACAATGAATGAAAGCAAACGTATGGCATTTCCTTATTCATTTGTTTTTGGAACTTTATTTACTAAAATTAATGGGGCTCTAACACTGCTGGCTCCATTCATTTTAGTAACTAAAAAAACCCTGAAATGAATTCACACCCCTACTTGCTACTAAAACGCCCTCGCATGCACACATGATACTTCAAGGTAGAGTCAACTGTTTGATTATATGTGATCGGTACCCAGAAATCCATTCATCATGCAAAATGCAGCTGACGTTGGTGCAGGCTTCATCCCTGGCTGTTTGACTTGGCACATTGACAGCTACTAATTACACATATTTTCAAAACACCTTAGGATACATGGCAAGGAAGATGCTCTAGAAACGAAGTTTGATTAGATTGGAACAGATGTGTCCATTGTACCTTCTTCCTGAGAACTGGGATGTCAAGAGGACTGGTTTCCATGCCAGATTCCTTCCAGTGATTCGTCTCACCCTGAGGTAGGGTGGGTGTGTGTGTGTGTGTGTGAGAGAGAGAGAAAGTGAGCTCATATGTACCACTCCTAGTCACAAAACCCGTGAAATGCAAACTAATTACAGTGCACAATTAGTTAACACCACTGCCTCCTGCCACAAGGAAGAAAGTGGCTAAGCCATAGTGCATGCCTTCTGATGACCTGCATAAAAGATGTAAGAATCTCTGCTTCCAAACTGGATCAATAGTAATTCCAGGTTTGAAGCAGTGGCCTTTCCCTTTTTGAAGCTAGTGATTAGCCTGTGCTGGAGTATCAGCCTCATTAAGCTGGCTAGCTTGTGGTGGGAATTGTGATGACCCCCCAGTCATTTTTGAGATCAAAAAGAATTATTAGCAGTAGGGTTGCCACCCAAGGAGTTCCAAAATAAGGAACAGGGGCTGCACCTTTTATAGCTATTCCCCTGCCAGCATTGCTGTCGGTAGGGCCAGGTAGCTGCATGGGGGGCCCTAAGCCATGTGAGATTTTCCCTCCCCCATCTCATGGAAATGCACATCCGGACTCCCTCTTCAGGGGACCTGCACTCTGAGAAAGGGTCGCATGGAGGGATGAGCTCAGGCATCAGTCTATGCATGGTGGGGAGGCACCTATGAGTCTAGTTCTGGCGCTGCTAAATGTACAAACCAGAGGAAAAGAAAGGGGAGCTGTGGACTTACTAACAAAATGATCTGGTATCACTTGATAGCATTGTGCAGGGGAATACTATACAGCAAAGCCTGCTTTGTTAGGTTCAGCAATACACAGTGCTATCTGTGCCCTTCTGAACACTCTGTTCATGCATAAAGCATGGGGGCAGCCATCTTCCTACACGCACATGTCTGAAAGAGACTGTGTTGTACCCGAGAGCTATCTCGACTCGCATAGCAAAGCACAACCTTGCTTGCAAAGTGCTCGCCTGCCTTTGCAGATAGCATTTTGAGAAGGCAGTGTACTGAGGAATACTCATGGGACAAATTATGCAAGACTAAAACCAAAATTAAACAGCGTTTTGCCACCCAGATTTTTTTAATTTTTTTTTAAGGGGACGGAGGAGAAGATCCTCTGCTCATTTTGGTGCTGAAAGCAAATATATATATATATATATATATATATATATATATATATATATATATATATA
>QEPC01014945.1:254533-267041 GCA_003113815.1 Sphenodon punctatus
CCCCCCCCCAACATACAGAGAGAACTTCCTGAAGTTGAAGTGTCTCACGTGGGAAAAAGAATCTTTTCCGTTATCTTGAGAAAGAGGACTTGAAATGAATTAAACAACCTGGGAGCTCATAGATACATTTGATATGACTTTGGGAGACCAATATGGTTATGAGTTATACATTTGTGTACATGCCAACATTTGGATGTATTAAATAGCTTCTTGTTACACTTCCATGGTGGTCAAAAATTTATTATTTGGAAGCTTTGGGTATTATGTTACAAGTAATATGACTTCATATATCCATACACTCTTGTCAAATAAATGCGTGAGAGTGTTTTTACATCAATATTCAGCTATTGCTCATATATTGATATGGTATACTACACTCAATAATAGTACAGTCACTGGTGTGTTCTCACACTTCTTTTCATAGATTTATGTGGGACTGTTCCCTTTTGTTTGCTGGTTGGTGCTGGGCAGCCAGACATGCATCCAGTGCTGGGCAGAAGATGCCCGAGACCCCAGGTGGAGGATCAGAAGCAAGAGCTGGGGGAGCCATGAATGGAGCGTGCAACGCAACACCAAGAGGCAGAGGAGAGGGCAGCCTCCAGCAGCAGGAGGTGGGCAAAGGCAGACAAAACATTCATGTCTCTAAACTTGGCTTGCCCCTCCAAGCCCTAGGGCAAACCCTCCTTTGACTGACAAAGCTTGACTGAGGCTTTAAATACTGCCTTGGTTGGTGTGTGTATGCAAATGTGCAGATAAACACACACATCCACACTGTGGTCCTCATCCTAGAATGTCAGAGTTGAAAGGGACCTTGAGGTTCATCTAATCCAACCCCTTCCTTTAGCTCCACAACACTTGTCGACAGTTATCATTCACAGTGTATTCCATCTACAGTAGTGTAATAACTCTGAACTGCTGTCTTTTCAGAGAATCACCTATGAGTAAAGTCATATTAAGTCAATCAAGCACAGATTCTCTCTGCATTTGGAAGGTAGAACTTCTCTTTCGGAAAGACTACAGAATTTATTGCCTGTCAATAAATCAGCTTGGATTGCAGACAGGGCATGCTCTGTACCTCTGATAAATAATACAAATTGTCTATGTTCTATGGACATTAAATTACCGCCAAGGGTTGCACGATGAGATCTATGGAAATAAATGGAGTAAGACAAACTCTTATTTTCAAATACCTGCCTTTAGGGTGATAAGGGTTGCTTGAATCCATGCCCAGTGGTGGCTCATCCAATGGGGCTCAGCTAACTGCTGCCCAAGAACTGCAGCAGTTGGAGCTAGATCCAATCTAATCCCAGGCAGCTGTGAGCAAGCTCTGTTCTGTACCTGCTTGGTGGGAATATCGGTACCGGATTAATCTGATACACCCAGTAATCAGGTATATTGGATTAATCAGAGAATCACTGGTATCGGCATACCGTTTTTTTAACATTAGCCCTTTACCGGTTTTTTTTTTTACATCGCGGCCATTGAAATAAATGGCCGCAATGTGTAAAAACTGGTAAACCAGCCAATGTTAAATAACTAGTATGCTGATACCGGTAAATCCGATATCGGGGAGATCCGATACCGATAAATCCAGTATCCGGTATTCTCCCCGGTGTCCCACTCCTACTGCTTACAGCTGGTAAGCACAGACTATAGGTAGAACGCAGAGAAAGAACTAAAGATCAAGCAGGCCTCCTTGCTCTCTGCCAACAACACAACAGACTGTGCTGAGTAGCTGTGAGCGGGTGCTGAACAGAGGTTGCTCAAAGCCACGGGTGCCAGGATTGGGATGCAAGGGGGTGCTGTTGCTCCCACCTCACCACCCCCTTGCTGAGCAGCATGACATTTTGGGGGGGAAGCCCTTCACTCTGCCCCTTTCTGATGTGGCCATGTCTCCTTTTGAGTATTGTGATGTCATGATGCCTAGAAAGGAGTGGTGCTACCTCAGAAAGGCACAGGGAGAAGCAACTCTCCATCCCTCTCCCTGAATGTAATTGTGCGGGTGCCCTTGCTTACAACTGCCCAGGGCTAGTCGTATCGAGGCCCAGCCATTGGAGTTCTCAGACAGCAGAATATATTGGTAGAGCTGAGCCCCACAAGTTCCAGTTGATGAGTCTCCATTGGGTGTGGAGCACTTGTGGAACCAGCCAGGGCTTAATTTGTGATGGCTTGGCCCTGGCACTTCACTTTTCATGCCAGAGCTCAGCCAGAACCTCTTCCAGATCTTGTTACTGCTGCAACTCTGTAAGACCCGGTAAAGCTTGTGGGGACTAGGTTTGGCACAGATTGCTGCTGCTGCTGCCCTGCCCACAGAAGCACTAGCCTCAAACTAAGCCCCTTAGAAGGTTGGGGTTGCTGTAGATGAGAAGGGAGGCTGTTTCTGCTGCCCCCCTATCAACGATTGGGCGGTGAGAGCATATCTTGCTTTCAGACATCAGTGGCAGCCTCCATGAAATGAATCTGGCCTTGAGCAGATTGGTCAGGGGCTGGCAGAGCTGTGGGACCCAGCAGGTAGCTCCACTGGCCTCTCTTGCTTCCAGTGTCAAGAAGCAAGACCTTTTTGGGCAAGCTTGAGCCACAGCGCCATTTAACCCTGACCCCTCTCCCATTAAGCATTTTATCCAGCCCTAGGAGGCAAGCTCCCTACGCACTCGTATTGTGTGCCTGAGAAAAACAAGCCAGAGGAGCTATTAAACCTTTTCCCCCCCTTCTGACAGTTTAGCAGCATATTTATTCCAGCTGCTTGCTCACTTCTAACACTGGAAACAGCTGAGAAATGAAAACAACAAAAGCAACATGAGCTCCAGTGCAGCCACTCACCATGTATTTTATCTGAATAACAATTGCTGTCAGGAAAGGTGTCAATACAGCTCTCAAACTGGGCAGAATTAAAACAAAAACAAAAAAAACCCAATAGCCAATGCAGGCCCTGTAATAGAGGCAGGGGACAGAATAGCCCAAGTAGATTATACAGCATCTGCATCTTTTCCAGCTCTATGATGTCCTTTTTGAGATGAGGAAACCAAAACTGCACCCATCAAGGCATGAGAGAACAATATGGATTTATATAGTGGAATTATATTTTCAATTTTATCTCTTTCCTACTATTTTCTAACATTTTTTGCCTTTTTGGCTGCTGCTCTGAACTGAACTGAAGTTTTCAATGAGCTATTCACAGCGACTCTAAAACCTTTTTCCTGAGTGATGACACCTAATCTAGAACCCAGCTTAGTGTATGTATAGTTAGGATTATTTCCCCCTTCTATGTGCATCACTTTGCATTTACTAACATTGAATTTCACCTGCCATTTTATTGACCCATCTCCCCAGTATGTGGGATCCTTCTATAACTCGTCACAATATGCTTGGTACTTAACTGTCTTGAATAACGTTGTGTTATCTTCAGATATTTTCTAGATCACTAACGAATATCTGTGATCGATAATCACATATGTATTAAGCAGTCCCAGCAGCAGACACCCTGTTGTTTATTTCTCTCCATTGTGAAAACTGACCATTTATTCCTAGCTTTTGTTTCCTCTCTTTTAAACAGTTACTGATTCAGGAGAGGCAGGCCCATGTTTACCACTAGGCAGTGAATTTTGGAGGGGCAGCAAAACTAGCCATCCCTCTTAATTTCCCTGCCACCAGGGATGCGCTGTGGGACGAAATAGTTTGCAGTTTTAAAAGAATGTGAGACCAGCTAGAACACGTGAAATGTCGCATCTAAACCCCACCCATGGGAATTTTACACATGGAGTAATTTCATGCTGCGTGTGCACCGCGCACGTCTAAAAGCAGCCTAAGTCCGGAGTTGGCCGCCTTGCGCTGTGGGGGTGGGGTGCTGCAACTGTCTCGCAGGGGTTTCCCTGCCCTTTGCAAGTCGGTTGTCACAGTGAAGCCCAGAGCCCAGCCTGCACTGAATCTCTTAGAGCCCAATTTGTGAAATTGACCAGACTCCTCTTCCCCAAATCTGTTTCACAAGCTTCTAAAAGGTTCAGTGCCATCTTCAGGTCGTATCTTTAGGTACACATTGTTGTAGTTTGTTATCCAGAACTTGGAAGAGCCTTTCCACTGGAAAACACTATTCACACTAGTAGGAACTAGCCCCATAATTAGCATGGCAGGATGATGTGAAGTCACCCCTCTTCCAGCCCCAGATTCCAGAGAGTCAGGGCAAGCAGCTGGCATGGACTGCACCTTCTCTTGGATGAGCACAGGATTGCCTTTAACGAGGTGTGTCAGCCTGTGTTTTCTGCCTCATGATCAGGTGCTGGGGTAGCTTCAGGTTTCTCTGTTGGCTTGCCCTGGATCTAGGACATGTGAGGCAGGAAAAGGGTCATGCTGCCACCGCACTAAAAGAGGGCGGGGGGCAGATCCCTACTGTGGTGGAAGCCTATGCTCGGTATTAACATTCACCTGTCTTCTTTTTGACTTTTTAAGATGCTTTCTTTGAGCCAGAGATTCCCTGAGCCCAATCTTTCACTTGAGTGGAATTTATAGACTTTGATGAAGATAGGAGAGCCTCTAAGTATCCAGAGTGAAAAAGGGGTGGAGACTTTAAAACCACTCAAGTTGCTCCTGGAATTTCCTAGGAGCTGCAAAGAACTCCCCACAGGCAGTTCTTTGCAGATATTTCCAAAAATCTGCCTTGGAAATATCTCAATAGAAAACTGTGCCCTTGGTTATGCTCCGATGAAGAGAGAAACTCCTTCCATCTGAATCTCAATGTAGAATATTTTCTCTGTGGATTTGAATGTAGATAATGTATATTTGCATGAGTGAACTGGTTTCTGAGCAAGCGCTTCCTGTACAAAGGCAAAGCATCCTAGAAGAGGGACTTTTATATTCAGGCTCCAAGTCCTCCTTATCTGTAGGAGTTCTAAGGAATGATGAGGCTTCTTTTATCTCCCATTACCTGAGACTTTTAGAGCATCTGGGTTGTAAAGTGGAAAGTGTATTGCTGTTTCTGAGACTCCCAGGGAATAGAATAGACCACCCCCACCGTGATTTCTCCATCTCCTAGGGAGAAGAGAGAAACCCTGCTGCCACACTCTCGAGTTTAACAGGTGTGTGTGTGTGTGTGTGTATTAACTGTGTGAGATACTCGGGTATAGTGCTAAACAATAAACATACACTGATAAAAAGAACCATACTTCTCCACCTTCCCATATCTTTCTGCATCTGTAGATGATCCCCACCACCTAGCTCCTGCTCCCTAAGTCTCACAAAAAATGACTATCATTGCTGCACTCTTAGCTCCAGTTGTATTTAAACACATACTTTAAAACAAAAATTAGAAAACTAATAAGACCTCTCTTTTCTTTTATTTCTTTGAAAAATCCTTTCCCAAGAAAAGCACTGCCTTGTCCCATGAAAGATAACAAGAGACCTTTTTAATGGGTTGTTACAGCATGCCCTTAGAAAGTAATAAGGCCTCCATGCACAAAGTGAGAATAATCTGGGCAGGTTTGAGGCTGACTACAGTAGCAAGTTTTAATCCAAACTTGTTGACATCTGACTCATTCTGGTGGCAACTGTTGGAGAGAGGATGCTGGGCTATATGGACCATTGGTCTGACTCATTATGGCAGTGACTATGTTCTAATTATTAGGGCATAGTTCTAAAATGTTAAGAGCAAGAGGGTACCAAACTCTCTTCTCCTATTGGCCTGCATGTTTCACTCCCCACTTCCACCATAGAGGGCGATGTGCTCCTTCCCATTCACGGACCAAGCGCATGGTGTTATGGTACCAGAAAAGTACCAGAATGGCATTCTGCATGCTCCAGTCCCACTACTCCATTGACTATCAGCTTTTGATAGTAAAAATAAGCAGTGTGTCCTCTTGATAAAGTTTTAGCTGAACAGAGACACCAATAGTTAAATGGACTTTGGGCACTTGCACCCATTACGTGGGAGGGGAAGGAAACTTCCTTGAGGGCAATAATGGCTCTGTTCTCATGGGAATTAGAGCACATAGGAGCACGCTATTCTGCTTTTCTCCTGCGAGGACACGTGCATGACTGTATCCCCAGATGTAGCTCTTATAATCATGGGTGTTTTCATTTGTTTTCATGGGAGAAAAGCGAAATAGCACATATTCCTGCATGTGATAATTCCCATGATAATGGAACGGTGATTGCCCTCATGGAAGTCCCCACCCCAGGTAACGTGCAAGCACCCATTGAGGGTGAATTTTCTTTCCATTCCTAGACGTGTACCCCCAGTCCTGAAATTAAGGCAGCTCATCAGGATCAGGCCTGAAAAAAATTGCCCTGTTCCATGGAGATTATCTGTATTTTCAGAACAGTATGCAGAAATCTGACACGTTTTGTTTTAGTGACAGATCTCCGCATATCCATAATTTTAGTTATTCCAGTTTGGTGACTTTGCCTATTTGATTATTTTGGTTGTTACTTCAGTTTGGCTATTGCACATGCACAATAGCTGACCGAAGTGACAGAACCAAAATAAAGAAATCAGAATAACCAAACTGGGTCTCTGGTGAAATGGAAAGCAGATTGTGGTTGATCTCTCTCTCTCTCTTTTTTTTTTTTTGGGGGGGGTCAGATCTGGATTGGATGCATCATGCAGATACAGCATTCACCAAAAATCTGTTTAATCCATACACTGGATCGCAAGGAAGGTTGCAAGAGGTCAACGTTTCCAAAATCCTTAGTTGTTTTTACATGGTGGGCGGACTCGCATGTACGCTGATTAAATCCAATGTCCGCAGGACGTTGGAACATGTATAATGAGCCCCAGATTAGTGTTACATGTGAGGGAAGCAATGAGAGTTCTAGCCTGCCTTTAAATGGAGATTGGCAGTACAGATCAAAACTAAACTCCCATTGACTCTCTCACATGTAACACTAATCCGGGGCTCATTATACATGTTCTGGGGCCCCATGAACAGTGAATTTAATCAGCATACATGAGAGTCTACCTGGTATTAGAGGAATACACTTGAGTTAGATGGAAGGTATGGAAAGGGAAGGCATATGCATCAGATTAAAATGATACTTTCATAGAAAAATCTCATCTATGGCCATTATGGGTCTGGGTGGGTCTGGTTTTATTTCTTTATATATTTATCTTAACATTTATATGCCACCCCCTCCTGCCTCAGGCATTTCGGGGTGGCTCACAACATTTTAAACAATTGATGGTAGCAATAGTGAACCCAGGAACAATGCAATAAGAGCTCCCTCTTGTGGTAGTAATTTTGCATGGCAAAGTATCCCATTTGAAAAAACCCTCCACCACCACCTGGGATTAGGGTTAGGCTTGCCAGGGTCATGTAGGTAGAGCTGGGGTTGGGCCCAGGCGTGAGCGCAGGAGGAAGAGAGAGAGCATTCGGTGACTGTGCTTGGAGGGGTTGGGAAAAGGGGAACGTCAGGAACCACTTATTTCAGGGAAGGGCCCAGGGTGTGGCCAAGGGAGAGGGGTTTGGGTTGCCCCATATTTATTTTGGGTGTGCCCTTACTTCTGACCCTGTATCACCTTTGTCTTCTTCATTATCTCTTTCTTCTTTTAGATGTGTTGTTTACTGAGCTGTGTTCTCCAATCTCAGCACAATAGGCTAGCGTGCCCACTAGCCAGAGAGCTCTTCTAATCTCATTTTGGAAAGCCTGTCTAAATCAATTCAGTTCAGTGAGAGTCATGTTGCCTCCATTCATTGGTGGATTATTAAGTCTGAAGTGGCGGAATGAGAGAGCCTTCTGCGGCTGGTTATGCCTGCTACTGCTTTGAGGAGTCATGCATTTCATCCTGTCAGAAGGAACTAAGCACACCTTTGGAGATGCTTTTTTTTAATGAAAGGTACCAGTTTTCACAACTCTTAAGGGCTGGTGCTGATGTGATTAGATTATAAAAAGCCCCCTCCTCCACATGGACTCTATTTAAGACAGCTGACTATAAGGCAACATGTTTCTTATCCTTTGAATTAGTGTTTTTGAAAGCTCTCTGTTGTAAAGGCCTGAGAACAGAGCAGTATGATTAGTAATTTGAGCCAAGTGCTTTTCATTAGAAAACCTTGTATCTTGTACATAACCAGCCTTACAACAACTTGTGGAACTACTAGCCCACATGCTGTGGAACTACTAGCTGCCACCCATTTTCTGTCAGTAGGGTTGCCACCCTCTTAGAAGCTTTGACCCAAGGTGTCAGGGCAAAGAGATCTTCTACCCATTTCTGATGTGGTTACGTTCTTGTGGAGAGTCATGATGTCACAATGCTCTGCAGGAGATGGGTTCACATTAAAAAGCGGAGCAAGAGAGCATCTTCACTCTTCCCTTTTCTGTCATAGTCCCCCCCCCCCCCTTCCTGTCGCCGACCTTAGAATTTATGAGGTCCTTGGTGGTGTTGGTGGCTTACCTGAGCAGACAGTTAGGGCCCTGTAGGAAGCACATGCCCTGGGAGCCTCAGGAGCTGCCAACACTCCTGAAAGGCCCTGGGAGACCCAGGAGTGGTGGAGATGTGGCCTGTGGGACCCTAACGTGGTGTGGTACCTGAAGTATCTGCCACACCCTAAGGCTAGGCCTGGTCCCTCCCCCCCCCCAAATCCCTTCCTTAAAAAACAACCCAAACATTTAACCTGGGGAAATAGAGGCTTGTTTCACTTGGAGCCTAGAGATGATGCCTCAAAACCTAGAGACTGGGTCAAACCAAGAGGGGTTGTAACCCTGTCTGTGAGGGATTGGGAGAAGGACCCTGACTGGACAGGGAACATCTCCATATGGGAAGGGGAAGAGGACTGGGTAGCTGCATGCAGATACGATGGAGCACTGCAGCATGAAGAGACAGGAGCTGGGCTGAAGAATGAACTTCGGGGTCGGGGACTGAAAGTAATCTGGCTTGGACTGTGCAAAAAAGTCTGTAACCTTCCTCCTTGCACTAAGGGCTGGAGGCATTCCTCTAGGGACAGACTGGGCAGTTTGGGTTGGTCCTTTCTGTCATTTGCTACCTGGATCTGTTGGGGTAATTCCTGATTCAGCTTGCTTGGCTCTTGATTTGGGACCTTGTCTCCATTCAAGCAGAGAGTATCATTTAATGCTTGATTCCTATGGCCATGACCTGCTTTCCCCTGGGCTAGAAAAGGGACCTCCCAACCCGACATCATAGGTGAGAATAGTGAGGTGCAGAATAAGTGACATAGCTCATAACAGGGGCCGTTTTTAAATGAGATGCTCACACTCATGTCCGCCCAATGGATATGAGTGGGAGCATCCCATTGGAATGTGGAGGTGTGTGGGTGCAAGCTCCCGTGACCCACTCACTTCCATGCACCCACTACATATGAGCAACTGGCAAAAAGGCGGGTTGCTCCATGCATGGAGGTGGGTGGAGATGGGTGTGTGCCCATCTGATCCCTCCCCACATGCACAGCCCCCCCAGTGGTGCTCCACCCACCACACATGGACTTGCCCCCCCCCAGCGGTCCATTTAAAAACAGTCCGGATTAAGGATTGGAAGCTGACTCTGCTGCATGTGTGTGGCTCACTTGTTTGAGTCATATGGCTCCAAGTGAACAATCTTATTTTTGTAAAATAAGATTGTTCCCCATTATTTCAGGTGTTGGTATGTTCTGTCACTTCCAATCTCTGCTTGTACATTTTTATTATAGGCTTTGTATCCTTGTTGGTGGGTTTTCTGTATGGGTAGCTTGGGTATGCGAATCCTGCATTGGTGCAGGGGGCTGGACTACCAAAAACTAGATAACCCTTGAAGTCCCTTCCAGCCCTATATGACTCTAAGAATTCAAGTCTTCAACTGGGTGCCATTGTAGCCTGGTGGATAAAGTATTAGACTTGGATCTGGTAGACCAACATTCAAATCCTGACTTAGCAACAAACTTGTTAATGTCTTTGGACAAGTTGCTCTCTCTCTGCTTCAGTTCCCCATTTGTAAAATGGGAATAATAATGACCTACTGCACAGGGTTGTTGTGTGGATGAACTAGATAAGGATTGCAAAGCACTTTGCAAGCTAAAAGTAGAATATAAATGACAAAGAATAAAGTGCTGTGTTCCAGTGCCTGCTAGAGTTCATCAAACCATGGGGAAAATAATCAGTAATTAGTTGCTTTGAACCGGAGTAAATCTCTTTCCATTCCATATGACTGTCCATGCAGCTGGCTGACTAGACAGACCAGCTGTCAGCCACTCAAACATGTAGCAGTTACTGGATAACTGGTGCAATAGATTATGGGAGGCTTACTGGGAATGTCAGAAGTGGTAGGTCTAGGGCCCTTAAGACACAGACATGCACGGAGGGACCTGCACGTGATTGCATCCAAAGCTTTCTCAATTTTGGAGGAGGAGCGAGGAGCAGTTATAGGGTTTAGGATAAAGGATTTGGGATAGGCTCAGGGGCACTACAATAGGCTCACAGAGAGGACAAAAGGGATTCCAGGTGTGGGTCTAGGCATGACAAAGGGAAGATACATACGGGGGCTGAGGGGACAAAGAACACATCTGGGCGTGAAAGGAGAGAGGTCTGGGTGTGTGTCCAGGTACAACAAAAGGGAAGCTGCATAAGGTAAACAAACTGGGACTGAGGAGACAAAGGATACATCTGGGCATGAAAGAGAGAGGGTTTCAAGTGATTTGGGGATGGAAGGGATGAGGGGAGCCCTAGGCTGAAGGGCAATACTAAGATGCATTTCCACTGATCGGGCATGGGGGCATTGGCTTGTGTGAGGGAAACCTAGGGTGCTCTAGTTTTCCATGCCTTTGGAGCCATTGCTAGTCCAGGTTCTATTCACCAGCGGCTTCCAAAACAGGGAGGAGGCCCTTTCTTAACGGCTTCATATTTACTCAGGGCTTCCTCCACCTAATCACCTTTTCCAAGGGCAGACTGGTTTTTGCATGAAGGGGCCTTTCCCCTTGGGCTCCATTTTGGCTTGGCCCTGACCCTGCTCAGTCTCCTCAATGCCCACCGACCCATGTCCCACGTGGCCTTGTTGAGCATGGACGGGGCTGTCTTTTGGGGGAGAACTCTGCGTCTCTGGCAGCCACGCCCCCAACAGGGGGAATTGTTATCTCATTAGCCACCGTCTCCATGTTACCGTCTGGAGCGCTTGCGGTCCTCCAGGTGCTGCAACTGAGCCATGGTTCGCCTAGTTCAACATCCTAGCCTCAACATGCAAAATACCAGCCCAATTTGGAAAATTATGATCAACACGATTGGATGGAGCATTACATTGAACACACTGGTGGACTGTGAAGCCCAGCCCAGCAAGGACTCCCACCAGGCATTCTGGCCTGCGGCTTTAATGTCTGCCATAATCTTTGAGATAACTTGATTATTATGCTGCACAGTTATAGAAACGGCTTGTCCTAATTGCTGGGCCCTTTGTAGTTCTTGTCGTGAGGAGGGGTGGGAGAGAAGTTTTGAGAAAAGAAAGCCCCATGCCTAACAAAACCGGGTAGACAGACTGATATAGGGAAGGAAACAATTGCATATGTTGCACAGTCCAAAGCACCTATTAAGGAGGGGGATCATTGGATGAATTTCTCGACTATTAATAATTACACATTAACATACAGTCCTACACACACACAACCCTTACCAATATATACTACAGCTGATTCATTTTCCTTTTTAATATCAAACAAACAAACAGACTCATTGCTGGAAAAAGGGGAAAGACGGGGATCATTCATTCCTAAATTATTATCTAAACACACAAATCCTAAATTATCTCTATGTTCACATGCGTGTGTATTTACAGTCTTAAAACTACCCTCCCAGGGAAAGGCAAATTGGTTGGTATCCCAGGAATACAAAATCTTATTGTGGCCAATTTGCCACCCCAATGGGACAACTGGGAATGCGCTCAGGGCTTCCGCAGCTGAGATCGTTGTTATAAATAATTTCATCTGGTTTTGGGTGGAGTCATAACTCAAGTTCACAAGCTTCCACCAGTCCTCAAGCTCGTTCTCCTTTGTGATCATTTTGGCTCGAATTAGATTTATTTATTTTATTTATTTATTTCATGAATTTCTACCCCGCCCCTCCTGCCATGCAGCTCGGGGCGGCTTCCAACATATTAAAACAATAAAATTAATTAAAATCATCCAACATATTATGAAACATTAAAACAGGACTAAGATCAGCGTAAAAACCCAAAATAGGTGGGGGAACTAAGCACCCCTACCCCTCCCCCCCCAAGGCCTGGACGAACAGCCAGGTCTTACAATATCACCGAAATGTTAACAGGCATGGGGCCAGGCGAGCTTCCTCCGGAAGGGAGTTCCAAAACCGCGGCCCCACTACCGAGAATGCCCTCTCCATTGTGGCCTCCCGCTTAACACGGGGGACCTCCAGGAAGGCACCCCCGGTGGACCGCAGGAGCTGCTCTGGGGCGCGGAGGGCGAGGCGTTCCCTAAGATACGAGGGGCCAAGACCGTGTAGGGCTTTGTAGATCATCACCAACACCTTGAACTTGGCTCGGCACGCTATCGGCAGCCAGTGCAGAGCCCGGAGCACAGGTGTAATATGCTCC
>QEPC01014945.1:272476-295077 GCA_003113815.1 Sphenodon punctatus
CAAGCTGCCGGAGAACTATAGGCCCATCAGTCTTTTGAGCGTTATAGCAAAATTGTATACTAGGCTCCTGTTGAATAGACTGCAGGCTTGGGAGGAGGAAGCTCAAATATTGGAGTTAGAGCAGGCAGACTTCCAAAAGGGCCTTGCCACAACGAACCATATCTTTGTGCTATCGTCTTTAATCGCCAAGTATACAGCCCTTCGTGGACAATTCTATTTGTGCTTTGTTGACCTGGAAAAGGCGTTTGATTCTATCAGCAGAGAACGGAAACTGAGTAGGATGGGTATTGACCCACGACTTTTATTCCTACTGTTAAAACTGCACTCAGGAAATACCATGCGGGTTCGTTGTAATAGTCAGGGAGCCCTATCCGGACTAGTGCAAGTCCAGGCAGGGGTCAGACAGGGATGTCTTCTGGCCCCAGTATTGTTCAATTTGTACCTGAACAGCGTAGTACAGGCGGTAAGTGAGATCAATACGCACCCCCCCCAAAATTGGGAATCAGCGAGTGCCACTCCTCCTTTATGCAGACGATACGGTGTTAATGTCCCAGACACGTATAGGTCTGTGTCGTATTATGCAAGCATTTGGTGCATATTGCCAACAGGAGCTCTTGCGCATAAATGTTTCAAAAACCAAGGTCATGGCGCTGAGTGCTAGAGGGGTGGCTAAAGAACACGTTGGGACAATTGGTGGGAACCTAATCGAGCAGGTAAGGAGTTATAAGTACCTGGGAGTAATTTTTTCCTATCGCTTGGGATGGAAAGCCCAGTACGAGGGGGCCTTAAATCAAGCCAGGAAATCAACTCAGGCTATTTTAAAATTCTTTTTTGGCCAGGGAAGAAAATTAATTCTTCCTGCATTGCGTTTATTCAGAGCTAAGGTTATTTCCCAGGTGCTTTATGCCTTCCCCATTTGGGGGTTGCGCTTTATGTCTCATCTTGAAATTCTACAGAACTGTTTTCTGCGGTCCATCCTAGGTGCTCCAAAAGGGATGCCTCAGGCTATATTGAGGCCGGAGGCTCTGTGCTTGCCGCTTCGTGCCTATGCCCTCCAGGCCTTGGTTAATGCTTGGGCTAGGATGGCTTTGTTCCCCCCAGACAAACGCTCTCTCCTTGCATTGGCAATTGAGTGCGGGCTAGGGGTGATTGGAGGCTAGCGGTAGAAAAGGAGGTCCATCGATTGGGTTTCTAGGCAGAATGTCTTAAACCACTGGGGCTGCCCGCTGTGAGGGATTTGGTCAAAAGGAGGATTAGAGATCAGGTGGCCGAGGAGGAAGGGGCCTTGCTGACAGGGCAGAAGGTGGCACCCTTATATGAATTAATTCAGTCTCCAAATCCAGGGGAGCATTATCTCTTTTTATGGCCAGATGTTGAGAAAAGATGACCTGTTTTCAAATGAGGGTTAACTCCTTTCCCTCGGCATGGGTGGAGGGGCGCTATAGGGGGATCCCCCAGGCACAGAGGGTATGCCAGTTATGCCGGATGAGCGAGGGTGATACCCTGGATCATATCCTTCTCAGATGTCCTCATTTTCTGGGCCCCCGTTTGAGGTATCTTATGGGGTACATTAAGAGGTCGATCCCCCCCCTAAGGAAATTACTCGGAGACTCTTAAGCCCGGTTGACTCGGGGCAGTCCAGGGCGGTAGGGAATTTTGCCCAAGCTGTCCTACGCATCCGGCAGGTGCACAATTCTTGAATGCAGGTAATCAGAGATGTATCTCTTGTATTGTGGCAGAAGGAGTATGATGGAGGTATGGTGGTGTCATGACGGCCGGGAAAAGGGGATTACATTATATACATCCCTTAGATCTAGGGAGCCCCTATATAGCGAGATGACCAATGCCTGGGCTTCTTCAGAAAGAGACTGAGATCCGTATATATATATATATATATATGCCCAGGAGGAGTAGAGACTAGGGAGATAAGGGATTAGGGGATCCTCCAAGGAGGAGATGTCTGCCCCAGCATCTGGAAGATAGTCTATTTGGAAGTACAGGATATCGGTAGTGCGGAGTGTAACGGGAAGGATGATGGGGATGTACACATTCCACCAAGGAGTATTTAAATTTGTAATATTTTTTATATGATTATGGGTGATCCCATATTAATTTTAATTCTGGTAATGTATTATGTTGTACCACTATGTGTAAAAGCCTACGGCTAGACAATAAACTTTTTGATTTGGAGAGATTCTGCATGCTCAATCAAGGGGTGAATCTCGACAGTGTTTTGGGTCCCCTTTCCGAATTTTAATTTATAAACCCCTGCCAATACCTGCTCATCTTTAAAAGAAATGTGACCATAAAAGCTAAAATAGGTTCCCTCCAGTGAAATAATCCAGTCAGGTGGACCTGATTTGTACAGCTCGTTACCCTTAACCTCCCACTCCTGGGATTCCCAGTTCACAATTGTCCGAGAAGTCATTTTCCTATCTGGAGAGGTCAGGGTAACTAAAAGTTCATCTCCAAGAGTTCGGGGGCTCTCAGTACCTGCTGCCACCACTATGTGGGGAGGAGCTCCAAGTCTCCACATGACTGTGGAGATCTTCATGGCGCGTCACAAGTTCCCAAGTCCTTATCCCTGAAGACTCTGGGGTTAGTGGCTCCAATGGAAGGCTTGCACCATATTTGAAGGCTGGAGTCCCTTCTTTTGGGTTCAGAGTTCAATGGAATTGAGTAACAAAATTTAGTCCTCTCTCCTTTTTCCCAGGTGCATCGGTCTCATTGTTCAGGACATGGAAATGTAGGCCGAGACAAAGGCCCAGGAACGGTTCAGGTGCGCATACAGGTTGGGCATCCGGCATACAAACTCTGCTCCCAGCTGTGCTCTCTAGGGGACACATCTCCATATTCTCATGGGGATCACGGGGTCTCCCATCGGCTCATCCTCTGGTGCGGATCCTGGAGTCACGCTCACCACTCCAATTGCCCACCGTATCAGCAAGGCTGCTTGCATCTTGGCTTCCTGATGTGACAAAGGTTTTGGGGGGGGGGATGTTCTTGCTGTGAGACAAGGGGTTACCAGGAACAAGGGGAGAAGCAAGAGGGGGGTGGAAAGGAGACTCTTCACCACCAGGAACAGTGTTTGCTCCACTGACTTATGGAACTAGGGCAGGGATGTACTCTGGGGTAATTCAAGGGAAGGGCAGGAAACAATGGGGAGTAAACCTTTAGTCATCATCACTTACAGGCCCTATCAGTGGATTAAATTCCCACATCTCCTGGTGGATGGGACATGATGGGGGATGATTACTTTCGAGCACCGGATACCTGCTCCCTGGCCTTCCTCATATCTTAACCGAGCCTGTATAGAACTGAACGACGTGTGGGTCTTCCCTCCATGTACAGTTCCCATCTAGAGGAGCCGTTCCTGTACATTTTTATCACTACCCTTTCCATGACTCCCCACCGTTGCCCTCCATTTGGCCACTCCAATGAGGGACCCATGTGGCCCTCCGGCCTCACTGTAACAGAACCTGAACTAGAAGACCTGCCTAATGATCCGGTTTCTTACTAGAGCTGCTAGTCATATGGCCAGACTCACCGGGAGGCTGTTCCGTGGCTGGGCCAATAGTGTTGCACCTGCTTCCTGGGTCTCCTAGATCTCAAACTCCTGTCCATGGCTGCCAGGAAAGTCTGAGATACCTGTGGATCTCTGAAGTGGAGATTCCTTTTACTGAGAGAGGGTGGAAGAGCTAGCCGGATCTGGGGGCTGGCTCTCCTGACTCTCTTGTTGCTGACTCTTGGGGAGATCCACAGGTCTGCCTGTCCACTCCTTGAGCTGAGAACTGTGGAAATACTTTCTCCAAGGCTGCCCTCTTGTCCCCTCTGGGATTTCTACCTGGTAAACTGCTGGGCTAACTCCTGTTAACTGTTCTCACGGAACTCTCCCACTTGTGGGCTAAAGAATGTTCTTGTGTTGAGAACTTTCGATACGTTACTGACCCGCTTCCCACAAAACAGGCTTTCTAACCCATCCTAGCCTTTTATCTACATCTTGCTGAGCCTATCCCAAGGGGGAGGGCGGTTTGCCTATGAATTTTCGCTATTTCTTCCACCAAAGTCTGAATCCACTCATCTGAGACAGCTTTGTTCTCCCATGAGCTTGGCAATTCTGCCCCAAACCACCAGGATTCTGGCATTTGCATTCGCCTTCCTGTCGTCACCTTAAAGGACGTTTATCTATGCAGTGCTTTAGACCTTCTCAAGGCCATCAAAATTAGGGGGCGCCTTTCATCCCAGTCCTTCCCCATGGGACTAATCTGTTTCCTTAATGCCTCCTTCAGAGTTCTATTAGTTCTCTCTACCAAGCTGGAGGAAGTGGAGTGCCCAGCTATGTGGAACCATTGCTTGATCCCCAGAGCTTTACACAGTGTCTGCATTACCTCCCCGACAAAGTGGGACCCTAAGTCTGAGTCAATACAGCGAGGGACCCCTCCAATGAGACAGGACAATGTTAATGAGCATTTTGGCTGTAGTGGTAGCAGTATTATTTTTGCAGGGAAGTGCCTCCACCCACTTACTGAAGGTGTTGACAATCACCAGACATTTTGTTCCCTCTCACAGTGGTGGGGAGGGAACCTATGTAATCCATTTGGATCCTAGTCCAAGGACCTTCAATACGCTGGTGCTGGATGGCGGCTTTAAGTGCTGGCCGTCTGCATCTACCATGGCGCAGGCCGGACAATTGTTGCACCATTGATCCACATCCATCTTTATCTGGGGCCACCATCCAGTTTCTTTAACCCTGTCTAAAGTGTCCTGCTTGCTCTTATGTCCCTGTTCATGGACGAACTGTATTAGGTCCTCCCCCATACCTTCCCTGGGACTATCCAATGTCTGTTTCCCCCTGGATCAAGAGCCCACTGTACATCATTGTCCCTGATGATTGTGAGTTTCCCTGTACGGTCTTTTCCTTTGGTCGCCAAGTCCTCTATCTCCCTATCCCCTTCCTGTAATGTCCCTAGGTCTAGAATGGTAACGCTTAATCCTAGAGAGCGGGCTCTGGTGGTGACAGGGGCTACGGGCATTTCAGATGGGATATTTTCTGTGGGGTCTGGGGCCTGACTCTGGGCGGTGGCTTCCTTTGCCAATTTTGTCTGCTTGACTATTCCAGAAAGCTGAAACTGTCTGTTTCCTGGAATGTCCTGTTGTGTGCGCAATCCAAAGCAGGCCAGTTCTGGTTTGGATCAGCTCTGTGATTTCCCTCCATTTGTCTGAATGGACTACTGGCCTCCCATCAGAGGCAGTCGTATCTCTCCCTAGACAAATTGGGAGCCACGCGGTTGCTGTGCGCACAGTCCAATCTGAATCTGTATAAATTACTAGAAAGATTTCCAGGGACTCAAATTTCAGGATGGCTAATACAGCCTGGGCCACAGCCACCTGAGAGGAGTGGGAGTGTGCTGATCCCTGTAGCATATGCCTATCCATCACTCGAAGAGCTGCCCAGCCTGTCTTAGGTTTTCCCTGGTCATAAAAAGAGGATCCATCTGTATACCATACTGTTAACCCCTTCGCTATTGCCTCCTCCTGGTTCGGTCCCCATTGTACTGGCCACTCGTGTTTTTGGGTTCTGGGAGGGGGCATACGTGTTCCTCCCCTTCTATAAGTAGACCATAGGGGGCAGGGGTATCCTTCTGTTACTTGTTGAATCCCACTCCCCTGCTTACCAAAGTCCAAGTCCACTGTGCTCTCTGGGGGTTACTGACCTGCCCATCTTGGATTTTCCATGATATTATGTACTTGAGGGGTGAATGGGGGGGGTCTACACTATAACCTTGCACCCACCAATTATAAATTCCCAGTACTTCAGACCCAGACCAATGCTAAACAAGCTTTCTCACAAGGGATGAACCGCTGCTCTACTTCATCGAGCAACCTAGAGGCGTAAGCTACCACCTGTTGCCTTCCCATTTGGTGCTGAGTGAGGGTAGCTCCTATACAGGTTTCTGTTGCAGCTAGCTGAATGAAAAAGGGAAGCTTGGGGTCCGGATGGGCCAGTGCGGGGGCCTTCGCTAAATCCAGTTTTAAAGTAGCCAAGGCTTTTTTGCTGATCGGGACCCTATTCCCAAGCATGCCCTTTTTTCAGGAGTTTGTACAGAGGTCTTGCTTTTTCTACAAAGAACTCTATAAAATCCCTGGAAAAATTCATAGTGCACAATACCGCTCGAAGGGAATGTAAATCGGTGGGTGCATGGATCTTCTTTTTAAAAAAAATAAATAAATATTAATTTTTTAAAAAGGAAGAAAATACATCACGAAGAATAAAAGCAAAGTATACACCAAACAAACCTTCCATACAGAAAACCGCCAAAGTAAAGGAAAGCAGGAACACAAATACAATCTGCAATAAACTCCATTCAGGCGGTCCCAGGGTGAGGCTTTCCTATATTGACTGCAGGTTTATAGAAAGTTCAGTTCAGTTTCCATTTCAATATGACCTGTGATCAAATTCCAGCTTGACATCCATGTAGTGTTAAGGTCCACGAGCTTGTCTTGTATTCCTGAAGCAATCCTGTCCATGGATAATACGAACCAAAGTCTACTAATCCAATCCATAATCGACGGACCTTCAGGTATCTTCCATTTACATACAATACAATGGATAGCTGCAAGAAACATTGCCTTACATGCCGGGGTATTGGAATTTCCCCCCAGTTTTTTGGGCCACATTCCCAGAAGGGCAACCTGTGGCATGAATGGCACCTGCGGGTGAGTGTACTCATCCACCTTACTCCAGACAGCCTTCCAGAATCCCTTAATAACCTCACATTCACCACTGGTGGGAGTGTAAGAGCCCACCTGACCGCACCCTCGCCAGAACAATTCACTATACCCCCTGTTTGTGTTATGTATGGAGAGCAGAGTCAAATGTTGCAGACCCCTTGTCCTAAGGTCTCTCCCAGGAAGGTCCTCTGTCAGTAGATTCCTAAAGGTGTTTGGGAATATAAATTGTTTTTCTAGGTCTACCCATGTAGATTCCGTCCCCTCTTCATACCACAATTTTACCCCCCTCAGGATTGATGCCCAGTAATAGTATTTCAAATTAGGTAGATTTAAGCCCCCTGTCTCCGTCGGGGTCAGCATTATTGAACGTCTAATTCGGGGCTTGTTTTTCTCCCCAATTATGTTGTTTATAATTTTATTCACTTTGTTGAAAAAGTCTTCTGGAATTTGTATTGGCAGGGCTATTAGGGAAGCAGCATCATTTTAATTAGATTTAGCTTGCCCATCCAGGAGCAGCACACTTCCCCCCCCCCCCCCCCCCCCCCCCAAGAGGATCTTAAATTGGAGACCTTCTCCAGCAGTGGCACGTAGTTACTTCTATATAAATTTGAGATATTCTTTGGAAGGGTGATTCTCAAATATTTCAGTGTCGAGTTATTCACTTGAAATGGAGTGGCTCGATTCCTCTCCTCCCTTGTCATTTTCTGGTCATTCAGTAGGAACATTTGAGACTTGGAAATATTTACTTTAAAGCCAGAAATGGAGCCAAACTGCTCCAGCAAGGCCACCACCTTGCTGCTCAAGAGAATTGACCGCTGAAGAGCTGTCAGGAATAACATTGTGTCATCTGCATATAGCGATACTTTCAACTGCTTTGCACCCACATCCACCCCTTGGATCCTAGTGTTTTGCCTTATGGCCAGAGCCAGCGACTCTAACCCAATGTTAAAAAGAAGGGGTGAGCGTGGACATCCCTGTCTTGTGCCCCTCTTCAATAAAAACTTTTCAGTGAGAGCCCCATTGACAATAATTCTGGAGGCAGGGGATTTTCATTGTCTTAATCAAGAATGAATATTCGAGACGATCAAATGCCTTATCTGCGTCTAAAGAAATCACTGCAGCCGGGGCCTTGTCCTCCTGGATTTTAAACATCACATTTACTACTTTTCTAATATTATCTATGCCCATCCTATCCTATATGAAGCCAGTTTGGTCTGGGGAAATTAAGTCTTTTCTACAGAGCTGTAACCTGTTGGCTAGGATTTTGGTGAAGATTTTTGAGTCCGAATTTAATAGGGAGATGGGTCTATACCCTGAGCACTCCTCCTTGCTCTTACCACTTTTATGACACAATGCAATGTTGGCCTCATAGAAAGAGGAGGCCAAACTGTCCCCTTTTATAGAGAACCGAAACACCTCCTCCAGACCTGGGGTAATTTCATTGCTATAGATTTTATAAAATTCAAACGGAAATCCGTCCGGACCTGTGGTTTTGTTGTTAGGGAGCTCTTTAATTGTGGCCTTTATCTCCTCTTGCATGATGGGGGAGTTTAAATATTCCCTTTGTGTCCTTGTCAACTGGGGCATTTTAAGTTCACTTAAAAAATTATCTATGGACTCTGCCGATGGATTGGTATAGCTCTGTATAGAATTGAAGAAATCTCTCTCTAATGTCTTTGTCTGTCAAGTTCACATTGACAGATTTATCTCTAATATGGGAGATGTTATTCCTCTCCCTCCTAACTTCCGTAAGTTCTAACTTCCGTAAGGTCGTTTAGTGGGCGCCGTCCCAGGGGTTCCGTGGAGCCCAACTCAAACCTGCCCTTGTGACTGCCTGGTTTCTCCCCCGTACGGAGCATTGCAGAACAAAACAACAATAACAAACAGAAAAAGTAATTAACACACATAGAATCATTCAACCTGTGCTGAAGTATCAGCAAACTCTCACACCCTTATCTTAACTGCAGAGCTTATACACTCTGCAGGGGGGGGGGGTATCAACCGATCTCGCACTTAGCGGTACTCCCCTCCCCCCTCGACCAGCACATCAATTTACCATTTATCAGAAATTTGTGTCCCCAACCAACACCCTATTGACTCCCTTTTCCAGTCAAGAGACAGTCAATTTACCCTGTAACACCTTTCCTTCTCCCACTTTGTAGCATTAACTGATTGTGCCATCTACTTGCAGAACATGGAACTGCAAAAACGTACGACATTACCCAACTCAAGTTCCCTTTATTTTTATGGAGCCACCTCTGCAACCAAGCGTGAACCCCTGAATCTAAAGTTAACATCTATAGTATACTTAACCTGTCTAGTCTTCCTCTTATGTATCTCTATCCTGTTTCCTTAAGCCATACAATTTGACTTAACCTACAGTTATATTGCTATATGGCTAGTTTCTATCCCATAGATTTCCTAAAAAAAAATTTTAAATTTTTTTTTGTAGTATATTTACATGTCATCCAGTTTAGATAAACTTTTGAAGTATAATTCCATAAGCCATCCAGTTTAAATAAAACCTTTATGGTAACAGCTATCCAACTGCTACCCCATCCTTTTTCCATAAGCCAATACGTTTAAATTAACTGTTGCAATATAATTTCAGAAGCCAACTGGTTTAAATAAAACCTTTGTATAGCCAACTGGTTTAAATAAAACCCAGCTGTGCACAGCTAAGGAGACTCGGAACCTTTTCCATAAGCCATTAGATTTAAATTAACTTTTGAAATATGAATCCATGAATCGTCTACTTTAAATAAAACCTTTATAATAACAGCTACCCATCTGTGCACAGGTTAGGGCACCCCATACTTTTTCCATAAGCCGTTAAGTTTAAATTAACCTTTGAATATAGTTCCATAAGCCATCTAATTTAAATAAAACCTTTATAATAACAGTAACCCAACTGTGCACAGATTAGGAGACTCAGAGCCTTTTCCATAAGCCATTAAGTTTAAATTAACTCTTGAAATATGATTCCATAAGCCATCTAATTTAAATAAAACCTTTATAATAAGTTACCCAACTTTGCCCAGATTAGGATACCCACTACTTTTTCCATAAGCCATTAAGTATAACTTGACTTTTGCATGTAATTTCATCAGCCATCTAATTTAAATAAACCTTTCTAGTAACAGTAACCAAGTTGTGAACAGGTTGGGAGACCCAGAGCCTTTTCCATAAGTCATCAAGTTTAAATTAACTTTTGAAATATACTTCCATAAGCCATCTAATTTAAATAAAACTTTTGTAGTTGCAATTACCCCACTGTGCACAAGTTGGGGGCCCCAGAGCTTTCCCCAAAAGCCCTTGAGTATAGATTAACTTTTGCAATATAGTTCCATAAGCCCTCTAATTTAAATAAACCTTTGTAGTAACAGGAACCCAATTGTCAACAGGCTAGAAGATCCTAAGCCTTTTCCATAAGTCATAAAGTTTAACTTAACTTTTTAAAATATACTTCCATAAGTCATCTAATTGAATTAAACCTTTATAATGGCAATTACCCAAGTTTGTATAGGTTAGGATACCCAGAACTTTTTCCATAAACCAATAAGTTTGAATTAACTTTTGAACTATAGTTCCCCAAACCATCTAGTTAATAAAAAAAACGTTGTTAGCGGTTACCCAGCAGAGCACAGGTTAGCAGATCTACAGCTTCTCCCATCAGCTCTTAAATTTAAGTTAACTTTTGAAATACTGTTCCAGGAGCCATCTAATTTAAACAGAACCATCAGGACTTATAACAAAAGTAAGATAGGATTTATTCTTTGGCCTTTTCATGTTTTCAACTGTGCCCACGGAAGGTCAGACATTGAGGTCTGCATGTAGGACTCCAGGTGAGACATCTGTGAGAAGACTGAGCCTGTCCTTGTAGTAAAAGGCAAATTTGGCCGGGAACAGCAGACGAGCCTTTATGCCATTCTTATAAAAGAGGGACAAATGATTTTTCCATTCCATCCTCTTGTTGAGTGTCTCCGCCGCCAGATCTTGATAGAAGAAAATCCTGGTACACTTATAGGAGAGATCCTTGGCTTTCCTCGCTGCTGCCAGAACTGCTTCTTTGTCTGTGTAGCGCAGTCATTTAAAAACTATGGCGCGTGGCGGTTCCTTCTCCCGCGGTTTAGGCCTGAGAGCCCGTTGAGCTCTCTCAATCTCGATATCATGTAGTTCTGGATTTGCGGGGAGGACTTGCTTGATGATGTCTGCAACCAGCTCTCTCCCGACTACAGGATGTTCCTGCTCCGGGACCGCAATAATTTTTATGTTGCACCTCCTGCTCCTATTTTCTAAGTCTTCTATTTTGTTTTGTAAATTAGACAATTGGCTATCCATATCCTTTATTTTCCTTTCATGCTTCCCCGTGGAGTCCTGGAGACCCAGCTGGTTCTCAACCTCTACCACTCTTCTAGCCATGGTGTCAAATTTTTTATTCAGGATGTCCAGTGCGGAGATCACCTTCGCCAAACCCTCCTTAATAGTGTCTCTATCTGCCTTTGCCTCTTCATCTTGTCGTTTTAGCATCTTAGTCAAGTTAACTAAATAGGGGATGGCTTCTCCCTCCTCATCTATGTCGGGCTCGACGTTCTCCTGCGCTGCCGCCATCTTAGCTGCCGTCGCAAGCGGTCTCAGAGGGGCTCTTTCTTGGGCCTTACAAAAGACCTGAATTGTGTTGCTTACCCCTTTTCTTTTTTGCTACAGCTTTCTGCGGGTTCTTCCGCTCATGGGGGAGGTCAATTTCGGGTTCCTTTGAAGTTGGTGGACCAACTTATTCTTTGAAATCTGTGCCGGGCGTGACAGAGCCGTTTCCCTGAGCAGCTACTCGCGCATGCTCAGTGCGTCCCCGGGTGCATGGATCTTTGAAATCACTTCTACTCTTTGGGCATCTGGAGACCTCCCCTCTTCCTCCAAACTAATTCCCAAGTACTTCACCTGCCTCTGTACCAACTGGGCCTTTTATCGGTTCACCTTGAACCCAGTTTTCTTAACTATTGAGAGTGCCTCCCTGGTGATTTCAAAAGTTTTTTCTTTTTCTGGGGAGTGTACCAATATATCATCTACATAGGAGATTACAAAATTTCTCGAGTCTGGCCTCAGTTCCTCCCACATCTTTGAAACAACAGAATGGCAAATGCTAGGGGAGGAATGAAAACCTTGTGGTGTCCTTGTAAAAGTATACTGCTGATTCTTGTATGTGAAAGCAAACTTGTACCAACAGGCTGGGTTGAGAGGGATGGCAAAAAAGTCATTTGCTAAATCATCGAATGAATACCAGCAAGATCTTGCGGATACCACTGCAACTATTTCATTGTATTTAGCCATCAGTGGAGCAAAAGGAGGGGTCATTGAATTCAAAGCGCGATAGTCCATAGTCATTCTGTAAGTCACCCCATCTGCCAGATGGGGGCATTACAGATGGACTGCATTGGTACTATTACTCCCTGCTTCAGAAAACTATCTATTGTGGTTTGGATTCCTTCCTCTGCCTCAGCTGGATATTTGTATTTCTGGGGAGGGGGATCATCTCCCTGTATTAGCACCTCATCCTGTACTGTCCCACGCTCTGCCTTGTCTTTAATTCATACCCAGGGAAACTCTTGGGTCCATGGATCATTAGTCAAGGGGAGAACAGGAAGGGGTGCCTTAAGGGCTGCACAGCGGTGTACAGTGGAAATCTCTGGGGGACCCCCGGAACTTGCCACAATATTCCATTGGCTAAGTCTACTGTTAGCTGGGAATCCTGCAAAAATGGAGTCCCTATGATGCCTTTTTCTTTGCCTCTGTGGACACAACTTTCCATTGTCCCTCTGTTTACCTAATTCAAATGGGACATCCCATCATACTGGGGCTTCCTGAATTTCACCCCCGTATCTGTTAAGCCTAACTTGCTTGCTGGAAGGTTCCCCTGCATTCACCCAATCTGGATCCAAAATGTTTACAGAGGCTCCTGTATCTACTAGAAGCTGGGCTTGAGTTCCCGGATTCCCGATGCTAGCCCTGACATTGGGTCTCCCCCACCTATCTGGGTGTCATTTAGCAACTACCTGAGGGGGACCCATGGGAATTGGGCCTCCCTAGCAGATACTATGGACCTCCTGTTATACCTAATCTTGTTCTGGTGTCCGGGCTCAGATCAGTAAAAAGCTCTGAGCTGCTGTTTTTCCAATTCCCCCACAGCCGCTATCAGAACATGCAGTGGTTGGAGGTGGTACTGCCTCATGTCTGCCCCTAATGCTTTTAGCTGACCCCATACATAAACACGGAGAGGGTTCCCGGGGTCCCCATTGGATAGGGCTCGAGGGGGGGGGATTACCAGGATTTTCTCATGGCCCAGTCTGGGAATTGCTTCTAGGTAGGTAGGGGATTCAAGGCCTGCCCTAGGGGGAGTGGGGGCCATTATTCATAAAAGTGACTGCCTGTACTTGCTTTCTAGCGGGCCGCTTACCTCCCCCCATTTCCCTCCTAAAAACAGCCACTTGCTGGATGCTTGTAGACAGCTCCTCCCAAGTGATCTGTGCTAGATCTATTCTCCCTAGTGCCATTTTAGTCGGGTATGCTAACCCTGCATGCACTGCTCCAATGAACTCCCTGTTGTCATACTGCATCACCTACCTCCCATTTCTCTGGACAGGGACCACCACCTCTGGTAGGGCTCCCAAAAGCTTCTTCCTAATTATGTATGACTGTGGCTGCTCCCCAGCAGCTTGTGTCTCTAAAAAGAACAATCTATGAGGGTTCTTCCCTAGAAGCATAACCCGCAACACTGCTTTTATCCACTTGCTGTAATTAGTGCCGTGGAGGTCAGCTGTGCTAAGCCCGGCTTCCAAAACCTGCGCATCCGCAGTGGATGTGCTGGCCTGATCCAACTGTGTCAAGTCTACCCCATCTGCTGTGGGATACATTTACCAAACCCTGGCCATCCATGAAACCACTGTGTCCAAGTTTAGAGGGCCCAATTGCTCTGCAACTGCCTTTGCCTGGGTGGGGGACCACCTAACCATTTCCCTCACTTTCTCGTGAGCTGCACCCTCTCTTCCCCCTGTACGCTTAATGTCCTGGCTCACTATTGGGGCTAGGGGCTCAGGCACTTGTCATGCGGGATTGTAAGGGGTCTCTGGGGTAGCATCTGAGGGCAATTTAGGCTTCCATGCGGGGAAGGGATCGAGCTCTGCCTCGGGGAAATCCTCAACCTGCACAACCATCACTAAGTCTTTGTGCATGTTAAACTCCCCCTGTAGCTTCTGAATTGTTGCTTCGCAGGCTTCATGGCTAGCCGCAATCTTAGTGGTTCGGTTCTGATCCGCCAGGAAGCGTACCGCTGACTGAGCCTGTTCTAACTAATCCTGTAATCCCTCTAACTCCCTCTCAGCTTGCTCTGCCCTAACCAGGGCCCCATTACTCTCCTCCTGAGCCTTTTTCAGGAAAGCGGTCTGATTCCACTTCACCACCACTGAGTCATATTTGTCCCTTTCCATTTCTGCACACTTCGCCTCTAATCACTTAACCTTTTCTCCCTCCTTCTCATATTGTTGTCTTATCTCATTAACTAAATCTTCCTTCTCCTTTAACTTCTTGCTATGCTGCTCTTTGCAATCCCTTAACATTTCCTGCAAGTCACAGCACACATACCATAGTGCCCAGGGCTGCACACGCGTCTTTCTTATTCCCTCTTGGTTTAAATTTCTGGCAATATTTCACGTATGCTCGCATACCGAGGCAACCAGTTCCTCACTCTTAAAACACCCCGGCTCCCATGGGCGCTTTCCCTTTTTTGCTGCCCACTTCTCTAATTTTGACCTTCCCCTCTCCTTTTGGAACATGGCCTCTACCTCACTCACACTAGCTGCCATTCTGGAAGCTAACCTTGTGCAGATCCCTCTGCTACCTTTCACAACCCCAAGACCCACTAATACAATCCCAGAGCTGTCTTTCTCTTACAGCCCCGAGACCCAATTATTCTAAAAAATCCCCAAACTATCACTACTGTTTCAAGTTCAAATTTTCTAAAAAAAACCACCAAACTGACACTACAGTTCCAAGATCAACAATCCCAAGACCGCCCACACAGTCCCAAAATTAAACTTCTCCAAGGACCCCAAAACTGACACTACAGTTCCAAAATCAAAAATCCCAGGGCTGCCATGCAGTCCCAAGACCAAAACTCTCTAAAAATCCCAAAACGGACACTAGTTTCAACATCAAAAATCCCAGAGCTGCCAATGCAGTCCCAAGACCAAAATTCTCTAAAAAATCCCTGGACTGCCTCATACAATTCCAAGATCAAAACACTCTAAAGATCCCTGGACTGCCTCATACAATCCCAAGATCAAATTCTCTAATCACGGGGGTAACTCAGTAGTCACCCGGGCTAACTTGGTTACATCCCCTGGGCTAACTCGATAGTCATCAGGTTCTTATTTATTTAAACTCGCAAGTAAATCTCTCGGTTGCTAGAAAGGCCCATTGGATGTGGCGCTCTTCTCTAGAGCCCTCAATCTAGTACCCGGCCCCATTGCGCTTGGCGTTTTGCAAGCAAGTTTAAACAGGCAATAATAAAAGGGGGAGGGGAGTACTGTACTTAAAAAAAGGGGAGGGGGATTCTTAGCCCTAACACACAATAAATCACAATAACCCAAATTCCATAATCCCAAAATATTTCTCCCAACAACCCACTCCCCAAACTTTAAATCCACAGGTCCGAAGAGAAAAAGAGGGTAAAGAAAGGCACGGAAATAGGAAAGAGATAGAATTTAGGGGGTTTCAGCTGTCTGTAGCTATGTACGCCTCCGTGGTCTTTCCACGTGTGTTATAAGTGGATTACCACGTGACTTGCCCACATTCTCCACCAATCTGTTAGCAGGAGACTCCCTACCACATGTGACTGTTGGGAGGTTGGTACCCCAATATATGCTCTATTCTTAAATTTAGGGGAATTAGCCCAATTAGTTGAACTGGGGGTCCCCACGTGCCACAAGGATCAGTCTGAGGTTCAATACACGCTACAGTCAGGTTACGTACCCTCCTCAAAAGTAGAGAAAGAGAGGGAAACAAATGTTTAATAAAAAGGGAATGTTTATTTCAAAGGGACATCAAAGAAAACACACAATGAAGTATACACACACATACTAATCAACACAGCCCCAGTCTGGCTGGTGGTTTACAGGGGACCCACAAATGGTGGCGGGGGAAACGAAAGTAATGTGGGGAGTGAGGGAGGGGAGACACTGGGGAGACGCACACACAAAGAGAAAAGAGCGAGAGCAAGGGAGAGAGAAGCAGGACCAATGGTTATCTCTCCTTGCCGTTGAAAACAGAACAGGCAGCCTGCGTATCCAGCAAAGTTCGGGGATGAAGGGAAGGGGCAGACCAAAGTCTGGGAGACCCCTTAAGACACAGACACGCACAGAGGGACCTGCACGTGTTTGCATCCAAAGCTTTCTCAATTTTGGAGGGGGACCAAGGAGCAGTTATAGGGTTTAGGATAAAGGATTTGGGGTAGGCTCAGGGGCACTACAATAGGCTCATAGAGAGGACAAAAGGGATTCCAGGTGTGGGTCCAGGCATGACAAAGGGAAGATGCATATGGGGACTGAGGGGACAAAGGACACATCTGGGCGTGAAAGGAGAGAGGTCAGGGAGTGTGTCTTAAGTACAACAAAAGGGAAGATGCATAAGGTAAACAAACTGGGGCTGAGGAGACAAAGGACACATATGGGCATGAAAGGAGAGAGGGTTTCAAGTGATTTGGGGATGGAAGGGAATCCTGAGGGGAGCCCTAGGCTGAAGGGCGATACCAAGGTGCATTTCCACCGATCAGGCATGGGGACATTGGCTTGTGTGAGGGAAACATAGGGTGCTCTAATTTTCCATGCCTTTGGAGCCATTGCTAGTGCAGGTTCTATTCACCAGCTGTTTCCAAAACAGGGAGGAGGCCCTTTCTTAACTGCTTCGTATTTACTCAGGGCTTCCTCCACCTAATCACCTTTTCGAAGGGCAGACTGGTTTTTGCATGAAGGGGCATTTTCCCCCTAGGCTACATTGTGGCTCGGCCCTGACACCGCTCAGGCTCCCCAGTGCCCACCGACCCATGTCCCACATGGCCTTTCCGAGCAAGGGGGGACTGTCTTTTTGGGGAGAATTCTGCGTCTCTGGAAACACTAATAGATGTCGCAACTGAACACCAGGATGAAAAAAATTCTGCCAATCTACTCCTCCAGCCATCCCGCATGTGATCTCCTCTTGCTTCTGTGCTTTGATGGGATTGGGCTTACTCAAGAGTCTGAATCATGGAATAGCCTTCCTACTCTATTCCCATACTTTACTGGCAGTGCGCTGTGAGTGAGAGTGCACATCTTCTTCAAGCAGGAGAGCGAATGTGTGTAGTATAACAAAATAGTAGCTTACTCTTCACGGACAGTATTACGTCTGAACACAGCCTCTGATTTTAAGTTTATGATGGACTTCTAGTTTTGCCCTTCAGCATGTTGTGAACTCTGGTCTCTCATCTAAGTCAGTTTCAACTGGTTTTATCAATTTAAAAAGAGGGAGCAAAAGAGCTAACTCCATGTGCCAAGAGAGTAGGAAGAGCTCTAATCAGTCAGCATGGTGGTGTGCTAATTAGAACCGTGGTGGTTAGCTCTGCAGAACGCGCTCTCTGTGAATATACAGAATCTCTCCATCAGCTATCTTGTTGTTTATGGCATGTTGTTGGCATTCTCTCCACTGAGGAGGAGGGAAATTCATGATGGGAAAAGCTTTTTGATTAGAGGCACATTCTCTTTTCCATAAGCACTAGGCTGTTTGTTTTATTTACGTCTGTGGATTTTCAATGGCTGTCTCTGCAGCGTGTGGATTTATGTGCACAAAAGGGACTTGCAAATGCCCTCCTTTTGACCTGCTAAATTAGCATTCCTTTAGGGTTTAGGGAAGACTTGAGCTTTTATCTTTCTGTGTTATGCTAAAATGGATTCTAGTAAGGAACATTTTAGACTGCTAGAAATCCGCTACAACTTCCTTACACTGGCATATCTGAAATATAGTCCAATAGAATTTTATTTAAAATAGCCTCACAGCACCCCTCATTGGGAAAATTTTATTATCATAATTAGAGAAACTGAGGCACAGAGAGACTAAATGACTTGCCCCAAAGGCAAAGGACCTTCATCTCCTGGCTCCCAATTTCATCATTCTACCACTGTACTATTTCAGATTCTACCATCTCCTCTTGTGCTATTACAAAGCTGTTTAAACAAAGATGACACGTTTAGAGCATTGTTATGGCGTTTGGTCATGTTGTTGCTTCCCTTTGATGTTTCTAATATTTGGATTCGGCATAAGAACTTTCCTCTCTGCTAGAGCCATATTTCAGGTTTTACAAAATTCTGTATAATCAGAAAGGCCAGCCTTAGGACAAAGAGCTGGAGAGGCTGACTTGGGTCCTGAACTTCATTAGGGCCTCACAGGCTGCCACCATTCCATCATGAGGCTCCTCCCATGGACCTGCCTCCACTGCTCCTGAGGCTTGCAGTGGAGGCAGGTCCATGGAGTCAAGCTGCGAGAAGTGGCAACCCTACTTCTATTGAACCAACTTCTGTTGTTGAGAGTATTGCAAGCTTTCATGCCATACAGGGCCCTTCCTCAGGCATCTATCTGAAAGTCAGAAAAACAGATCGAACAATGGAACTATGTATACATAATAGCAGTCACTTGGGAGGGGTGCTGTTTGGAAAAAAGGTTATAAAAATGTTCATTAGCAATTAGAAGTATTAATACTATGAAGGGGAAACATTCTGGGTGTCTTTAGACAGAACGGATTGCAAGTGGTTAGGGCATGAATCATGTGTTTGACTGTTTTGTGTAAATATGGCAACTTTATTTGCACCCCGATAGCCCCTCAATAACCACCTGTTTGCTGCCTGCAGGAGTTGCGGGCAGAAGTAACGTGTTTACCCTCTCCCCCGTGTACACCGTTGTGTCTAACGATATTGGGTGGTGTGTTTGTTGTTACTTCTGGTGAACAATAGAGTTCAACGTCAAGAGTGGCTTAGATTTGCCTTGTAACTTCCTGAAAAACTGAAGCCACTTTTGTCTTGTTCCTAAGGGTGGGTGGGTGGGGGGCAGAGGAGAAGACGAGGAAGCCCCCTGACTGAGAGGGACCCCACCCTGGCTCCTATCGATGTGCTCTTTCTAATCCCTTTGCTTCTAAGGGAGGGGCAGCGACAAAGCACCCTGACTGAAGGAGAGAAAGGAGCGAGATTTCCATTTCTGCCTATTCCTACGTCCCAACTTAGCAGCAGCCTCAGCTGTGCTCGTTTCCCCTCCCCAGTCAGGAGAAGCTGGGAAGCAGTGCCCAAACTCATCTTCCTCCCTACATCCACAGTTCCAGTGGGGCCAGCTGGGCCCCTCAGACGCGGCCTCATTCTGCATGAATCTGTCCCCGTATGCACTCATTTAGCGTTCGCCACTCCCCATAATTTCACCCTGTTCCCTGTCAATGTGCTCTTTCTATGTGTTTTCCACATGGATCCAGGAAATCCCTTGGTGAGAACGTATGGAGCTGTCTCAAAGAACCTTGGCATTTAAAAGTGACAGCTCTGCATTGTGAGGGAAGGGAGCAGTGCATCATGGGATATCATGCTTTTTACTGAGGGGAGGGAACAGCGCACGACGGGATATCATCCAGGGAAGCTGTGGCAGGCTGCGCATCCTTGCTGACATCCAGTGTTTAAGTAAGCACGGGTAGATGTAATCATGTAAGTACTGCAACCCAGCAATCATGGGGTCATATGCGTGGCCAAACAATGGTGGCAAAACACATCCAGACACACATTTCTGTTGTATCTAAAGGGGCCCCCAGGGTAGGTGTAAACAGCAGGCTCTCTGCTACTTATCTGTTTTCTAGAGTGGCTTATAGTTGGAGATGAAACTAAAAGCTCGGGAAGATTCTTGCTAGTCTGCCTGCTTGCTGAATCATTTGTTATGAAGTGATCCATTACTGCCAGCTGGACGTTCAATAGTCTATATAAAATGAATGAAACGCCTGATCCAAAACACTTAAGTCTGCTGATGGAAAGACCCTTATTGATTCAGGAAGCCTTTAAGTCTATAATGACTTCAGTCTGTTTTCCAAGTGGCTGGTGTGTCTATGGATGAGGCCACACAAGACGTTAACCCACATTGGGTGACCTTACCCCACATTAGCCCGTAATGCAGTTGACAGCCCAGAGGCTGCCTGATGTTCACCCACTTCTGGTCCAGGGCAGGCAGCCCACTGCTACTCTATGCATCTGCCAGAGAAGGCTGGTGACACTTCATGGGCTACTGTTACCTCATCTGGGTCATTGTGGAGTAACAGGCCACTTCCCATCAGACAGTCCCATACAGCCCCACCCTGTGGCAAGGTCCACTAGCACCATAGAACTGCAGGTCAGTTGTAGTTCACCATTCTCTGTGGGTCCTGGCCAGTCGCTCTGATCAGTCAGCACTCATGGGGAAGTTCTGTGTTGCAGCCAGTAGAAGGCAGCACTGAGCTTCTGTTTGGCTATATCCACATGGGACCGCCCATATAGCTCCAGTTAGTCTGCTGCCTCCGACCAGGAAGGAGTGCAGCGAGCTCGCAGCCCATCATCTTTTCTTCAGGCTTGTAGGCCGGAGCAGAAGGGGCCCAATGGAGCCAAAAGGCTCCTAGCCAAGAGGAGATTTCACCTGAAACCGCAGGTGACTCCATTTCTCCTTCTCACCCCACCCAGCAGCATGGGACCAGAGGGGGAGAGGCCCTGCAGCGGGATGCACCTGCACTCTTGGACACCACCCACCTCCCAAACGGGTAGAGCGGGAGAGAACCGCTCTGAGGGGAAAACTCCACCCGACCGAGCCATGGCGAAGGGCAGAGCCACAAAGGAAACACCAGTAACCCCCCCACCCAAAATAGGGACTCAGAGAGGGAGGAAGAAGCCCCTGTCCCCAAGGAACTCCAAGCTGTAGGACTGCAACTCTGTGCTTAACAGCATGCTCCTGTCCTTGAAGAAACTTAACAGTCGCCTCTCCACAGAAGAGCCTGGCCACCCCAAAGGGAGAGACAAAGGGAAACTGAAGCAAAAGCGCTCTCCCTCCCCACCACAGAGCCTACAAGGGCAGATCCTGGGAGGCGGGAAAAGGCAAGGCCCCAGCAAAGAAGAGTAAACTCCTCCTGCTCGATTCCTCAGGGTCTGAAAGGGAATCCTCCCCTCCTAAGGATTAAACTGACCTCAAACGGGTAACAGCTGCCTTAACAAACATCTCCTCTAACCGAGGAGGAAGGAGAGGAACACAGTGAACACTCAGGAGCAGAGTGTCAGGGCCACGAATCTGAGAATCTAGAGGAGGGACAGCAGCCCAACAAAAGAGGATTCAAAGGAAGAGAAAAGGGAACTCACCTCATCCCTAGGGAACCCCTATTCAGATTAATTAAAAAGGCACTCCACCCCAAACAGTTAGGAAAAGAGGATTTATCCTCAGATCAGGACTCAGCCAGAGAATACTTACCAAAAAACCCTGGCACAGACAATCCCCCCATGACAAATCCTTTGGGAGACTAATCAGAGCAGAATGGGAGCACCCAGGCAAAGCAGCGAGACTGTCCAAATCCCAGGAAACCATGTACTCCATCACCAAGTCTAAGTCAGACATGTTCAGGTTTCCCACGGTGGATGTAGCTGCTGCATTAGGGATGTGTGAACAGAACGGGGTTCGGATGTTTGGCCCGAAAACTTGGTTAGTGGGTTTGGTCCCACAGTTTGGACCCCCAGAACGTTTGGAAAATTTAGCCACCTGAAGCTTGGGGTGCTCCAGGGGTGCCTGTAGGGGCATGGCAGGCCATCGGTGACACAGCAGCAGCAGAGACCGGGAAGGCTTGGGGCTTGCCACCCTGGGTTGCCTGGGTAGGCAGGCTCAGCACTTGGCCCCTGAGGGTGCCTGTGGGGGCATGGCTGGCTGGCTGGCTGAGACCCAGCAGCAGCAGCAGAGGCCGGGAAGGCTTGGGGCTTCCTGGCTGGCCTGGCACCCCTACTCGGCCAGGCATTGCAGGCTGCCAGGCATCGGTAGCAGCCTGACTCAGGGTGGTGCGCGAGGGCAGCTTAAACTGGGGGGCCAGGAAGCCAATCAGTCGTCTAAACCTCTTGTCCCCTACCACAGAGAAGGGGTGCCCATCAAGTGCAATAATTTCCCCCAACATGCGCGTGACTTTCAGTTGAAAACCACGCCGCCCTCCACGTCCTGCAGCTGCCAATGGACTTGGCAGCTACCCCCACCCCAGCTCCTCCATGGTGCACTGATGCTTCTGGGCCTCAGCTGGCTACTGCTGCTCCTCTCCCTGCTGCCATTGCTCGGGGATCAGGCCCTGCTTCTAGCAGCTGGGGTTGATCCACCAGCCCTGGAATGTTGGGGATTACATAAATAATGGGAGACATTGGTGGCCCATGATGAACATCCGACCCTGAAGCACCTGCAGCTTCAGCTGCAGCAGAGACAGCCACAGTCTCCTGGACTGAAGGCCTTCCAGTTCCCTGTGTGGCAGTGGAGGACGCTGAACCACACCCCTAGTGCCACACCGGATAGGAAGACAGACTGAGGCAGGGTTCAAGCTTTGCCCACAGGGTGGGCAGACCGGCACTTTGGCATGAGCAGAAGGCAGGCTGAGGCAGGGTTCAAGCTTTGCCCACAGGGTGGGCAGACAGGAATCATGGCATGAGAGGCAGTAGGGAAGGCAGACTGAGGCGAGCTATGAGCTTTTACCCACAGGGCGGGCAGACAGGCACTTTGGCATGAGCAGAAGGCAGACTGAGGCAGGGTATAACAACTAAATCTATAATCTAAATAAATGAAAC
>QEPC01014945.1:310349-332790 GCA_003113815.1 Sphenodon punctatus
AAAAAACATCCTAATTGTATTATAGTAGTAAAGAATGCTAAATAACAGCATCAAAGTGAACAAAGTACTAAATACTGAAATACCTAGCATGAAATAAGGAAGTGAAGTGACCGAAATATTTAACACAAAGTATCTAAACAAGTATTCAGAACTTCAAAGAATGCAGGAAGCAACACCACTTCATATCTGCTGTGTTGAAACAGATAGGAGTATACCAAATTCACTTAATTTGGATTTTGGACCACATATTTGTTTCAGCCCTTATCATGTATGCAGTTTCTTGATGCCAAGCACCGCAATTGCACCTCCCATCCTTTTTGGTTATCATCTGTTTGCAGTCAATTGTAGGCTTCCAGAAGAGAGAAGTTTTGTCAACAGATTCCAAAGAGGCTAATGTAGGAGCTTTATGTATTTTTACTGGGAGCTTTTTTCACTCATAAGGGCAACATGGGAGCAAGCATGAAGAAGTGGATAATAAGGTAATTAGCAGAATAAAGGCAAAAGTACTGTATTGTTTACTTGCAATACAGTAAAAAGTTTACTCAGAGTGTGGGGCTAAGTTGTGAAGGGCTTTGCAGCTACAGGCAAGAAGCTTGTACTTGACACATTGGAAGAATAGAAGCTAATGGCAGGGCTTAAAAAGAGAGAGAAAGTATCTGAATGATGAGTCATGAAGGTGATCTTAAAAGCAGCACTTTGAGTGAACTTGAAAAGGGCAAGGTGTTCTGCTTCAAAAGCAGAATGGAGATTACAGTAGTCAAGGTGGATGATGATTAGGGGCTTGGACAGGGGTATGCAATTGGCCTCTGCAAAAGAAAATGGATTGTTCCAAAGCAGTTGGTGAAACTGGAAGGTAGAGACTTTTAGTGAAAACCTGTGTGTGTGTGTGTGTGTGTGTGTAGGCGTTGCCAGCTGTTCCCATATGAGATTATTTGTCTTCCTGACCCAGCATCCACACCGCACAGATTAGACCTCAGGTAGGAACATGTTAAATGCATCGCTGTCATCTTTCCCTTGCATCCAGGCACTTCAACCTGGGTTAGTCAGCTCCTTGACGTCAATGAAGCGAAGTCAGCTTACACCAGATGAAGATCCGGTGCATGGATGCAGACAGTAATGATTCCATCCTGAACACTACCACTCTGACCAAACTCTGTTGAGCCTTGTGTCAGTCCAGTACTTTGAAGAGCAGAACTCAGGATAGAGAGAGACTGATATGCAAATGATTCTTCTACAATGACTGGTGTTGAGGGGAGGTCACTACCACTATTTATCTGGATGTTGAGCTGGGGCGGGGGGTCAATAAGGAACTGTTTCTAACTTAATGGTGAAGGTCAAACTTGGCCAAAGCAAGCAGCACAATGTTTGAAACATCAGGCTGATTAAATACTGGGGCAGCATCCTCATTACAGACACCAGGAAGGATGCAAAGCTGTTCCTAATTTTCAAAATGTGCAGTTATCAAAGAAACTAAAGGAGCAGCTGTGCCAACTCAGCATAGAGGATTCGTAGTACTGTCTCATCTAATCATCCCCTATTCATTTGGAATAGAATTTGGGTTCTTTCACAAGGGAAGAGAGAGAGGAATAATGAAATCACAGAAGTAAATCAAAGTTTTGAGACCCACTAATAAGGAATCGAATGAAGGATACTAACATACCAGGATGAAGGCAAACTTACCTTTTCTAATTTAGGTTCCACCCAGTTATACAGGATTCATACCTACTCTAGCTTACCTATGTGGACCGGTGATGTCTTTGATAACCAGAGCACTGCACCGTTAAATATTTAAGAACTCTTCTACTAGCAGTAAAAAAGGAGACGTGACATCATCAGACCCAGAAAAGGGATGTGATCACATCAGAAAGGGGCGGGGACCCTCTTTGGCCCACCCCTTTCTGGTGTGACCAGGCCCTTTTCCTGAGCATCATGATATCATGGCACTCAGAAGGGGGCATAGTAACGTCAGAAAGGGGTGAGGCAAAGGAGCTCTTCTGCCTCTTGTCTCTCCCCCCCTCCCGCCCCCGAACTTAATTCTTCCAGCTCGCTTGTCACCAATGGACCCCGCTGCCGCCTTGTGCGCAGCGGGGACAGATTTGTGCACGCCCCATCAGGGGAATCAGGCACAGGTGCGGGGGCGGGAAGCCACCCAGGATTGCTTCCCAGGCAGGGTCCCTTGCAGGCTACAACGGGCGCTGTTGCAGCTTGCAAAGGGAGCGAGGTGCGAAAATGCGCTCATCTGATTGGCTCAGGGGAGCCACGTGGTGCGGGAGGCGCGCGAGCCGCGGCATTCGGCCCCAAGCAGCGCCAGAAGGAGGACGCGTGTCGGGGGCCTGTGCGAAGCTGGGGAGGCCTTAGGGAGCGGCGCTGATTGAGTGGGGCGGTCGGAGCCGGCAGTCAGGGAGTACCTGGTGTCTGGGAGCCAAAGGGGGGGATTTGAAAAGCAGAGGGTGTTCGGCGGGGGCTCAAGGGGATCGGGTAGCGTGGGGCGAGAAGGACTCTGCCCCCCCTTCTCCTGCATGTGCCTGGCTGTACTGGGTGGGGTGCGTGGGACCCCCCCCCTCCTTCACCCTGGTGGTTTTTTCCCAGGCGAATCAGCCTTGGCGGGTGGGGGATGCGATACCCCCCCCTTCCATTCTGTAATTTGGAACAGCAGGCATATCAGCCTGGGGTGCATTTCAGGTTTTAGCTCGGGTATCTGAGGAGGGTGAATCCTTCCACTTCTTCCTTGGTGGGCAATCGTTTGGGTTGGTGAGAGTCAGACCCTTCCCCCCCCCCATCACGCAAAGCGTTCTGGTTCTGTCCTTGAGAATGGGCAGAACTAAGAAGGGACAGGTGGCTGGCAGGCCACAGGGAAAGAGGGGGCAAAAGAAGGGGGCGGCTGTTCAGCCCCCGCCCCTGGTAGCAGACGGAGGGGAGATGGGAGAGGGGGCTCCTCTAGTGCCTGTGTTCCCACCTTTGGTGGTAGGGCCTGTGTAGGAGGAAGACAGCCTGGGCACGTGCAACCAGGCGGGCCTTGCCTCAGTATGGGTGCAGCACCCCCAACGAGGGATGCAGTGTTAGTGCCAGGGGGGGGCGACGGGGAGACGGTGGGGGCTCAAGGTGGGCAGCAGCCCCCAGAGGGGTGGCTTCACCAGGGGCACGGTCAGGCCTTTTTGCAGGCCATGGAAGCCAGAATGACTGGGTGGGACAGCATGATGACCAGGCTGGAGGCTTCAGGCATTCTGGACCCAGGTCGGGTTGGGGGTCTGTCTGGGGGAAGGCAGAGCCATATCTCACAAGAGGTGTCCTTACAGTCCCACGACAGGGTGAGACAGGAATTTGGAGGGCCAGCGGTCGAGGCACTGGCAGAAAAGGTGAATAGGATGGAGCAGCAGATGACGCGAATTACTCAGCTGCTCGAGGAAGGCAGGGGACCTCGTGCTGAGGCGGCCCTATCATCAAGGCGCCTGGATCTGCAGGATGTCGAGGCTGTGGCTGCAGCAGGTAGCAGTGTTGGTGAGTTGGTCACGCCCCCTGTGAGTGCCCAGGGAGCCGAGCCATCTACGGATGGTGCGTGTTTGAGGGAGCATCAAGGATTGAGGCTGATTGAAGGCGATAGCGCCGGGGGGTCAGGCGGGGGAATGGTTGTACCCCCTGGGGCAACAATAGCAGGGCAAACAGGGATGGGTGGCGTGGGGGTGACAGGCAGGGGACCAGCCGAACCCCCAGGGACAGCAATGGCTGGGCAGCCAGGGGCGAGTTGGTTAGGGGTAGGTTCGGGTCAACTACCCATACAGCAGGATCCCAACCGTCTAGTGTGGGTGGACAACGTGTGGCGTCCACATGGGTCGGTTAGCCAGGCATCAGATACCGGGGGACAGGCTGTGCAAATGGGGCCAGCAGTGGTGCAGACAGCACCACTGGCTAGCGTAGCTAGTCAAGGGGTAGTAGCAGCCGGTGGGGCTGCACAGGATGTTTCCCCGTTACAGGGGGGGTATGCCCGGGTATCGGCGCCTTTGGGGGTGCATCTCCTGCAATCAGTGAGGGAGAAGATCTGGAAGGGAGATTATATTGATCTCTTTGGGATCCTTTTTTGTGATCCAATTCCGGATCCTAATGCGCGGCCTGAGTCAAAGGAGTTGGAGAGGGCGAAGAGGCGCAGGATCGATAGAAACTGGGCCAACTGGGAATCTGCCTTCATCGTCTACGCTGGCGTGGTGATGCAGGCATTCCCGGAGAGGGCAGTCGCGCTGTGGAAATATTTTGACATAGTGCGGCGGGCATACCTCACAAAGGACGGTTTTGGTTGGCTGCGGTATGACGAATCATTTCGTCAGAATGCAGCAATCACACCCGGGGTGCGCTGGGACGTAAAGGACCACGACCTATGGTTGGAGTGTGTCCAGGGGAAGGAAGTTGTACGCGCTGACAGTGGCCATATCATCATTAAGGGTGATGGTCAGCCAGTGGATGGTTTTCGGGGGGAGCAAACGAAGAAAGGGCAGCAATCGCTCGCGTGTTGGGACTTCAACGAAGGGAAGTGTTTTCGTTCCTTTTGTAGATTCCGGCACGCGTGTTTGCAATGCGGAGGGTCCCACCCCTCCACCAATTGTCAGCGTCGACGGGGATCGAATCAAAGAGGGAAGCGGGGTTTCCAACCCGGGTTTGGAAAAGGAAATGGTGGGGCGCAGGCTGGCCCAGGGAAGGGCGCCAACCCCAGTTAGGTGGTGGGTATTAGAGCAATTGTTGCGGGATTATCCCGACCCAGAGTTAGCGTGTTATATAGTTGAAGGTTTTAAATACGGGTTTGAGATTCCATTTGAGGGTAGGCGTGAGCATGGGATGGCAAGGAACCTGCGATCAGTTAAGGGCATGGAAGGGGTCGTCGAGATGAAAATAAAAAAGGAATTGGCTGAGGGCCGGATTGCGGGCCCATTTGATTCATTGCCAGCGGATAACTTGAGGGTATCGCCGTTAGGAATAGTGCCTAAGAAGGCCCCGGGGGAGTACAGGTTGATACATCACCTTTCGCACCCCCGGGGATCTTCGGTGAATGACTTCATTCCAGCGGAGCTGTGTACGGTCCACTACGCTTCTTTTGATCAAGCGGTGGAGTTGGTTCGCGAATGTGGAAAAGGGGCTCTGATGGCGAAGAGCGATGTGAAATCCGCCTTCCGGCTTTTGCCTGTGCACCCCAAGGATTTTGAATTATTGGGGTTTGCATTCCAGGGCCAATTTTACTATGATAAAGCGATGCCTATGGGATGCTCTATCTCATGTGCCGTTTTTGAGAAATTCAGCTCTGCGCTGGAATGGATTGTCAAACGAAGGGCTGGGACTAGGCTAATTTCTCATTATCTCGACGATTACTTATTTATCGGGAGAGCGGGGTCAGCAGAGTGTGCTGAACTATTGACGACCTTCCGGCAGGTAGCGGAGTTAGTAGGGGTGCCATTGGCGGAAGAAAAGACTGAGGGTCCTGCCCCGGTCTTGACATATTTAGGGATAGAATTGGACTCGATCTCGCAGTGTTCCCGGTTGCCTGAGGACAAGTTGAGGGTACTTCGTAGTGACATCGCGGCCTGCATGGGGGCTAGCAAGGTGACGCTGCGGGCGTTGCAATCCCTATTAGGTAAGCTAAATTTCGCCTGTCGGGTGGTGGCGCCGGGCAGGGCGTTTTTGTCCCGCCTTTATAAAAAAACGGCCCGTGTTTCCTTGCCGCATCATCATATCAGGGTCACCAGGGAGATGAGGGAGGATTTAAAGGTGTGGGTAGAATTCCTCCGAGCCCACAACGGGGTCAGTATGTGGAGGGAGGTGCTTCGAGTAAACGCCGAGTTGCAGGTGCACTCCGATGCGGCGGGGTCGGCGGGTCTGGGAATTTATTTCCGCGGGAGGTGGTGTGCAGAACAGTGGCCAACCCGCTGGGGTACCGCGGGGATGTTAAAGGACCTAACATTCTTGGAACTATTTCCAATAGTGGTGGCGGTCTATTTATGGGTGGAGCAATTCAGGAATAGGAAGGTGCTATTTTGGTGTGACAATTTAGCTGTGGTGCACATCGTGAACAGTTTGTCATCAAAGTCAGAGAGGGTTATGCGCCTGGTGAGGTTTTTCGTTTTGTGGTGTTTGAGGCACAACATAGTTTTCTGCGCAAAGCATGTGCCAGGGGCAGAAAACGAGATTGCTGACGCCCTTTCTCGTTTCCAGATACAACGTTTTCGGGAACTCGCCCCTCAGGCCAGGGAGAAACAGGAATACGTTCCTCAGGAGCTCTGGAGCCTTGGATTATAGAGGTTATAGAAGCTGTAAAGGGGGCGGTCTCGCCGGCCACGTGGCAACAGTACGAACGGGCGTTGAGGGAGTTTAGTGTTTTTGCGAGGAGCAAAGGCTGGTCAATAGTTTTTCCAGTCCCTCTGCCTCAGGTGGTGCAGTTTGGACTGGCGCTTCGGAAGAAGGGCTTGGCGCCTGGCACGATTGCAGGGAAGTGGTCGGCCCTATCTTTCTTGTCAAAGATGGTAGGGAATTCAGAACTGCCGGGCTCCCCAGTCCTACGGGCTATGCTCGAGTCCTGGAAGCGGCAAGGCTGCGACAGGGTGGACACACGGGTGCCGATGTCCCCCAAGTTGTTGGCTGATATAGTGGGTGAGCTCCGGGCGATTTGTACGGAAGAGTTCGAGGTAAAACTGTTTCAAGCGGCCTTTGTCATTGCCTTTTTCGGTGCATTGAGGGTGGGCGAGCTGGTGGCGGGCTCACGTACAGATCAGTCGGGTAGGGCCCTGCAATCGGGCGATGTGTCTATGGGAATAGATAGGGTGGAACTCTGTATTCGGGTTTCGAAGACTGATCAGAGGAAGAAGGGGGCCAAGGTGGTGCTCTCCAGATCACTCGAGCCACGGATCTGCCCGGTCCAGTGTTTAGGGGCATTCCTAGCAGTGAGACCTCAAATTGTGGGGCCGTTGTTGGTACACCGTTCAGGTGTGCCGCTTTCACGCTACCAGTTTGTGGCAGTCATGAGGCAATGCCTGGCGAGGTTGGGGGTATCGGGACGGTTCTGTTCCCATTCCTTCCGAATAGGGGCTGCATCCTCAGCGGCAGCCGCGGGACTGGCAGTAGAGGACATCAAGGCAGTAGGCCGATGGAAGTCAAGAGCGTACAAGTCATACGTACGCCCCCTACAAAGGAAATAGGGAAACACTACGAGCAGTAGTGACAATGGTTACCTTCTTTATGTTTCAGGTTGGCAACGTGGCCAAGACAGAAGGGTCGTCTGGATGGTAGGCCACAGTTTCGTTGTTTGGGCTAAAAGGAGGGCTGGGATCTTGGGGTTAGGGACCCAGTTGGGGTTGGCCCCTCATGCTGAGGTGGCATGGATGGGGAAGAGGGGCATGTTGTGGCCCCAGGTGCTGCCCATGTTCTTGGGCTGGACAGGGCGTTCCCCCCCTCGGGTTATATTGTTCCATGTGGGGGAGAATGATCTCACTAGGGGATCGGGTCTGGACTTATCGATAATGGTCCGGCAGGATTGGCTGCGAATTAGGGAAATGTTCCCGAGGACACTGTTGGTATTCACGGCGCTTCTACAAAGAATCAAGTGGCCGGGTGCGAACAGTGCGAGAGCGGTGGATCGATCACGCAAACGTGTTAACAATGAGATTAGAAAAGTGGTAGAAGAGTCTGGGGGAATATGGTTGGTCCACAGCGATATAACTTGGACCAGGCCCGAGTTGTACTGGGCTGATGGGGTGCACCTTTCAGATCAAGGTATGGATCTATATTTGAAAAAAATCCGGGATGTTCTACTAAAAAGCCTGGCCTAAGTGGGTAATTGTTTGGGTGAGTGCGGGGGTCGTTCGGCAATAATTATTGCCGACCTTGGTGGCGGTGTTCAGTACCATGAAGGAAGAAAACCTTGGAAAGGACCAGAAAACGGCCTTGGTGGCTATGGGAACATCTGGTATGTGTAGGGTGGTAGGCCAACCAAAATTGGATCCGGGAAGCAGGTGAGGAAGGGGGGCTCCCCGCTGCTATCCCGGTAGAGGGAGACTGGCCTAAGGTACCACATGGTAGGATCTGAGCGGTCCCGATGTGGTGCCAGGTGTCAAGTCTTCCCTAGGTATGGCTAAGGTGGTCTAATGGTGAATGGATTGGACTGGTAACTCCAATCCGGGAACAACACATGGTACTGAACGCGGGGAGTGAGGGTCATTATGGCCAGGTATAACAGTCAGGGTGTACCTCACTCCCCTTAGGACTCACCCAAATTAGTGGTCTCATTGATTGGCTCATGGGCAATTCTGACGAATTCTAATTGGCAATGAGAAATTTAAAAAGGGGTAAGGGATCCACCGTTCTCATTGTTAGGGTGATTGGGTTTTAATTGGTTTTGTTCTTTAACAGGTTTATCGTTGGCTGGTCATTTAATAAACAGTTGCGGCCAGTTCACCCAAAACTATGTTGTCTGTGTGTTTATTTGAAAAGTGCCTTATTTCCTGTGCGGGGACAAAGTGAATGAAGTATGGAATACCAAATAAATGAAGAGATTGAAATGGTGAAGGGACGTTACCAAATAAACAAGGTTACTGGAATGATAGAAATTAAATCACCGAATGAATTAATATGCAAATAACTTTTTGATAACTAAGATTTATTGGCATTTGAATGAACATGCAACCAATCTGTGCAACTGCGGAACATCGTACTTGTTCCTGCCCTAATTATTAGCTTTCCTAAGGAAGTCTATTTTTTATTTTTCTAGAGACATTTTTCACCACAATCCCCTTCCAAGTTGACCTAATTGGGGAAGTTTCAGCCAGATTCAGATTGTCCAGTTTTCAGTTATTTAAGTGTGTGTGTGTGTGTGTGTATTGTTTCCTTATCGCACCTTCCATTGGCTTTCTGAGGCTGTTGTAGTCACACGCTGCATGCACTGAGGTGGCTGATAGACAACTTATCAGTAATTCAGTATGTATATGTATTACACCATTTTTCAGTGAAGCTCACAGTGTGTTTTCTTTTGGCATGCAGTTGGCCTCTCTGTGGAGATAAACTTCTATCTCAGCCTTGGCTTGTCAGCTGTGACATGCCTCAGTAGACAAACCCAAAAGTGACAAACCTTGGATTTTAGTGAGATGTGTTTTACATGCCACAGCTTGAAAGCTACCTTCCGTCAGGTTCCTAAGCAATTTCCTTTCCCGTGTGTTCTCTGAGGCACAGGGCCTGACCCTCAGCTGCTGTAAATGGGCATAGCTGTGTGTGAAAACAAGTGGGACTATACTGATTTGCACCAGCTTCAGGATTTGGCCCACGACCCTAAGAAACATGAAATAGTATGAACGTCAGTGTGGCTTATTAATTATATTTTTAATTAATATGATGTGTCCTTTATATTTTTTCTTCCTGGTTTCTAAATCACTAAAAATATCATCATGTAGAAATAGGCTGAATGGGAGGCTGAATTCTGTTTATCCTAGTGTCAGTAGTAGAAGGGTGGAGAACCTTTTGACCCATGAGCCAACTTTGGACCACAGTGATGGTTTGTTATTTGGTCCCTTTCTAATTCCTGGGCTTGGTCCAGGCATCCAGTCCGTATTCTCGGGCATTGAAAGAGTGAGATTAGGGAAAGGGAGGGGAGATGAAGGCATGCACTCAAAGACAAGGGATGGATTCATGGCACAGATCTGTGATCTGGACCCTCCCATTTCTTCTTGTATCCTAAGTACATCCCTCAAACACTTCTGCCCCAACTTCTATCCAGCCTGTGGTACTTGTACTAATTTTCAAAGTAGTGTACAAGAGGAAAAAGGTTCCCTACCCCTGCTCTCGCATAAGAATAGCATTACTCATAATATTTCATAACTACACTAGTGTTGAACTACACTTCCGTAATGAATTGTGGAATGCTAATCATATTCTATATGTAGATGACTGCATTCTCATTCATTATTCCAGGGACCCTAAATCCCTCCCCCAGAGAGCACCACAAATCCACAAGGGGTGTTTTCAGATGAGATGCTACCTCACATGGCCACTCATGAGCCGCCCGCCCATCTGAAGGTGGAGCAGCTAGATACGCGCTCCCAAGAGCCATGGAGCACCCACTCTCAGCCACTCATGGAGTCATGCCAGGAAATCCAGAGTGAGTCATGTGGGGCAAGCCCAAATGTGTGGCATCTGCCCCTGTGGCTGCAGTAGCCTTGCTTAGTGCAGTTCATTTGATTCACTTTCCACTTGAGCTGAGATAAAAAATCTCCTCAAGTGTGGTGCTCATTCACCTGCATTCACACAGGGAGGAAATCTACTGGAATTTTTGACATTTTCTGTGATTTTCTGCATTCTGGCAATTTCCCATCATTTTCAGTATTATTTGTAATACCAGAAATTGCCGAAAAATCATGGCCAGTGGGACTGGAAGCACGGGAGCAGGAAGTTCCACAAATGGCTTGAAGCGCTCACGAAAGGTCAGTGTTTCTCAACGTACTAAGAGCACCTGCTCTTGCTTCAGCTGTACTCCCCACATAGTCCACATGTGTGGGTTCCATGGCAGAGCCAAGCGGTGGCCACAGATCCCCTCCCCTCCCCTTTGCCTTGCTCATCTGAGAGCACCCTAGGTGTCTTCTAATGCTGGGTTTTTGCAGCTGGCTCAGTCATGATGTTAAGAATTGCTGCTAGACAGAGATTACCAATTAATTCCAGATGGGAGTGATCACATGTACAGCATACAATCCAAAGTCTGGATGAAGAGAAATTCTACTCATGCCATGCAGCACAATGGGCAGGCAGTATGCTGAGAATTGCATTACAAATTGCATTGCAGTCACATGACACGAGCAGCAGATGTTCTGACGTATTTGGGTAGTCTAGCACAGCTGACTTTTGGAACAGAGCTTCCAGAGCAGCCACATCACTAAAACCTGCCAAGGTTTCTTTTCTTCACCAATGTAGGGAACAAGTCACTTTTATTTAAATCAGTGAGTGATACTCCTTCCTGTGCAATGGGGAAGCAAATTGAAGGTGTGGATTCTGCAGCCCCAGTGTGAGAAGATGCTGTGGATGGTAAGACTGTGTCAGGGTCACAGGGTGAGGGATAACTGGGACATGGATGTTTGGTTCAGGATCAGGGCTGGGAGGCAAGACTGGGAGCAGGACTGGAGTGAGGGAAAACAGAGGAAGGAGAGCAAGGTACAAGGAAGACAAGGTTTTTTTTTGGATGGACCCCGAGGTTGGCAGGTCCATTTTAAAAGTGCCTGCTCTAGGGCAGCCCTGCTGGCGATGCTCTGAAACATCCCAGAGCACGTGACAGGGAGCGGCCCGGCCAAACACGGGGCACTGGCTGTAAGTGGAGTTAATGTCCATCTGTTGAGCAGACCCATGCTGCAGCTCTGTGCCCAGCCAGCCGTTGCTCTGGTCTACACCATGGAGTTGTGGCCACCAGCCTAGAGCATCAGCAGCTGCAAGTCTATGGTGGGTGTGTGTGTGGGCCACAGAATGGATACCGGGGATACCCGCCAGTGCTTCTAAAAGCACCGAAGGACTCTGGGCAGGGCGAGGCACAATAGACAAGGCTAGAGGGGACAGGACAAGACCAGAAACAGAGCGCACACAGATGCGGCCAGGAACCAGAAACAAGGGGATGTGGAATGTAGTGTTCCACCCAGCTTCCTAGTATGCCTTATATGCCGGCTTGCTGCCAACCAGGAATCTGGGAGGCATGAGATGGGGTGGGGTCAGGGCAAGGCTGGAAGGACTCATGGGGGAAAGGAGCTGGGTCAGAGCCAGGCTGAGGCAGTGGTGCTGGTAGGCTGGACACCAGTCCAGAAACCCTGAGGGCATGGCTACAAGGCTGGGGTCTGGCAGACTGAGAACGATAGCACACATTTTTCTCCTACCTACCCCGCTCTTATGAACTCCAGATGTGGATCCTCAAGACGGAGCCTCCTATCTGAGAGACTACCCCCTTCCCTGTCTTCCATTGTGATCCCTGGAGTCAGCTGGGAGTGCCCCTCTTGCAGATACCATCTGCCTGTCAGTTCCATACAGCGCGCAGAGAGGATTTCTTGGTGCCCTCCCCAGTATCTGTGGAACTAACTTCTCCAGGAGATTCTTCATGGTCTGAGCCTGGGTGTTTTCTGGAGGTAATGTAAGACTTTTCTTTTTGTCCAAGCATTTGGCAGGCAGGGGATAGGGGTTTTGTAGGAGATTTTTTAAAAATGCATTTTAAAAATTATTATTAGATATTTTTATCCACCCTAAGCTGTAGGGAAGGGACAGGATAAGCATTTAAATAAATAAATAAACACATACATAAAATAAATTGCACTATACAGGGTTCGCAAATGTCTCAGTAGTGAAATCTTGATACCTTTTAGAGCAGGATGGAGAAATCCCTGGCGCATGAGCCAAATGTGAGCTGCAGCTTATTTTTATTTGGTGTCAGGAACACACTGCCAGAGGTCAGGTCCAGAGAGTAGTACAGAATCAGGTCCAGGTGAGTTTGTGCAGGATTGGGTTCCAGAACTCATGGACATCAAGGCAGACTAGGGATCAACACAGGGACCAGAGGAAGCAGGCTGAGGTGCTGGAGCAGACAAACAAGGCAAGGCATAGTTAGATGGAATGGGCTCTGGTGAAGGAGATGCAAAGGGCATGTTTCAGGGGGTGCTGGGGCACCTCACTCCAGTGTGCACATGTATTCTACAGGAGTGTGGGCCCCCGAGACTCCAGTGCGGTTCCACCTATGATAGCTATGCCCCTGAAACAAGGCAGAAGGACCTGTTCAAGACAGGATGAGGTAGGCACAGGCAGACAAAATCCAAGTCATACAGACAAAACCGGGTCAAAGCTGGTCCAGGAATAAATGGGGTCCAAGGAGAACAGAGCTGATCCACAGGCACAAACAGGAAACAGCCACTCAAGCACTAGACACCGAGAAAAAGACATCCCATCCCAACCCATCCTTCTTTCTTTCTTTCTTTCTTTGTATACCACATGTGAAGGTCTGACTCACAAGGTGCAAGGTATCGCAGCTCCAATCCCAATGGCCAATGAGGAGAACCAGTGTCATGGCACTCTACCCAGTTCTCCAGGGACCAGGACCACCATTTTGAAAGTTAATATATGTTCCTTTAAAGCAGGGATGGGAAACATCTGGACTTTGGTCCACTTCTGACCTGTGGTGCCCCTCTGCCTATAATGTCATCCAGCCCCCAGAGGCTCCCCCGAACTTACGTTGTCTGTGGCCCGCCATCCATTTCCAGTAGCCAGTGATTAGAAAGCAGAGCAGGGGAAAGCCTCCAGGTACCAGGGAGTGCTCTTGGCTGGGGCTCAACCCACTCAGAGTGTGCCAGGCCGAGGCCCTGTCCTGACAGCACTCCCAGAGCATTCCTAGAGGGAAGGACTCCAGCCAGGCATGTTCCTGCCTCCTCCCCCATGGAAGGATCAGACCAAGGGCATAGCTATCATGGCACCAATTGTAGGGCAGAATGAGGGTGATGGCAGGGGGGAACACATCCTCCACAAGTTTCCTTCCCTTATAATTCTAGAGATGGGGGGTGGAGCTTATGAGGGTCAATATCACCCTCCCCCCCCCCCAATTATATTCCAAAATTACGCCCACGATAGCTACAATAGGGACAGGTGGTGCAGCTGCACTAGGGCCCATGATCTTGGGGCATCCATTCTCCTTGGTGTAGCTTAGTCCCCTGCTTCTGGGAGAAGGAGGGAGGTGAACCCATTCCAACCTAGCTATGCCCCTGGATCAGGTCCATGGAGCTCTAGGCCAGATCGGATCTGGCCCACGGAATGGGGAGCACGGGGGGAAGGTTCTCCAACCCTGCTTTAAAAGACAGGATTTTGCACATTTGAGCTAGCAATACTATCCCTACTGTGCTAGTTGCTATGGTAACTCCTCTTTCTACTTGAATAGCAAAATCAATAATTGCCTAAAACCTGATAGAGTTTGAGATTTTAAGCTGCTCCAGGCACATCTTTTTCCTGTGTATTGGAGAGGAAAGTAAGAGTAGGGTGGGAAAGATTAATAATGGCTATTAGCCAAGTAGGTTTTAGGGACATAACGGGGAATGGATTGCCCATTGTGACCTGCTGGGGACTTTTCCCAAGAGACAGAGATTGGCCACTGTCAGAGACAGGATGCTGGGCTTGATGGACTGTTGGTCTGACCCAGTACAGCACTACTTATGTTCTTATGTTCCATAGAGCAATAATGAATATATATCCTTGTCTCTCCTGATGTCTACCTCTCCCTTGTCTCTCTTAGATTGGGGTAAGGACCTGTCTAGAACTATTAATTGTACAGTGTCAGGTACACCACTGTTGCTATATAAATAATAATAATTAATAATAATATTCCCCTAGTATATTAGTATCACACAATGATAAATCTGGGTAACTTGGGAGTTCAGTTTTAAACAGAAGAAGCCTTTAGTCTGATACACGTAAGACTCTTCTGCACAGAGGTTTAACCCAAGGGAAGGCTTGTGAGCTTTACTCATGAGAGTAGTTCAGTCAATATTCCTGTGAGTATGGGATGTGCTCAAACCCTAGCTTGTTCTTACATAGGGTGTAAACAGATGGACAGCTGTCCCATCGTAGTGCTCCAGAACATCCAGGATCGCCGCCAGGGGAGTGAGCTGCTGTGCTGTCCACTGCAGCCCTGCTCTTGGCTGGGAGTTGCTTAGAGCATTATACACCCGGTAAGGGAAACATGAGGTAATGGTCAGAAATTTGGGCCTGAGCCTGATGCAGCCAGATTCTGATGAGCCTGGGCCTGATGTGTCCCTTTGGCCCTTCTCTTGAGCACTGTGGCATTATATCCTAGCAGGGCACTCCATGGAGGAGCAAAGCCTCCTGCAGCTGAAGAGCATGACCGAACCCAAGTCCAAGGGGCTTGGGCCAGGAGTGCACCCAACCCAAGCCTGACAGGTGAACGTCCAGAAGTGTTATGACAATACTTCAGGGATCCCCAATATTTGTAAAGTAGACTCTTCCTTCTCACTGACCCAGTGTTTCCTTCAACCAGCGTATGTATGTCGAGTGGGTAGAAGTGAGCTGTGCCCTGGGGGGCACCAAGGACCATTCCAAATTGTTCGGTTCCTTGGATTGTTATGGGTTAGCTACTCCCCTGGAAGTATAACAAGACTGAGTCCAATGGTGCCAATATGTTTGGAATGGGCCTCAGCCAAGGGCCCTAACCCAGAAATAGAAACAACACTGCAGTCCAGGATTATGCCAATATAAGAAAGAAAAGTTTATTTAGAGGGACCCAGTTACTAGGTGCACTGGTAACCAAGCTCTGGAACCCAAATGTCACAAGAGGAAAAGATTCAAGCTGGAAAGAGTGTTCTAGCTGGTCTTTTATGATCTACAAGCAAAACGCAACAACTTACATCATAACAAAGCCAATGAATATGGAAATTAAGAAAGATTGCATCAAGGTATGTTTATAGAACTTATCATTTTGAATGACAGGTCCAGTGCATAAGAACAAAACATACAAAACAAAGACCTATATGGTTTATAGAACATACTGATTAATAAACAAAGCTTATTACGGAAACCATACCCCTGTTTATGTTTACCCAGTCTGTCTCCTCACAAGACTGTAACAATGAGAGAGAGAGCTGAACAGCTAGTTGTGCAAAGGTTCAGCGGTTCTCTTCTTTTGCCTTGAGTTAACAATAACATTTGCTTACTGCTGCAAGCCTGCTCTTAGGGAGCGTTTCAGTGTTAGGTGTGGTGATATGAAAGATTCTCTGTTGAAGTGGGAGCCACTTTTAGAGCAGATTAGGGGCCTGATTTCTACAGTTGGTTGGGTCCTATTGGGCTCAGGCTGCAGGCCTCTACCCCATTGTATCATTGGTGAGTCTGCCAGCCACTTCCTTTTCACAGACCTCACTTGCCACCCCTCATGAGTATCCACATGTAATCATAGGCCATTTTTAGATGGGACATGCCCACGGAGGTCCACCCGTCCCCCACAGACCTGGGTGCCAGTCTAAAGGTGGCGTGGATGGAGGCACTCTCCATGACTCACACACTGCCTACCCATGCCCCCGCACAGAGCCAACCCAGGTTTTCCCTAGTTGCTCCATGTGGGGACATGAATGGGCTGTGCTTGGGTGCGGGCGCACACCCATATGCCGCTGTGTGAAGCCCCCCCCCCCCCAATGTGCTGCAAGTGCACGGGAGTGCACACAGACCCACCCTCCTCCCCCCGCCCCCANCCCCCCCCCCCAGGTAAGTCCATCTAAAAATGGACTTGGTGTATACAGGGGTGGTAATTACCATGGACCACTCACCAGCGGTGCTTCTATATGTCTTACTGGTACCCAGGGATCACCTGGTGGTTATCTCATGCAGGGGTTCCTGGGGCGCTGTTGTCATTCATTCATTCATTCACATTTTATTTATATCCCGCCTCTCCTAATCCATGTTAGCTCGAGGCTGTATAATAATAATACAGGGTATAAATCCTACACAGAGGAAACCCCACACACCAACATAATACAATAATATAATATAACAGTAGTCAATAAACCCATATTTCCCTACATAATAACAAAACCCTCTAAAATTATACAAATTACTAATCATCCCATTTACATAGTACATAATGCTGACAAAAATCTCAAACTACTCATGCCGCTCTCTGCTCTCACCAGAGAGACCACTCTGTCTATCCCTGCCCCCACCCCCCCCGCTACTGCCACCAGGGGAGGTCATCCATCTCCACCCCTCTCTCACTGGAGGGAGATGCCCTATTAACCATTACCAGTAGCATAATCCTATGTTTCTCCCACACAATACCACCTCCACCTCTGGACCCCACCAAAGGGCACCCCCCTTTGGACGTGCCCCGCCACGTGCCTCCGGCAAGGCTTCCGGTCGCTCCCGATGATGTGGGGAGCAGCCCAGAAGTTGCCATCTCCTAGCCCTGCCCCCGCAAGGGTGGGGGGGAGGAAGGTTCCCGCGGCCCCCAGCTGATGCCAATGGGGCCCCTCTCCCCCTGCACCGGGCACAGTCCAAGTCCTTGGGAGGGGGGTAAGAGCTGCTGTCACCTACTCCGCTGCCAGCACCATTCTGCTTCCCAGACGCCAGTTTGTTACCGCCTCTATCCTCCCCCTGGCCTCTCCTGATGATGTGGGGAATGGCCCAGAAGTTGCCATTCCCCAGCCCGACCCCTGCAAGGGGGGGGGGGAGATCCCACGGCCCCCAGCTGATGTCAATGGGGCCCCTCTCCCCCTGCACCGGGCACAGTCCAAGTCTTTGGGAGAAGGGGTAAGAGCTGCTGTCACCTGCTCCGCCGCCAGCACCATTCTGCTCCCTGGCCACCAGTTCGTTGCCATACATACGTACTTTTAGCTCAGCCACCACACTCTGAACCCGCAGAGCTCCCTCTCAACTCCTGCCTTAAGTACTGTCAGTATTGTGATGTCTAAACCACTGTACTGCTTGGTTACGCTGTGGTACAGCAGTTGAGAAGTTTCCCAGAAACCATGGGTTTTTTCTGTGCTAACGTGCTCCTAGTTTGTGGCAATTAATTACCTTTCATGAGTACGCTAATGTAACCCCTTGACTGCCTTACCATAGGATATTATAAATGACCCTTGTGCGAACAATCCTTTAGCAAGGTTTTAAGGATGTCTTCTGGGATTACCTACAAAAGAGTTTGTGTGGTAAATTATGTGCTTTATCTTATGCTTGTCATGGTATATTGGTTAACTCATTGAAAAGCCATGTGGACAGTTGCCTCATACACATTAACTGCTCAGGTAAACCCTGTGCTTACCAGAGTGTTAGCTAGCATGTGTTAAAGTTAAACACTTGCATTGACTAGCTGCCATATGTTTAAATTTGGTAGGTGTTAACCTAACACACCTGTTTGCATCTGGTGGATCACCAGGATCCCTCTAGTGATTTCGACTATGAGGCCAGGGGTTCCTAAACTTGTCCCCTTGTGACATAACTCCATTTAGTAACTTAATCAAAATCCTGTGACCTCAGCCAGCATCAAAGACATGCCACAATCTCAGTGGGGATCACGACACCATCTGTGGATTATGTAATACCCTTTTCCTGTCTCTGACAGTGGCCAACACCTGATGCTTTTAAGGAAAGTAGAAGATGCTAGGCAGAAAGTCTCATCCTAATGCTTAATGTTTTTAGTCCTAAAACACGAGGTTTTAGATCCTTCTTCCAAATTTGGTAGCATTAATTATTGTAGCCTTTCATATTGTCTCTAGAGAGAAGTCCCATCCCACTTTGAATCTTGCTAAATCCTGGGTCTTGGTCAAATTTAGTGGCCGTGAGTTCCACAGTCTCATAAAGCATTGTGTGAAAACAAATATCGTTTGGTCAATTTTGAATTTGTCTTCTTTCAGTTTCATTGAAGGTCTCCTTTTTCTTGTCCATTCTGAGATATGGAGAGGAAGTTAGGTTGCACATTGCTGCTTTCTGCTGGGAGATTTGATAATCTCTTCCTTGAGACCATTGAGCTCCTTTGAAAGAGGTCCATGGCATGGCTGGGTGTGTTTTTGTTGAGTTTACAGCAAATCTAATCTGAACATGCTGTTTATCTTTCAACACTTTATGCATAAAGTGGAGAATATGATTGCAACACAACGTGCCAGGCCGTTAAAGCTGAGTATGGGTTTTGATTAAGTAAGTGGTCTTGAGTTTAATGTGGTCGGTTAAGAGTGTTGCTGTCTCTTAAGCTCTTGCATGTTTAGTAATTTGATTGATTCAACCAAATGACTTAATGATGAGTACAGGATATAGCTCATAGCTGTTCTCTCCATCAGCCAGCTTAAATAACACTGATCTTCCATTGATGACACACCTGGGAACCCCAGGGAGCTGCTTAATTTGTATTCTGTTTCCAAACTACATGACCAGCATGCAAAACAAGAACAATCCCTGAAGGAAACATGCTTTTTGTTTGTTTGTTGTTGTTGTTTTGTAATTTTGTAGACTATGGAATTTCACCCAGGGATTACTTTATGAAATTGTGTTCTAGGCAAACAGCCAGTAATCACAAGATACTTTCTTGTTATTTGATTTGTATTTAGTTTCCATCCTTTGACAGATGGGAAACTGAAGATAGAACTTTTGTATTTTTTTAAAAGGATTCCATCATTCCAGCCATCATGATTGTAAAGCAGAGCCTGGAAATAGAACTGAAATGTGTGCACTAGAGAAAAGAAGGCAAAAAAAAAAAAAAAGCCCAAACTTCATTCTTTAAATCTCATGAGTCCCAAGCCATTTTCATGATTTTATTTAGGCATGACTTATATCTCCGAGGTTGACTGCCTCTCATTTCTTTCTTACACAAGGTTAACATCTGGCTCTTTGAGCACACTTCACAGGTGATGAAAACCCACTCTAAACTCTTACCCCCTTGTTGTTTTTTTTAGTGTGTGTGAACCGATAAGACCGCAAGATGCTTCGCTTCAGCAAATGACCCGCAAGAATGAGGACACAAACAGGTTTAACAGTCCCATTGCTCGTAATGCGAGAAGGGATGCTCCCCTCATTTAATCCACCAAGCTCATTGAGAGACATGCAACAGTCTTTCCACACCCTGTTGTTAGCTGCGATGCGAGACAAAATTCCAAGTCAGAGGAATGTGTGATAAGAGATAAGGCACAATTGTTTTCTCTCGCAAAGAATTTTAAATGCGAGAGAAGAAGACACCCTTGTGAATACACCCTGAGCTGCAGGAATGCTAGTTTACAACAGCGTGAGAGAGAAGAAATGTAGAAAAAGTAAGGTTGCCATGTTGGTCCCAACTACAGTCAATAGAGATAAAGTAGTACAGTTATACCTTTTATTGGACCAACTACAGTTAATGGATCCCTATCATTTCTCAGCAACCTTGGGCCATAAATTAGGCTGCTTTCCCACGAGACTCTATGCACAGCGTTTGGTGCCACAGGAGCCTGTGCGAGTCAAATGACGCACCACTCCTCTCTCGTGGGAAAGGCGGAAGTTCAGGTCTCTCACTGGGAAGCTTGCGCATCGGACAGTAGTGAAATCCTATTCTGTCTGATTGCAAGCTTGCCAGTGGGAAAACCACACTTCCGCCTTTCCCACAAGACGGGAGCTGCATGTCATTTGACTCGCGCAGGCTGCTGTGGTGCCAAAGGCTGTGCATAGAGTCTTACGGGAAAGCAGCCTTACTCTAGACATAGTTTGAACCAATTCTGCTAAAAGAATAATCGATATTCAATCACCCTAGTATGGACACTTAAATTGTTTTGAGATTGTCACAGGCTGATTAATATTTGACCACATAACGTAGTTAATGTGAAACACTAAGGCCACTTGCCCACGTTACTGCACCGCCAAATCTCCCAACGGGGGATCTTACAGCACACTGTGCATGTAGGCTCTCATAATTAGCTGCGTCCTGCAGCTTTTTGAAAAAAATAATTGATTGTCAGGGCTCAAAACCCAGCCCTGACAATCACTAGAAAAAAAGCTGCAGGATACAGGTGATTACAAGACCCCACGTGCACAGCATGCTGTAAGATTCCCTGCTGGGAGATTCAGCGGCGGGGTAATGTGGGCAAGTAGCCTAAGTGTGGGTGGGGTAACCATTAACATTGAAGCCATTTTGTTGGCCATTCTGTTGTTACTTTAGAGATAATTTGTTCATGAAGCCTGAGCATTCTGATTATTTAGGTCTTGGCATGGGGGCCATGCTATCAGTTAGCTGTTCTCTTCCATAACACAGTTGTATGTAGATGTGCTATGGGCAAATTGCTACAGGAGGAACATGTGGTGTGTCCTTAAATTCAAGTGGCATGCACATGTGTCCTGTCCTATTTAAGCAACTCAGCATCCCACGCATGCATGTTACTTGAATTTAGGTGAGATGCATGCTACGCAATGGAAGCATGGGGACATTCAGCAACTAGCATGGCATGAAGGGTGGCACAGTGAGCCCATTCACACATACATTAAAATGCTGCTTTTTCTAAATGCAGTCAATTTCAAAATGCACTTACATAAACCCATGCACTCATCACACTGACATGACACTGACATGGTTAGTCACTGTCATGTCAGTTACACAGCTACCAACTTCCCCGGCTTTTGGTCCTGGAGAGGAGTGGAGCCAGGAAGCGGGGAGCTGTGTAACTGACATGACACTGACTAGGGCTGTATTCTCACCTGTGGTGGCAGCAGCGGGAGGGGCGAGGGAAGACGCGGCAGCGCGGAGGAGCCGGCCGACGGGAAAAGAGCCAGTGTGAACGGGGATCTGCCGTGGCTTCTCTTGCATGTGTCAGGGTGAAAAATCCTGCCCTGACATGCGCTCAAGAAGCCGTGGCAGATCCCCGTTCACACCGGCCCTTTTCCCGTCGGCCAGCTCCTCCGGGCTGCCGCGTCTTCCCTCGCCCCTCCCGCTGCTGCCACCACCACTGCAGGTGAGAACGCAGCCTAGACTAGTCAGTGTCATGTCAGTTACACAGCTCCCTGTTTCCCCAGCTCTTGGGTCCCAGAGTGGCGAGAGGAGCGGAGTTGGGAAGCGGGGGAGCTGCATAACTGACATGACGCTGACTAGGAGCACCAACATTCCGACAAGAGGATTTATGCGGGTCATTTCAAATGTGCGCTTGTAAAGGTAGCTTTTGGCTGCCCCTCAATGCGCTGGAAAAGCAAGCAGAAGAACTGCCAAATAAGCGCATGGAGTCTTTCCCACATCGTTCTAATATGAGGGGGAAAGAAAAAAGCGCTGATTTAACGTATGTGTGAATGTGCTCAGTGACTCTTTGCCTACCCTCAGTATAGCGTGGGTGTGTCCTTATATGCTTAATTCTGCTCCCATTGAACAAAGCTCATATTGATTTCATGGACCAAAGAACTTCCTGTATGCTTTAAAAAAAAAAAAAAACACACCATACTTCATCTCCTATTTTTTGACAAAGTTTTCTCTGCTGTCTTTCTCTGCTAACAGTTTGCATTCGCACAAGTGCTCTCTCTTGCGGAAACATCTTTTCCTCCCTTTCTGATTTATCTGGTTGCCAGAGAACAAATCTTCTTTCATTAAATTTCCAAATGCTTATTCATCCCAGTTGCTAATACCGATCTGAGACCATTAGGTTTCTTTCCTATAAAATTATATGAGGCTGCTGATAGGACAGGTGAATTTAGCGAGAGAAATAAACAGGCAATAGTAATTGTATGACATGACAGCATGAAAATGGTGATTGGAAGTGATCAGGATACCAGCTTTGCACAACTATGCCACCTAGATCTGCACATGGAGGGGAATTTCAAAGTGCAGATCTCAACTCTACTGTATGGAAAGAGGACTTGCCCTTTGTCCTCTACCCCTTGAAGAGACCTCTCTATGAGCACATTTTCGGTGAGCTTTTAAAGGTGTATTAGCTAGTCAAGTTAGCTCTATACATTGTGGATAGCTAACTTCCTTCTAATT
>QEPC01014945.1:332890-361448 GCA_003113815.1 Sphenodon punctatus
TCAGAATCTCTTCCATGTAACTTTTTATTGTATTTCTATGCTTTGTTAGCCGCCCTGAGCTGCTTGGCAAGAGCAGCGGGGTATAAGTCTATTTAAATAAATAAGTTACTTCCCTGTAACCAAGTTAAGCACTTGCATCTGTAATTTTGCAACCTCATGAATGTATCTTTGTCTCTCCTGATATTTACCTCTCCCTTGTTTCTTTAAGATTGTAGACCCCCTGGGGTAGGCAGGCACCTGCCTATAACTATTGATTGTACAGTGCCGGGTACACTGTCAGGGCTATATAAATAATAATATTATAAAGTTGAACAGAAATCCTCCAGAGACAGAATGTCAGTGTGAGACTAGCACACAGCAGGCAGACACAGGACAGAGAAACTAGCAGGCAAAGCACTGAAGCAGCAGGGACTAGCAGAGGAAGAGATGGTGGCACATTCTTCATGGTCATAACACAATTCATCAATAGTTCTGACTGTGACTGAACCCTCCTGCTCACTCAGGCAGTGACACTCTGTGGCAGGGCTGAGCCACAAAATGGTGCCTGCCTTGAGGAACCCAAGATGGCCACCACAGGAAGTGGATAAGCTTGGGGTGTGGCCACTGGCCAGCACTATAGAAGGAAGACAGCCCTAGGAAGAGGGGCAGTCTGCTCTGGACTACTGAGGAGAGCACATCTCCAGAGAGGCTGCCAGAGAAGGTTCCTGACCTGGATGCCTGGAACGAAGGAGGTTTGAACCCGAGGGCCTGAAGAGAGCCTGGACATGTGAGTTGACGAAGAGCTAGCCTGGGACTGTGGTTGGGGCTGGACTCTATTGTTGGACTGTAAACTGGCCAGAGGCTTGGTGTCTGGCCTATGGCCTCTGTAAATAAATCATTATTGAGCTTCACCCTCGAGCGCAAGTCTACTTTGGACCTTAAACCTGAAAACACTTTCCCCATGGTTAAGTGGGACCCTGCTACACATTCCTTTCCATGTGCTATGTAAAGAGTGAGCTTCTCACCTCTGACTTGCAAATATACATCCCTCCACATAGAATATAAAAATTTCCTAAGGGGCTTCCTTATTCTTGTCAACACAAAAAAAAATTTCCCCACTAAGTGGGATTTTCTGCTCCTTCCTATATTTTTATAGCTTGTGAACCATGTGCTGCTCAGCGGGACTGTTCCACATTCTTTATGTTCACATCAGGATGCTGATCTGTGATAAAATCCAAATGGGTGCACTTGTACTTTGCTGCAAGCTTAACCGTGTGCACTGTGCAGTAAAATATTATTTACAAGCTCACCCAATGTTGAAGGAATATCATGCAATTGTTGGACAACAGCCAGTCCATCAAAAAGATTATTGCACCATTTTCTGGAACTTGGTCAAGAAGGCAGTCTTTTACTTTTGGACAGAAAAAGATCAAGGAGAACCAATTTGTTGGGTTTTGCCAGAGTATCATCAACACTAGCAAGAGGGTATGAAACTGTATCCAAAGAGTGTGACAACATTTCCCTTGGATCAGTTTTCCTACTTTGGCCTAATACTAGAAGGCTTGCAAAGAGTTTCTTGTCACTGTGAAGAACTAGCTCTTCGTCAGTAACTTTAACTTTTTAAAATTGTTTTCACATGATCACTGAATGTCTTCAGGTTTTGTCTTTTGATGGGTGAGAAAATGTCCTGAGTATCAGAAAGTAGCTGCTGGTTCATGAAGTCCATCAATGCAATTTCACCTTTCTCTTGAGCTGATAGCAAATCATTTCTGATTTCACTTGTGCAAACAACACCTGAACGTAGGCATACTAGAGCATCTGGAAGATCATCAAAAGGATTGATCATGGACTTAATAGTGGACAGAATGTGCATTATGACTGCCTCATCTTTCTGAGTTCTTGTACTGTCAAGATCTTGCCATTTGTCTACCTCTGGAGTCAGACCTGCCATCTCTTCACACTGCTGTGTTATTGCAGCCCTTTTGTATTGTGACAAGACCCATCAATAAACCACAGGATGAGTATGTGTCAATCCAATCAAGCCAATTTTTGTTTTTAAATCTTTATTGCAAGTTTGGTCGATTGCTTGATCACATGCAACTGAAGAGAATCCATATTTATTATTTATTGTGATGTTGGACTGTCCATTGTCCTCAAGTACCATGTTCCTTGTAGCTCCTTTCAGGGACAAGTTTCCAGGCGCACATTACACCTGTGGTCCGAAACATGCACTGGCTGCCTATAGCTTTCTGGGCACAATTCAAGATGCTGTTTTTGACCTTGGACCTTTAAAGCCCTAAACAGTCTGCGTCCCATAAGTCTGAAAGACCGCCTTTCCTACCATGTCCTTTTGCCGCCCTTACTGTCAGCCGGGGGCACCCTCCTGCGTGTTCAGTCTGTTGCCCTTCTCCGTGAGGCAGGGACGGGTTGGACAGTGTTCTCGGTTGCTGCCCCAATGTTGTGGAACTCCCTTCCTCAGGAGGCTTGCTTGAGCCTGGCTATCTTCCAGAGGTGGTGCAAAAAAAATTTATTTAGGAAAACATTTGGCAGACAGGGATAGGTGGAGTTTGTTTGGGGTTTTGTGTGGGGTTGCAGGGTAGGATGGGGGACTCAAGGGCTGGTTTTATTGTATTAATATGTTTTTTAATTGTCTTGGATTGTGAGCCGCCCTGAGCCATGTGGGAAGGGCAGCATAGAAATTCAATAAATATAATAAATTTTGCATGTGTTACTGGTAGGTTCACCATTTCCAGCCAATATGTTGGAAGATACCTGGCACAGTTAACCCAATAATAAAAGAACCAGGGCATCATGAATTAGATAACTGAAAGATGCAAATTCCAGTTATGTTGCTCTCACAAAAAGGTGATTTTGAACCATGTCAATATAAGAGCTCCAGGAATCAAAATTTTGGTTCTCTTGGCTCTTTCTCTTGACAAATGCTTCATATTTCATGCCCAGACTGGTGAATTCATCTGAAGTACACAGAACAGCGAAGGATTTACAAGGGTATGCTGATCTGATTTTTGCTATGACCTCAAGATACTCATCTGCTTTGTCTAATGGTAATGACTTGAAGAAACTTTGGAATCCCAGACACTGCGTATTCTCCTATTGTGTGCTCTCTTACTTCATTTATAATGGTGACCACTCAAAACACCATTGACTGATGCTTGGGTAACAACTTCTGACTCTATCAAGATATCATTTTAGTCCAGCGTCTCCAAATCTTTTGCTAAGGACACCTAAAAATGATATGCATGTCTGGAATTCACGAAGACATACTTCCAGACGTTTTGTAAAATAATCATCTTTCCAATGAATTTGTTGTGCTCTAGCATATATTGCTTGGTCAAAGATCAAGACTACATGCTCAAGTTCAAGTTGATCTGCTATATCAATACTTCACTGTAGTATAGTAAGGACAGTAGACATCTGTTGTTGATGCCTCAGTGACTGGAAGGTAATGGGTAGATGACTTTGCAAGAGCACAATTTCTTTGAAGAGGAGTATAAAACCCTGGCCATCCAGGTAGTGTAGGTGATTCCTCCCTGATAGATTTCATAAAGCTGTATGCCCGTTCAGTTCTTAGTGCTGGTACCAGGAGGTGCATTCTGTACTCCTCGGTCTCTACCAGAGCATCATGACTCAGTTTTTTTGGAACTTGCTTCTTGTGCTGGTAATACCACTCTAAACCCAAAAAAGGAGGCACTTCCAAAGAATGAATTCCTTTATGCAGTGGTATTTGACTTTTTATTGAAGCTGATTTAATGATGCAACTTTGCAACATTAATCCATTTGTATGATGGGTGGTGCCCTTACCAGATAGGGTTTCTTCTCCAAAATCAATATTGTCCCAACCCAGACTAGAACCGCTGGAGTCTTCTTTTCAAAACCTGAAGGAATCTTATCAGAAAATGCAACAAGCTGTAAATAAGCAATGTTTTGCCCTAGCAATTTTACCCCAATAGTGCCATGTCTGATTGTTGCATAGTTTCTGATAACAGGATAAATGGGGGGAAATTTGGTGTGTAATATGTAGTAGATGAACCCAACCCTCTGGGCTCTATAAACAATTGAATCCACAAGTACAAAATGAAACACAAGGACTTTTAAATGTATGTTATACACATTTTGCATTGTATATGGTAATGTACCCTGCATAATCTACATGATATTTTAGTATTTGATTTAATATATTTTGAATCTGTTTAAATCCTTTAAAGCCTCTTTGGCCCCAGACTACATGAACACTGTGGAAGTTACAGCCCCAAGCTCTTCAACTGTCAGGGTGCGAAAATTAGTTGGGTGCCTATACCAAAAACAGCAGGAAATTCTTCAGAGAACGTTTAGCCCAAGGTCAGGTTTTATTGCCTTCAAAAGTCTACAGAGAAGTAGTCCCCAAATTGGTAGAACGGAACAACACAATAATGGGCCTCACTCCATGACCTATTAAGTCTGCAAAAGCATTATTAATCCAAGGTAAAAGCTCAGAAAGCAGAGGCCTCTCTTCTTCCAAGCTGCTGACTGTGGTAGAATCGGCCCTATGGCACTGGATCTTCAACTATGCCATCACTATTGATAAATAACATTCAAAACCCAGCACAAAATGACTAGAGGGGAGCCTCTCCCTGGATACAAATGTCACAACATTTTATGCAATGGGCTTTGGCATGCGGTCACTGCAAAGAGTGAGTGCTGGGCAATCTCTATTAAAGAGAGTCTCTGTCAAAGGAGAAATACAATGGGAAGAAGAAAGTGAAGATTTTAAAGTGCAAGACATGAAAGCTTTTATCCTGAAGCTGGGGCGATGCAAAGAAACAAAATAAAAAAACCAAACAGATGCTGCTTCCTTTCTGAGGAAGTGTGACTTCAGGGCAATGGAAAGTTGAAGTTTAATTTTCCTTTGAGTTTCGTTTCCAACAAGGTTGGCTTCTGCTATTTCTGTGATTCAACAGAACTTCCCCATCTCAGCAAACATATCATGGGCATTTTCACACAAGACACTCTCCACCCACTCTACATGTTGCAAGGCTGCAGTGTTGCCCTATGGGTGCCCTGTACCATGTATAGTGGGTGGGTGGGGAGTGTCTTGTGTGAAAATACCCCTAGTCGCTTCCCTTCTAGAGCTGAAACAGATGATAGAATTATTGCTCACATTTTCAGGTAGTGCTCTGAATATACCTGCAACTGAAATGGGTATTTGCATATCCATCCCCACCCCCCAACCCCCGGTATTCCACTTCAGTTATTTTGGTTTTCTTGGTCATTTCTGCTCGCTCTCTCTCTCTCTCTCTGGCAGTTGGGCCTGCACAATACTGCTAATATTGTCAAAATGACCAAACTAAAAAAAAAAGCAACCAAAAAGGATCAGGAACAAGTCATAGTTATTAATCATTTCACCATTTTCAGGTTGGGTAGAGTTAAATTGATGAGTTTGCTTATTTTTTAAAATGTTCATTTCAGCGTTATTTTGTTTTTTGTTTCCTTGACTATAATCAAGGAGGACAACCCTCCACCATTAAAGTTAACAGGATTCTCTCATTGATTGTAAGGATGCATGATGTGCCCTCGATGTTTGTACTTTTAGCTCACAGCTGGAGAGAATGCATCTGTGTCACAAATTTCTGATCCAAATATCTCACCACCTTAAAGAGACCTGTCTGTTAGAAACTGGCATTTACTAAAAACCAGGCCCATAAGGGGTGTTTCTAGCAGAATACCCCAAAGAAAGACATTCAAAGCACACTAGTATCTTCTGAAAACATTGCTCAATGTGGACTGTAGTCTACTTTGCTTGTTTTGTAGTTTTGGCAGAGTTCATTTTTTAAATGGATTAGTAAAGAGATGCTCAGGATTAAAATGTCTCAGGTCTCATTTCAGTCAGACTCGGGAAAATTACCTATTTAGATCTCCCTTAATGTCTCTCCACTCTTAATTTATATTCATGTCTGGGGTCTCATGTAAAATTGTCATGTGGGTAACCTCCTAACATAGGAATGTTTCATGGACACCAGTGGTGGTTGGTGGGTTCTGAGGCTGGTGGGGCAGTGGGTGGAGTCAACTGTAGTGAAATTGTGTGTTCTTTGGACCAGTTCAGTGATGACTCAGGCAAATGAGGCCAAGAAGGTTGATTTATTATATACAAAGCATAAAGGTAAAAGTAAATACAAACAGTAAAAGCAAGCGCTCTCACATCCCTATGTGCACGCTGGAAACTCCAATCACAGCTGTGGGAGGATCCTCAGGTGGGCCCCAGGTTCTGCTGCGCCCACTCTAGCACGTCTGCCAAGCGGCCAGCAGCAAAGTTTGTCTGCCTGCGCATCTGCCTTAATCACTATACTTTATAGTATTCTGGTGTGTCACACTCGCGCTACTAATCATGTGCATGAGGGACCAATTATGTAATCCACTATGCAACCCACTGCGTATGTGCTAGATTTACGAGTTGCAGCTGGCCTGGGTCCTTCCTAGCTCCCCTTCACTAACATTAATAAGGGAGCTTCCCACACATTCCCGTTCTAGTTCGGCCTTGGCCTTCTAAACAACAGTTTATATAATACAAGAAAGTTGACCAAGAGGCTTACATAAAATACACTCACTGAGAACTAAGTTACCCATTCTCAACTTATATGCTTTTACACACGTCAATCAAGATGGATTCTATAACATGTACAGGCCAAAATAAGATGTATAAATGCCCACTAATCTGGCGCCACTGGTGTACAAGAGTCTTCTCGCAATCTTTTCACTACATCAACCCAATGGTAGCCAGAGCCAACCCTCAAACTGCACACTTACATGACCATGATCAATGGAATAGAACATGGACATGCACACAGCATAGCAGTTTTAACAAACAACAACAGAGGCAAGTGAGTCCAGTGTACATGGTGGCAGACAGAGCTTGTCCTTCTTAAATTTCATTCACATCAAGCTTAATAAAAAACCTCAAAAAGCAGGTGGCAGTAAAATAAACACCCTGGTCCAGTGCATGTTGAGTGAGGAGTACTGAAATGCATTGTGAACCATTTAGGATCACTACCACTAAACCACTTTGGACACACACACCCCACATTCTTCTTAATATTTTGAGTGGCCAAGGAAGGACAACCAGGAAAGAAGTGCCTGATACTTGATTACTGGTCTTTTTGTCTGTCTGTCTGTCTGTCTCTCTCTCTCTCTCCCCCCCCCTCCCTCTCCTGAAATGAAAGAGGGACAGTGGGATTCAGCACCCAAAGAGGGACTGTCCCTCCTAAATGGAACTGTTAGAAGGTATGACATGAAGTTTCCCACTAGAAAAAAGAAAACGTTACCATAATTGGGGCAAGATACCCCCGTTTGAGACTTTGTGGGCTTGAATTGTATGCCAATAGAATCGGGGCACGGCACGCTCACTGAAGGGATATCAAAGTACATAGAAAATATCCTAAAACCACTGGCTATGCAAAGACCCAGCTTCATACAGGACACCACAGACCTCCTCTGCAAGCTGCACAACATAAACAACCTCCCAGAGAATACTATCCTAACTACCATAGATGTTATCTCACTCTATACCAACATCCCCCACAATGACGGAGTTGCAGCATGCCTCAAATACCTCCAGGACTACAAGAAACACACGGACACCGATCCCAAGCACTTTGGAAAATTCATAAACATCCTCGTACACAACAGCTTTATGTACAAACTATGGGAACAGTGATGGGCACAAGCATGGCTCCCCAATATGCCAACCTGTTCATGGGCCACCTAGAAGAGAACTTCCTAGAGAAATGCACAACCAAACCCTTCCTGTGCCTAAGATACATATATGACCTCTTCATCATATGGACTGAAGGGCTAGACTCCCTATTGGCATTCCACCAAAACCTCAATAATCAACACCCCTCAATCAAACTGACACTGGAACACTCCCAAGACAAGGTCTACTTCCTGGACATCACCGTCAGCATAAAAGATTCGTCCCTACAGACAGCAACATACAGGAAACCCACAGACCACCATACATACTTCCACCGATCCAGCAACCACCCCAGACACACCAACAAGTCCACCATCCATAGCCAAGCCCTCAGCTATCACAGGATCTGCTCGGAAGAGAGAACCCGGAATGCTCACCTATCCACACTAAAGACCGCTTTCACCAAGCAAGAACACTCAAGCAGAGAAGTGGACCACATAATAGAATGGACCATCCAAATACCCTGTAACAACCTACTACAATACAAGAAGAAGGAACTCTCCAGCCACACTCCTCTAGTCCTCGCCTACCACCCCAAACTAGAACCCATATGTGACATCATAAAACAACTTCAACCCAAACTTGATGAGGACCCCACCCTAAAAGAGACTTTTCCTGACCCCCCACTCTTCTGGCCTTCAAACAACCCCCCAATCTCACCCAATTTATCATCCGCAGCAAACTACCCAACACCGAGCACAGCCCTGCTCCCACAGGAACAAAACAATGCTGGGACAAAAGATGAAAGACCTGCGCACACATCTCTGCTGCCAACAACATGCCGTCACCCTGTGTTAAACCACTCCAAATACAAGGAATCTACAACTGCAAGTCCAACAACCTGGTCTACTTCATCCAGTGTACCAAATGCCCCCACGGGAACTACATAGGGGAAACCCACCAACCCCTACACAAACGCATCAATTCCCACAGGAAGATGATTATGGACCAAAACACAGATTCTACTGTTGGCATCCACTTCTCCCAGGATGTCCACTCCATCTCTGATCTCTCCATCCTAGTCCTGAAAGGCAGCCTCAACAACACTTCCAAAAGGCATGCCTGGGAACAAAAATACATCAGCCTGCTGGATACAAGAAACAATGGACTTAACCAGGATATTGGATTCACAAGCCACTATAGAAATTTACAAGCTTAAACCTGTCCATTTGCAGCCCACCACTTATACTATCACAGGCACCTTTAATCCCTCCACTCCCCATTCCAGGCACCCTCTCAGTTACTCACCCACCCCTGCTAATTGGATTTTCCCCCACCCCACATCCTCTGCGCTATCATCTCACAATCACAGGCACCTTACTCCCTTCCACACCTCTTTCCAGGCACCCTCTCAATGACTTGCCCCATTATACCACACCTACTCCCTTACAAATGCATATTTCTTCCCCCCACCCCTCTCTTTCCTTACCCTCCCATGATGTAATGCTCCCCAGCCTCTGCATATAACCCCCATGCCTCGCTTTGCTCAGTGTACAGTTTGGATTTCTGACTTGCCTGACGAAGGATCCTGTGAGGTCCGAAAACTTGCAAACTTCCACCAACCTAAGTTGGTCCAATAAAAGATATCTCTACACTACTTTGTCTCTACGAACTATTTTTGAGTCCAACACGGCAATACACTCTCTCATAGAATCTTATGCATGCTGTCATTTCAAGATTATTCATGGATTCCATTTATTGGGAACCTCTGCAGGGCCTTCCAATACATGGGCCCTATGCAACAGCACAATCTGTACTTGCCTGGTTCTGGCCCTGCTTGCACATATGTTCTTAATTGAACCAATTGGAGCTAAAATCCCAGATCTAGAAATGCAACTAGAATTTTACTAAGGTGACAGTGTTGGGTGCATGCCCTGACCTGCCAGAAATCCCACCCTGATCACCCTCTCCCCACTGACCCTCCCTTAACCAAGCACAGGCAGAGATGGGGGCTGTTCTCCTCTCCTGACACTATGATCTCCAGCAGTCCTGCCTTACGCAGGATCACCCAACTTTTGCTGGGAAACCCCAGTTCCTAGCTAAGATGAGCAATGTCCTGATTTTGAGGTGGCAGTCACTAGAGCACACCAATGCTCTGGTAGCCACTGCCAAAGTTACTGCACAAGTGCACTGTCAGAATGTACGGCGTTGGCGTGCTGCAGTCATCGTAAAGGTGCCCTCACCACTAGGGCACCTGTGCATGGGTGCCGCTCTCCTTTCACCAAAGTGGCACGCTCACACATGTGGAGCGTATGGGGAGAAATTCAAGTGGGCAGCTCCCAGCATGGCTACTCCAACCACGGAAACAGCCACCACTATACATTTGGCAGGCCTCGCACGGAGCACTCTGGATTTCCTGGCAGTGCTGTGTGTGTGGCCATAAGTGGGTGCTCTGTGGTTCACGGGAGTGTACATCCAGCCACTCCACCTTCAGACAGGCAATTGGATCCAAGGCATCTTGGTTGGCCAATGCGAGGTAGCATTTTGTTTGAAAACACCCATTCTGCACATGCCTCTGTGTGTGAAAATGCATGAGGTGGGAGGGGTTTATGTCCTTGCTTGGCCAATTGAAATTCTAGGAGTTTTGTAGGTCTGCCTCCCATTTCAAGCTGCTCCAAACACTGGCTCAGCTGGGGGTGCAGGAGTGGCAGGAGCCAGCGAGCTGAGGGAGACGGCGCCAGAACCAGAGTCCCTTCTGTCACCCTCCCTCCCCTAACTCTCATGCTCACCTTGAAGTCACTGCCCCAGCCACTACTGCTTTCGTCCTTCTTCCCACCACTAGGTGTAGCCAGGGAGAAGCGGGAGAGCAGCAGCGCAGGACTGTCTTTGGCCTGGCAAAAGATGAGATTCCTGTGTGAACACAAAATAGCACCTTGTAATGGGGTGGGAGGGAGCGCAATCCTGAACTGCCAGTGTATCCGGGTCTGGGACTGGGGGGGAAAAAAGAGTTGAAGCCCTTGACTGCCCTGTATTCTGACTCTGATCTTGCCCATGCATGACATCTCCAATTTCACTGGCGTGTCAGGCCTGCATTAGAGATTAAACAAATGTTTGTATCAAATATGTTATCTGACGAATTCACCCACTTTGATCTGGGTTCAATGGAGCAGGCATTCACGGCTATTCAGTCTACTTCATTTGAATATTTTGGGTTTGGGTATTGGTTTAATTCAGTTTGGCTATTTGGCCAAATAATGGCACAAATAATTAGGGATAGGAATACTAATTCTTTCTGTCTCTCCTCTGCCAAAACTCTCATCCACGCCCTAGTCATCTCACGCCTCAACTATTGTAACCTCCTCCTCACTGGCCATCCCCGCTCCCACCTTTCTTCCCTTATCTCTGTTCAAAACTCTGCTGCCAGGATCATCCACCTAGCCCGTTGCTTTGACCACGTCCAACCTCTCCTCCCTCCACTGGCTCCCTCTTTCCAAGCGTATTCTGCACAAGCTCCTCGTCTTCACCTACAAAACCTTTCACAACCTCACTCCCGCCTACCTCTCTGCCCTGATCTCCCTCCGAACCCCTACTCGAGCACTCCGCTCCTCCTCCATCCCCTCCCTCACCTTCCCACGCCTCCCCTGCTTCCCCAATCGCCTTCGTCTCTTCTCCCTCGCTGCCCTGCATGCCTGAAACTTCCTCCCTGCCATTGTCCGCCTTGCCCCCACCCTCCATACTTCCTCAAAACCCACCTCTTCCACTCCGCCCTTCCGAACTCCTGCTAAGCATCCCCAACCTGTTATCTGCAAACTCCCAATTTACTGTAACCAAGCCAAGAACGTGTACCTGAGCTCTCGCATCCTCATGAATGTTGCATCCCTTGTCTCTCCCTATGTTTTCCCCTTGCCTGTTTTCCCTCCCCGTCTTTAGATTGTAAGCTTTCAAACAGAGACCATGTCTGTCTTATTCTTTGTAAGCGCCAGATACATCACTGGCACTATATAAATGCTTATAATAATAATAATATAATATAACATCAAAGTAGCGCTACTGTTCTCCAATTCTGCTCTGTCTCCCAGCTCCACTTTCCAGGCTAGGTTACTGCTGGCCCTCCCTGACCGGTCTCAGGCCCACCAACCAACCCACAGCTGCCTCGTCTCACTCGTGCTGCATCCTGAGATCAACTTTGCTTTCTGCTTGTCCCCAACCACAGGTGAAGAGGGTGGCTAGGGACAAGCAGAAAGCAATGTTGATCTCGAGATGCGGTGCAGGTGAGACATGGCAGCTGTGGGGTGCATGGGGGAGGCAGGCAGAGGGCGTTAGAGAACCAATTTCTATACAGAAGCAAAGCACACTTCCACTCAATAAAAGTTCCCAGCCCCCTTAACCCTTGCCCTTCATCTAGGAACAGACAGTCCCCTCTGAGCCCACAGCCAACTCCAAAGCACCCCCCACCCAGTAAAATCCTCCCAGTCCCTGGCATTTGCTCCCCCAAACCAAGTGCCACTCACACCACCACCCAAACCAGTTCCAGACAAGTACGCTACAGTCTACATTTGACTTTAGTAGATACTTGACTAGTTTTAGAAACCCCATGGATCTTTTTCCATTGATTTCTATGGAAAAGGCTCCCGTTGACTTCAATTGAAAAAGGCTCCTATTGACTTAAATGGAAAAACAAAACCAATACTAAAATAAACAAAAATGAAAGCGAAGTAAATACTAAACACTACAGTTAGGTGTGAGGTAAAGTGTGCTGAGCAGGATGAGCCATACACATTAGAGTTTAGCACAGGTTACCTTGGGGACTTCACAGCGGACGTTGTCCGCTGCAAAGTGTTCTTGCAACAATGTGCTCACTCAGCTTGCCTTACAGTGTTCCAGTCTCTCCTGCTGATTGTTTGTCTCCCATGTTCGGAGGGGCTGGCAAATTATACTCTGATTAAAATGACATCCTCCCATCATGGGGGCCCTTGATCTGTTACTGTTTTGGTAAGATGTTGGAAATTAAAAGGACATCATCATCCTGTCTCCCAGAGAATGCTGTTAACCTGAGGGCCTGAGTGGCAGCAGGGATAAATACAGCAGTATAGGATCAAAATAGTGTTTGGACCATTTATGTAATGAATTATATTTTTTTAAAAAGCATGTTTCATTAAAGAGAAGAACGTGGAAACAGATATAATGCCTTTTGTCCTGCAACTACTTTTGGAGAAGATGTTTCTCCTACCTGATCCTGTAGGCCTGGCTTTACTGCCAGGCAGTGATAGGTGGCAGCCTAGGGCTCTGAATAAGAGGGCAGCATTTTTCACATTGAGACGGCACTGTAGCATACTCCTCCAAACCACAGTGTAAGTCCTGAACTGGCTGCCTTGGACTGTGGGCAAAGGAGAGGAGGAGCATATACGGGGTACAGGAGTGAGAGGTGTATGAAATATGGGGACTGGGGCTTATGTGACCAGGATTGGAACTGGGAACAGAGTCCAGGGAACTAGGCAAGAAAGGGAACCAGGGGACCGGGGAGCAAGGCTGAGGGGAGGGGGAAGTGGGGAGTAAGGGGTTAAGGGGCAGGAACCAAGGCTAGGACAAGGAAACAACAAGGACTTGAAGCAATATAAAACAACAAAGAATGTGTTTCAGAGAAAGGGGAGGAACAAAAACTAAGGCAGGAATGGGAACAAGACAATAGGAACAAGAGATGTGTGTGATAGGGAACAGGGAAGGACTAGAGCTAGAACCAGGACTAAGACCACAATCGGCAGCACACAGATTTTGGCTCCCACAAAATGTGTGCAGAGTTCGGCTGGTGTGAAAGCTCCCCCCCATCCCCCCCCCCCGGCACAGCTTTGCTGGAGATCACCTGGAAGAGTGCAGAGCAGAGAAATTCAGCTCTGTACTCTTCTGGGTGATCTCCGGCAAAGCCGTGCGGTGGGGCTTTCACACCGGCTGAACAGATTTTGGCTCTTGCAGTTTCTCCTGGAGCCAAAATCTGGGTGGGGCCGGTCTCCGCCGTAGGTGTGAATGTGGTCTCAGAGGAGACCAAGATCAGGAGAGATGCAGCTCCTTCCTTGATGGCTGACGAGGGGAACAGAGAAACCCAGCCAGGAGGATTCTCTGTTGTCCCCCCCTCCCCCCGAACAGATGGGGTTCCTGGTTTCCCCCTGGTCATCTATCAAGGGAGGAGCAGGGAGCTCGGCCTGCACTGACTATGGACTTGGCAAAATTGACCAAACTCCCTTTCCCCTGATCAACAGGGCTGGCCTTAGGATTTGCGGGGCCCAGGCCAAAGATAAAATGCAGGGCCACTGGTGGCCCCTTCCCCTTGGGGGCAACCTCTGAAGTGCCCTGAAGGTGTTCATATTTGGGGCCCCACTGATTTGGAGTGGGGCCCCCACAACATGTCCTGATGAAAACAGAGATCACTGCAGGGCCCTCGGAAAGAGTGGGGCCTGGGGTGGCTGCCTCAGGTCACCCTGTGGTAAGGCCGGCCCTAAGCCTCACCAGTTTAGGGTAGTGCTGAAAAGTATGGCAGGTTCTGTATTCATAAATGTTGTTTACATTTTTGGAAAGCACTCTGAATATCCAATTGAATATTTAGACTGAAACAATTTTGAGTATCTTAAAAAAACCTGAAAAGCTTTTGTGTGTTTCTTTTTTAATTTGTTGTGAGCTGCCCCGAGCCTTTGGGGATAAGGCAGGATACAAATGAATATTATTATTATTATTTTATTTTATTAATAATAATTGTTTAACAATAATAATCGCTTAATTCCCTCTTTTTTCAGTTTTTGTTTGGTCATTTTTGTTTGGTTATTTGGTGGATAATCTGTCAAATAACCAAATACCTGAACAAAAAAGATTGCAAAAACTGAAAAATTAACCCCTAAACCCCTGAAGTAATATATGACAAAGTGGGCATGAATGGCATTTCATAACTACTTTGTCAGTCCTGAATCAAACAGTATGAATTGAACAAATATGGTATTTGCACTGAATATTCCTTTCAGCACTAGGGCTGGGCTGGACTTGTGTAGGGCAATAAAATGCCAAAATCTGGTCCTGCTGTCCTAGATGTTATTTAAACCACTTCCAAATCACTCAAGTCCACTGGCCATAACCACTCTGTTTGTTAAGGCTCCTTGACAACTACTTCAGTGTTTTTGTTAAGAAGCAAATGGCTTTGAAAACAGCAGGGATGCCATCCTCTCACCCACACAATGTGACCTTTTCAGAAATCTCAGTTCTCATCTACCCCAAAACATTTCTGTGATCTGATGCAATATCCCATGATTATTTCTCTGTACAATGAGTAATCCCCTTATTGTCCCAGCGTGTGCTACATTTGGGCTGCCTCGCTTGTGTAGAGTGTTTTCAAATGCACAAAGTATTTCTGCCTCCCTCATATAGACTGCACCCTGGTATAATCCTTTTATGTGGAATTATCTCACCAGGTTTCATTGATGCACATTGTCAATTCCTACATATTGAGGGCTGCCTTCCTGAAACTGTTTGCTCCAGAGTAAGCCCCTTGAAGTGAATAGATCTACCTCAGAGTAAGTGGTTTGAGAACCGACACCTGAATCTTCTTGCTTGTTTCCCATATTCAGGGACCTGTATTCACTGTGATTTCCCCATTTGGAAAACGCAGTGAAAACAGGTCCTTTCCATATTCTTTACATTTGTACATTAATGATCTTTGCTTCATTTTCTCTGCCTTGGTCTGCATGCTGAAAGTCAATGTTAGTATATCTGAACTAGATAAGGATCGCTTTCCACATATTTGGAAACCAATATCTGCTCCATTAGTTTTAGGATCAGGATGTTCGTAGCATCCATTACCACTTCTGTCGGGAGACATCTAATCCAAACTCCATTGGCTTCAGGAGGCGTTTCAAGGACATCTGGATCGAGGTATTGTACCAAAACAAAATTTCACAGAAAATCCAATTTCAGTTGCATCATTAAAATTTCACATACCCAAAACCAGAGTTGGTTTTATTGGAAATGGGAGTTCAGCAAAAATTGTAACAATCTTATTTTTCATTTAAAAAATGAATACAAAATTTGGGGTTGGTTTATTTATTTTTTTCAAGCAGTTGGATTTCCACTGCTTTGTTGGATTTCCACTGCTTTTTCCACACATCGAGTTGGCCAACATTACAGTGCATCTACTTTTTCATTCAGAACTCTCTTCTATTTGCTGCATGTATTATTTCCACAGAGAAGACTGGATGCTCTGTTTTTGCTCCTCAATTGGGCAGGCTGAGGTTTGTCCTTGCAACCTCTGTCTGGGTTCTAGATCGGCCCCTGCGGTCATCCGGGGGTGCCATGTTGGAGGTTTCCCGGGGGCCATGCAGAATAGGGTGTTCTCGGTGGCTGCGCCGCGCCTTTGGAATTCCCTCCCGGTGGGGGCTCGTCTGGCCCCGGACCTCCCGGCCTTCCATAGGAACTGTAAGACCTGGCTGTTCCGTCAGGCATTTGGCAAAGGGGGTGGGTGGAGTGGGTTTTTTCCCTGTAATGATTATTATGTTTTAGAGCGTTTTTAAAATTGTTTTATATTATATTTAGATGTTTTATTGTTGTTAACCACTCTGGGCTGCCTGTGGCAGGAAGAGCAGGGTATAAATTTTGTAAAATAAATAAAGTGGAAATATCTATGGGTTCAGCAGCACATGAAGCATCTTTTCTAGAATGTATTTTTAAGGTTCCTTACTTCTACACTACTGCTGTAGTTGCATCATCCCATTTCTCTGTGGCTCTTGTAACCTATGCTGCAAAGGACATTGAGTGGTCCAATGTACATGATGTGGACTCTGTCTGGAATCCTGAAAACACTTGCACATGCAAGTTAATGGGACTATTTGCAAGGAAGTGAGTTCAGGATTGCTACTTCTGTTTTTGTCTGCCTCGTGCTATGCAGAAATAAAGGGTTTCTGATGACCTTTTCACACAGACCACGGCTACCCGCAGGGGGAAATGGGTGGGCGCCACGGTGGATGGGGTCTGTGGGGTGGGGCGTTTCCACAGACACACAGGGCAACCAGGCCCTCGACAGAGGAGCCATCAAGGTCAGTAGGTAAATCACCCGGAGAGTTCTGGAATCCAATTGGATCCCTAAGGGTAATTTCAGACGTGACGAGATCAGTCAATCACCCTGAATCACAGTGGATTCAGGGTGGTGGCTATGATCCCATGCACGTCTGTTTGAGCCCCGCCAGACGTTCACCGCAGTGAATTCCTGGTGGCGTTCAAAGCTAACCATGGTTCTGAGGATGGTGTCGGCCCCATCTCCAGAACCATGGTTAGTTTGGACACGATCCAGGCTGGGGCTGGGAACGGCCGATAGTGTGCCGGGCCAGGTTCAAGGTCCTAGTAATGATCTATAAAGCCCTATACGGCCTTGGCCCCTCTTACCTTAGGGACCGCCTCGCCCTTCGCGCCCCGGAACGACTCCTGCGGTCTGCCGGGGGTGCCCTCCTGGAGGTCCCCCGTGTTAAGCGGGGGGCCACGATGGAGCGGGCATTCTCGGTGATAGGGCCGCGGCTGTGGAACTCCCTTCCGGAGGAAGCTCGCCTGGCCCCAAGCCTTTTGACCTTTCGGCGGAACTGTAAGACCTGGCTGTTTGCCCAGGCCTTTGGGAGGGAGGGGGGGGTGATTTTTAATCCCCCACCTGTTTATTTATTTTTATATACCACCAGCTTTATTGATTTGTTTTATGGTTGTATTTTAAATGTTTTTAAATGTTTTTTTTATTGTTGTAAACCGCCCCGAGCTGCTGTGCAGGATGGGGCGGTATAGAAATCTAATAAATGAAATAAATGAAATGAAATGATGACTGTTACCCATCCCCATCCCGGAATCAGATCCCAGCCATGGGACAGGATTGGGCGCAGTGGCCTGATTGGTCACTGTGCCCGTCCATCTCTTTGTGGGTGGGCGGCCAAGGGAGTGCGGGGGGTGGGGTCGAGCAGTCTGATCACAGACCGGGATCTAAGACAGATCCCAGTCCAGGGTTCAGCGTGGCAGGCCAAAAGGCTTGTCACATCTGAAATTACTCTAAGTCTCTGAGGGCGGATCAACCTAACTGGTCCATCACCCTGATGGAGGCATAGAAGGTCCAGGATCCGAACCTCCAGGAGGTAATGATCCAGCCATGACACGGATGTTACATCTACACCCCCAATAATTGGAATCCCTGTTTCCAGGCCAGTGCAAAACATCAATTCCAGTGTGTGTCCCTTTTCATGTGTTGGGCCCACTACTACCTGGGACAGGCCCATGGTTGCCATGGAGGCCATGAACTCCTGCTCCACTCCTAAAAGGCTAGCCTCATCATGAATGTTGAAATTGCCCAGAACAATAAGTCTGGGTGATTTCAACCCCACCTCCAAGACCAGCTCATCTAAAGCAGTTAGGGAGGCTGTAGTGCAGTGGGGTGCTTGGTACACTAACAGAATCCCCAATGTATCCCCAGCCAAATCAAACACACGATGGACACACTCCATACCAGATGAGTCAAGCACTCGATACCTCTGGAAGGACAAGGAATCCCTAAAAACCATGGCCAGGGCCAATTCTGATGCTGCCTGGAATACCTGGCCGGCACCACCTGAGCCCAAACTGGTCCAGATGCTTCATCCAGCCAGCTGTCCATGATACACACGAGTTTGGCGGCCTCATCCAGGATAAACTCATAGATGTTAGTTTGTTTATTAGCCACCAACCTCACATTGAGCAGCATCAGTGTCCACTCAGGGGCTCTACTGTCCTCAACCCCCAAATATCCCCCAGCATTCCTGATGGCAACCCTTCCCCCCCCCCACCATACCTCCCCATGTCTTTCACTGGGGCCTCCTTGCAGGAGGCAGCAGCTTTTTGTGGGTGGTAATACTTCCTCCTGGGAGGAAATTACCGCCTCCTTCCCTACCTCACGAATCCTTCTCTTCCCTGTAGCTAAGTTAAACATGTGCACTTACAACTTCTCAACTTTATGGATGTATTCTTGTCTCCTCCCCCACCCCCCACCCCAGGATTTCAAGCATGATGGTGGCTGGGTTTAGCACGCTTTAGCGCTGTTTAGCCTGGGGACCACCGTCACATTAGCTGACACCCGCCAGATGTTTGCACGGGCTGAGTCCCAACCATGGTGGTGGCTAGCCTGGGCTGTGATTCGGGGAAGTCCCTGAGTCACAGCCTGGGCTATAGCTGCCACCATAGTCTGGATCCAGCTGCCCGACCATGAGTAAAGCGGGCTTTCACATTTGAAAGCCTGCTTTACTCACCATGGTCTGTAGCGGTGGGGGTGGGTGGGGGCGGGAGTCATTGACCACCATAGCCGCCCATCAGGGAGGGGGGCAAGCCACTGGGAGCAGCGTGGGCGGTGGCCACATGTCTGCTCAGCTCCCCACCCTGCCTGGCTGGCCAGCCCCCGTCACATCCGTTTGGGGTCTGGCTGGATCCCAGCCACCGCAGCAGCCCCACTCTGGATTGGGTAAGTCCGTGGCGGTACCTGAGCAGTCCACCATCACATTCGTTTTTACCCTTACACTGTAAGCCCTTTGGGGTAGGAACCTGTCTATAACTATTGATTATACAGCACCAGGTATATTGCTTGTGCTATATAAATAATAATAATAGGATCTTTTAAACCATGTCTGAGAAATGCCAATAAAACGCATCCTGAAACCTAATTTCAGACTGTTTTGTGCAAATAAATTCCTCATTCATGTAATAGCTGTTGTACCGGAGCATCTGCCTGAGATAGAAGAATTGCAGCTTTAACTCATTTGCTGAAGCCCTGTCTAAAAAGATGCAGATAAGGATTCCAGTATTGTCTGTGACTTTACTGCAGGTTTAATTTACTGTCTGCTTACTGTGCTGCCCTCCATTAGAGAAGTGTCACAGCCCCTGCATGCAGTTTTGCTTGTGATCATATGGCCTTTTTAAAATGGCAGACATTTTAGTTAGCAAAACAAAAAGATCTAGCCCCAATTCTATCTATTTTCAAAGCTCAAGCAAATACAAAAATTCTTCATGGAGAGTTTACCTTTTCTCTAGTATCATGAAAAGGGCTGGCTGTGAAGCTCCTGCCTGTCATGAAGAAATTACAATTTCAGAGAATCCACTGTATCAGCAAAGGACTGCTCGCTCTCTCTCCACTCCCCCACTGATTTATATCTAACACATGGGAAAATGACAGATACACGCTGGGCTGACTACAGAAAGCCAGAGAGCTCAGGCTGTTTTAAAATGACCAGACTATACTATTCCAAACTTGTTATTACCCGACTTGTCGGAATGACATCATCATCATCATCATAATCAGTTCAGTTTCTGTGGCTAAACGACCACTGTTGTGATGTTCTATTGGAGTATTAAGTTTTGTGATGTTCTATAGGAGTATTAAGTTCCTAGATGTAAAGGAAAGTTCCCAAATGTCTAAAGGACTAGAACATTCTACATGTGCAGATAAACATGGTAAACATGACTTCTTATAAAGCTTTTCATTTGGAACATTTCAATAAAACCTTGAAAAGTGTTTTCACAAAAATGGAAGCAAGCCAGAAGCGTTGCAATTTTTAATGTTCCAGCTATCTAGACAATCACCTTTCGAACGGCATACAAACCCCTGTAACATTCTAAATGTATCATTTAAACACCGCCTCAGTAAAATTAACGTCTCACACAGTGCCATGAGGACTTTCTACGGAAATTGTGCCAGATGCAGATATGGAATACAGCTACCAAATTCTGTGTATGTATCCCACTTTTGAAATGATGCAGCTGTAATATCTTTTGTCTTCACTTTTATCGATTGACATCAGAACAGATGGCAATATGTCTATTAATTACAAAATTCTGCCACACAACAACTCGTGGAGTACACCCAACAACGCAAGGAGTAATCCATTTCTTGCAAGACGGGATTTTCTCTTTGAAATGATGATAGGACTTTAAAAAATTTCACGATCAGGTGAGCTCCTGAAATGGTGTGCTGCCCCACAGCTGGCAAAGGAAGCGAACATCTCTCCCCAAAGCAGGTGTATGCATTTACAGAAGAGATGCTAGGATATGCTGCTGTGAAGGGAAATGAAATGTATCTGGGCTTGGATGCAATGAACTGTTCTAAGAGGTGGGAATACAAGCTCTGTTGGTAGCTGAATAACTTGCTCTTCACATTTGAATGTCTTGCATAACCCATCTTGCATACTGTCCCCTTCAATGGTTTGGAATCTTCTAATTCTGAGTTCTCTTTCATGGGCTTGGTCATGTTTCAGTATGATGCAGGATAGTATCCTCCTTATCTCCTCCTGCCTACAAATAGAGCTGAAACAATGACTCACAGGGAATGCTGTTTGAATTGAAAACAGCCTACTTGCTGTCTCCCACTATGATGTGGAAATGTACTGAGCCCTTACCACATTTGTTTGTTCCCATTTGGGAATGCCTTTCAGTAGGTGCTTTCAGTACATGAGGGTGTATTTGGCGTGTTGACAGGAAAAGGAAGTAGGCACAATGCACAAAGAACAGACATGGGAGAGGCAGCAGCACTGCTTCCTTCTCCTGCCCCCTCCCCCCCCACCCCCCCCGATCGTGATAAGAGGACTTGGAGATGAAAAAGTCCTGGGACCAGTAACCGGTAAAGAAACCACACCATGGCACAAAACATACTGACAAGTCATGGAAAGTGCTGAAAGATGCCAGAAGTTGCAAAAAATGACAAACAAACCATCTACAAGACCCACAAGCATGACTGCTTTGGATAGTAAAAAATTCTTGTTGGCTGTCAGTGGTTCAAATTAAATCATGATGCACCCCAAAAATCCATTCTATTCAGTCTGTGTAGAAAGTTGATATATTGTTGGCTGTTGACTGAACACAGTCAGCTGATGGTCACCCAGAAAGCTAGCACATAAGTTCCCAGGAACTTGTGCACCCTGCCTATGTACTTGAGGACAAAAGGCCTCCTTTGCACAGAAGTATGACTTGTTGGTCTGTAGGTAAGACTCTTGCCTGTAATGGCAGGGGTCAAGGGTTCAAATCCCCTCTGGAGGGGAAAAGATTGCACCTTTAGGGGGGGAAAAAAGTCTTCCTTCGTGTAGGAGGTCCAAACTTATTATTTATTACATTTATACCCCGCGCCTCCTGAAACATTAAATTGCACCCAAAGAATGTGGGATGTGCGAATATGGTTCGGATGTTCGGAGTTCAGACCGAACTCGGTCTGTTCGGATGACCAAACCGAACTTGATCCGAACTAAAAAATGACCAAAAAGTTTGGTACCGTTCAGGTGAGTTTGGATGAGTTCGGGTGGGAAAAATGTGACTGGAAGGCCCAGGGATGGGGAAGCAGCTGAGGAGCAGACTTCCTGGCACCAGGGGTGGAGAGGATTGGGCAGGCTGGCTGCTACTCCAAGCACCATCCCTTTTCTCCTCAGACCACTGACTTCGCAGTCTGTGATTGGACATGGGGGAAGGGGGGGGGCTAGGCTGCACAGAGCCAATGGGGCTTGTGGTAAGGCGGGCACAGCAAGTAACAAAAGTCATTGCCCTCCCCCCTTCTGAGCTAGCCACTGATCCTGTCAGCAGGTGTTTTCAGAAGTCTCCCTCTCCCAGCAGTTTGTGTTCCTCCCAATCCATTGCCATCCTCCTCCTATTTCACCCATCCCACACATTTACCTCCTTAGTATCATTTATTTAGATTAGATAGATTTAGGTGTTGTTTTTATTTTTTACCCATCCCTGTGTTCGTTCTCCCTACCCTCCATTGAATCCTCCCCCTCCTCCCACTATATATTCCATCCCTGATTCCCTTCCCCTGTTTTTGGATTTATTTAGAGTAGTATTAGATTAATTTAGCTTTCATTTCAGTTTTGTACCCCTCCCTGTGTTGTTTGTTGTGAGCTGTCTGTATTCCGCCCCCCCATCCCTGTGTGTGTGTGCATGTGTGTACAGATTAGATATAGACAGAGACATACTATAGATAGGTAGATGTAGGAGTTAGCTTAGTGAGAGAGAGAGTGTGTAGTGAATCAGTTTTATAGTGTGTTTGTAGGACTAGGCCTTTGTGCTATTAGATATTCCATTTAGTTCCATAGGTTTTAGAATAGTTAATAGCAGTTAGATTTAGTGTAGAGATATATAATATTAGACTAAAAAGTTGAAATATATATAATCTTTGTGTGCAATCTTTGGGTTGGAAGACCTTGAGAAGGGAAGTAGGAGAGGCCGGTCTGCTGCCCATAAGGCGGGCAATGGGGCACATGACAGAGGTGGTAGGGGTCGTGCCAGTGGAGTGGCAGCATGCAGCAGCAGCCAGAACCCATCACCACGCCCCAAACTCCACAGGCCTGATTTTTGGAGGCATTATGTTCCTCCAGGGCCACCAATGTCCCCCCCATTATTGATGTGATCCTCCGAAGTCCTCCTGGGGGGCTGTCTGCAAGTTGAGACGCTGCTGGCACATCTTGTGGCTAACACGCTACATGTGCTGCTGCTGTCAGGTAGGGATCTGACAAGCTGTATATACAAACATACGCTGAGATTCTGCCTCCTGACAGAAGCAGCACAGAGGGGTAAAAGATTGGACAGGTCAAACTCAGCTGGTAACAGAGATAACTTTTATAATAACTTTTTTAAAAAAAACAACATTAACAATATAACAAAACATAAAAATAACAAATTTAAGTGTCTCAGGGTCAAATGATACTGATACTGAAAATAAAATCTTTGAAATCGGTATCGATATCGGTACCGATATCGATATCAATTTCCAAATGTTCAGCCGAACCCGAACTCGGTTCCCGAACCGAATGACCGAACCCGAACTCAGTTCCCGAACCAAATGACCGAACCCGAACTCGGTTCCCAAACCGAATGACTGAACGGCCGAACATCCGAACCGCGTTCTGTTCGCACATCCCCACAAAGAACCCACCCTATGTACTAGAGGACAAAAGGCCACTTTTGTAAGGAAGTATGGCTGGTTGTAAGGAAGTATGGCTTGCTGGTCTAGAGGTAAGACTACTGCTTTTGATGCCAGAGGTCTTGGGTTCAAATCCCCTTTAGTGCTGTTGTCAAACAGGTGGGAAAAGGACCGTACCTTCGGAAGAAAAATTCTTGCTGGCTGTCGGAGGTCCAAATTAAATTGTGATGTCCAAAAAATCCAGTCTACTCTGTCGGTGTAGAAAGTTCATTTGTTTGTGGCTGTTGAAGGAGCACGGCCAGCCGATCAGTGCCCTACTTGAGGAACAGAAGCCTAGCTTGCAAGGTATAGGACTTGTGGGTCTAGAGATAGAACTCTTACCAATGAGGCCATTGGTTGTGGGTTCAAATCTGTGTTGGTGTTGGGGTGGAAAGAAAAATGGTTGTGTGAAAGCACTGGAGAGAATAACATTGGTCAAATGCATAAAATATCCATGTTTTTGGTATGAGCACCGTTTACTCAAATAGCATTGGCATGTCTGGTATCAATCAACATGTAATTCAGAGTTAAATACAACTATGATGAACTCTGAACCCAGGACCTCTGACCCAATAGGCCAGAGTCCTAGGTCTAGACCAACAGGCTTGACTGCTTTGGATGGTAAAACTTTCTTGCTGGCTGTCAGTGGTTCAAATTAAATTGTGATATCCAAAAAATCAGTCAGTGTAGAAAGCTGATTTCATGGTGGAAGTTGAATGAGCATGGCCAGCCAATTGGTGCCCAGACAACTAGTACACAAGCTCCTGCAACACTATGCACCCTCCCTGTGTATCTGAGGACAAAAGGCCTCCCTTACAAGGAAGTATGGCTTGTTGGTCTAGCGGTATGAATCCTCCTTATGATGCCAGAGATCTTGGGTTAAAAACCCCTTTAGTACTGTTGAGCAGGAGGGAAAAGGACTGCACCTTTTTTGGGGGGAAAAATTCTTGCTGCCTGTCAGCGGTCCAAATTAAATTATGATGTCCAAAAAATCCAAAAGTCTACTCTGTCGGTGTAGGAAGTTCATTTGTTGGTGGCTGTCAAAGGAGCATGGCCAGACGATCAGTGCCCTACTTGAGGACCAGAGGCCTATCTTGCATGGCATAGTGCTTGTTGGTTTTGCCTATGGGGACATAGGTCTTGGGTTCAAATCAATTTCAGGTTCAAATTGTCAGGTAGAAAGAAAATGGGTTGTGTAACGGGACTAGAGAGAATAACATTGGTCAAATGCATATAATATCCATGTTCCTGGTATGAGCACCTTATACTGAAATAGTGTCTTTATGTCTGATATCAATCTTACTGTTCTGTAAAGTGCCAGGTACATAGCTGGCGCTACACAAATGCTTATAATAATAATAATAATAATAATAAATAATTCAGAGTTAAATACAGCTATGATGAACTTTGAACCCAGGAACTCTAGTTTCATAGGCAAAAGTCTTAGGTTGATGTAATCCCGATAAAAATGGAATCAAGAAACGTGTCCTGAATTAGAAAATTCTGTCAAATATTTAGCAATGTGATGGGATTTCTTGCTGATCTGAGAATGACTGACTGATTTTGATTTGACACAACCCACATACACATTAAATCAGTGTGGGACAAACCTGTTCTTTGAAGGTATTCAAAGTCAGGAACAATTCCAAAGAGAATTTTATACTTTCTTTATACAATATGTCTATAGGCATATTATTTAATTGAAAGATTCAAGTCTGTTGATATCTAGAAAGAAAGTGTTGTTGCTGTGTTGGTCCCAAATGTAAGAGATGGAGACTAAGGGCGCAGTAAGACGTGCTTTTAAATTGCACAGCCACCGCGGTGGCATAGTGCGATTTAAAGAACCCCGCACTTCCGGGTTAGTGTGAATGCGGTGAGCGCGCACATTTCCACTTAGCCCAAATGTTTGGAGTGCTCAGAGCAGCTTTTCAAACCGCACTCCAAACATTCGGGCTAAGTGGAAATGTGCGCGCTCACTGCATTCACACTAACCCGGAAGTGCGGGGTTCTTTAAATCGCACTATGCCGCCGAGGCGGCTGTGCGATTTAAACACACGTGTGAATTCCCTCAAAGTATTTCAGAAGATATCATGTGAACTAGTTTGTCTCCAGTTCATTGATGATGTGCATCTTCCCAATCAGGTTAAATTTGGTATGCAGTTGTATACAGTGGGTAAAAACAAATGTGATGCTGGCTTGCGTTATTAGCCCACTTTGATCCACTGTGGCCTGGGATGCACCACATGTGTGGTCCCTTACCACCAGCTATGAGCTCGCTACTGCCCTGTACTGCAGGTAGGCAGAAGGCCCAGGTTGCATCCTTGAGAAAATCTCCAAGGCCAGCCCAGGCCAAAGGCCGCCCATGCAGGCCAACATGGGTCAGCATGTTTGTGCAGCATGGTGGGGGGGGGGGAGGATTCTGGGAGCCGGGTGAGGGGAAGTGCCAACCACCCAGACATTCATTCTGGTGCCCCCTACCTGTGTCATGCCGATGGTGGGATGGCTCTCTCAGCAGGAGGCAGGTTGGTTCTCTGCCACTCACCAACCCGGAGAGTGGCTGCTGCAGTTTCCTGCTCCGACCTGGCCTGCAGAGCTGCCCTGCTGCCTGTACGTTTGTTTTTACCCTATGTCCTTCCATGTGGCAGTGTTGCATTGCTAAGCACACTGTTAGTTTTGTTTAGCTTCATCTTCTGTTGGAGACAGGATGGCCAACAAGATTGATGCTTTGTTTTCCCCCCCAGTATACTAATTTTTTAGGCCTTGAACTAATTTTTTTTGTTTGAAAGCAACTTCTTGAAAACCACAAACTGAGGGCTCATTTCAGTTATCTTACATCTGTGATAGTTTCTACAGACAGCAACAAATGAATGCCTTCTGTCATTTGTTAATTTGGAAACATTTCTTATTTGTTAAGAGGAGCAAATGTTTTCATCTCCCCTGATAGGATCCCCTCAGGTATTTGCTTGCATAATAAAACTCTCCGTAATGCCCCCCACCAACACATCCCCCCCCCCCCAGCAATTTCCTTCCACACGTACTTCTTAAGAGCTTTGTTGAATTTTGCTAAGTGGATTTTAAAACCACTCTGCTGGACCAATGCTATATGTTTCTTAGCCACAACAAATGAAATTACATTATCTCTGGTCGCTGGCTTGGCTGTCTCCCAAAGCATTCTTGCATCAATCCCTCGAATGCATTTGTTGCCCATAAAAAGAACACATTTGATCTGTTGGAAAATAACATATGCTCAGTGGGTGCTTTCAAACATGATGGCTCCTACCACCACTACGGACTTCTCTGAGCAGTGGCAGAAGCTGTCACTCTGGGCGGGAGTCAGCCTGGCCACCAAACAAATGTTACAGTAGTCGGGCCAAGGAGAGGTGGGGAGACACACACACATGCGTCCACCTGGCCCCACCCCCATGCTGTGTGGAGTGGCCTGTCCCCCCGGTGATGGCCACCCTGGTACCCGGCCCCTGTCGCCACCCCAGACTGCACTAGGTAAAGCAGACATTCAAATGTTACTGCATGCTTTACACTGCATTGGGCAGCCGTTCCCCAGGCAGTGTTGACACTTAGCCCAGGCTGTGAGTTGGGGATTTCCCCAACTCAGAGCCTGGGCTAAGTGCCAACACTGCCCGGGGAACAGCTTGGGCTAACATCTGACGGTAGTTTCTGACATGATGGTAGCCCACATTTGAAGGCAGGTCAAAATGTGGGCTATTGTCACATCTGAAAACACAGTGTTATGATAAAAAAGGGTCATAAGAGAGCTCTGATAGCTGGGTGTGTATTTTTGTGTGTTTTATGCAGATCTAGTATTCACAAAAATGAATGCAGTGCTATCAAAATCATTCAGGTGGGGTGCAACATGTTCTTTTTCTTTTGTCTTCTGAACTTTGATTCAGAGCTGGCCTTAGCCTAAGCTGGGCCCAGGGTGGGGAAGAAATGTGGGGCCCCATATCTAGGGGTGCTCCCTGGCTCAGGGGGTGCTGCCTAGGCTTGGGGATGGGTGGAGGGGCACTCCCACCCATCCCCAAGCCTGAGCAGCCATTCAGATTCTGAATCAGATCACTTACCTGATCCACTGCCTCTGTCTCCACCACCTCCGACCTGGGCCCTGCATCGGGCTCAGAGCTTCAGGAGGGGCGGGCACCCCGGCATCAGATTAAATCTGCCACTGTGCTGCCTTCCACCACCAGACGTTCTGCTACCCACCCCCCCTCTGCTGCCTGTCAGTCTTGGCCAGTGGAAATCCAAATCCAAATCCAGTTTAATTTATATCCCGCCTCTCTCCCGAAGGACTCGAGGTGGCTTACAGCAAAATACAAAATACATTTTTTGGACCTTTGTTCCACACAGGACCCAAGTCAACAACACATTTTAACATAATAAACTAAACATAATATGCAATATAGTCATTATAAATACATTGTTATCAACAACCATCAGCCAAACCCCTTATGCCTCACCAAAGTCCCACTCTATGACCTCCCCCACATACATGGGGGAGGTTCCATATTCTAAACAATCATCCCCTTCTGCCACCAGGGAATACCTGGCCACCTCCATCCCCCTCTCACGAGGAGGTGGCCCCACCATCCCTACATCGGCAAGCACAACATAATCAACACATTCCTCCCACTCTCCTCTTTTCCCCCCCAGACCCACCCAGGGCACACTGTCATAACACTCTCCCCCTCCCCCCTCCTCCAGCCCCATCAACAATCCTCCTCCAGCATCTCCCTGAGATGTCACCTCCCTCTGTTCCCCCTCTTCCACATCCACCTTCATCTCCCTTCTCCCCCTACCAACAGCATCTCCCCCCTCCATGCCCCGAAGGGCCTCAAAGGGCCACGCAGCTACCTGCAGTTCTTAAGAAGCCCCTAGCACTTCCAGTCCCTGGAGCAATGCAGGAGGGGGGGGGG
>QEPC01014946.1:3571-24653 GCA_003113815.1 Sphenodon punctatus
AAGCGGTCGCAGTGCTTTGCCCTCGGCCCTGTGATGGGACAGGTGTGCTGTGTTTAGCCATCCTTCCCACCTCCCACCCCCAGTCCATTGGCCTGGCACCCCTCCCCTGGGCATCCCAGGGTCCCTTTGCTTACCCTGGCTCATCCCGCATGTGTCGCAGTGCTGTCATCCTTTGTCTTATCAGTTGCTTTCCGTTCTGACATTTTGGGAGTCAGCACACCCATGTCATGTTTTAGTTCTCCTTTAAGGGCTCCTGGACAGGTGGCCAGTTTCTCCCTGGATGGGCATGTCTGCTTGGGGGCACCTGTGTGGTCTCTCTAGTCATCTCGCTGTGGTCTCAGCAGACCCATTCCTGTGGGTGTGGGTGTTTTGGTTTTTACATGGACGGGTGGGTGTTGAACACCCATCTCCACCCACCTCCACCCAGCGCCACCCACGGAGCATGCCAACTCCTTCCCGGCTGCTCCATGGGTGTTGGTGGGTGGGTAGTGCACGTGCACCCACCCACTCATGGACGTTTACAGGGACACTCTCACACCCATCCAATGGGTGTTTGTTGATGTTTGTGGGTGGGTGATGTCCGTGTAAAAAGGCTTTAGTATTGACTGTAAATTAATACTGTAGAGCATTCTGTGAACTTTGTTGTGAAGTTTGTACTGGCTGTAGTAGGCCAGAAGGAGCAAATGGCAATTTAGGAGCTTCTGGACACCTGTGCTGTGACTCTTGCTAGAAATGGCTGACTGGGGACCTGTCATGTGGCTCTCTCAGAAGCAAGAGAATCTGAGCCACCATTTCCACCATTGTAACCTCCTGGGGGCAGTGGGAGCATGCTCCGTGCCACTACTTCTGCTACCTGAACCCACAGACTGCTCCCAGGAGTCAAAGCTTTGATGTGGGGGGGGGGGTAGAGTTCAGGGAAGCTGCACTGTCTCATCTCTGGGGTTGGAGGAATCTGCAAATGTGTTTTGTGGCTCTCAATAATATGAACATTTTGGTATATGGCTCTTGGGCTTGGAAACTTTGCCCACCTCTGTATTAAGCAGTGTTCATTCATGCTTGGCATGTTTAGTAGCGGTAATTCATTTTTGTGTTCAGTCATGTCACAAATAAATGAGACACAGTCATTCTCAAGACCATTACTATTTATGACAAGAAAAAAACAACTGGATGTTACTTATTGTCGTAAGTTGTAAGATAAAGGCTGTGAAAGAGGCGTTCTAGATGGTTTGTTCATGAGCTGACTAAATCGAAGAGAAGGAGAAATGAATATTACTGAGTATTCAGTGTTCATTACAATATTTGGGTGGAGTGAAAAATCATATTCCATGAAAACTGAAATGAGCTGTAATTTTCTCCTATTTATTACATATGTTTATTCCAGCTCTTCCTTTTTTCTCAAGTATGTTAAAATTCTTCAGCTCCAATGCAAGTCAATTACAACCAGGACCATTTCCCACCTATTTCCAGAATGCTTTCTGTGAGTTACCTTCAAACCTTGATGGCCATTCACATAATGACCTTGTAACTTTATGGAACATCCTGTTGACCAAAACCATTGACCCGATGGCTCCTAGATGTTCGTTTCCCAGGCATCAACTTCACATGTCCCTGTGGTACATGGAGGACCTGCAACAGGAGAAGCAGTTGGAAGTAGGGCTGTAGCGGAATATCGCAGCGGTAGCTATTTCTGGCGGAATCAGTGTTTCCGCCATTAGTGGAATGGCATGGCAGAGGCTTTCATTCTGCTAGTTTCATTCTGCGATTCCGCGGTTCCACTTATTTAATTCCGCTACTTAGTGGAATCGTGGAAACATGACATTTTCGCTACTTCCGCAATTCCGCCAGCGCCACAAAATAGCGGAATAGCGGTTTTCCGCAATTTCTGCAATTTTTCCGCAATTTTTCCGCAATTCCGCGATTTGCAGAATTCTGGTGGAATTAGCGGAATGTCCGCAGAAAAGTTGCGGTGTGGCGCGGGCAATTCCGAAATGGTGGAATGGAATCGCGGCGTGGTAACAGCTGCTGCCGCATCAGCCCTAGTTGGAAGGCGGTTAGAGTGGTGGTGATGCCACACTCATACTGAAGATGACAGATTGCAACATAGAGCTAGCTCGAAAGCCTATGCTGTGGCTGTGAGAGCAGTAACAAAGATGTTCTTTGCTTCCCTCATAGTGTCCGTGAAGTCTCGTCCAGCTGAGCTTTTCCGGGTGATGAAGGGGTTGGTCAGTTCAGTCTCTCTCCACCTTGAGCTGGAGTCCTCCCACGCTCACTGTGATTTATTGATTGATTTTTTTGTGGATAAAATCACTCACATTTGCCATGACTTTGATGACATGTTTATTGCAGTTGGAGAACCAGAGGCTGCAGAGACCCCGTCATGTCTAGTTTTGTGGGATTAGTTCCAGATGGTGTCACCCACTGATGTAGAGAGGGTTCTGGGGGCTGTGAAAACCACATCTTGTGAACTGGATCCCTGCCTGTCCTGGCTGGTTAAGGCCAGCCAGGAGATGTTTGGGCTGTTGCTGGTGGGGGTGGTCAATACCTCCCTTTGGGAGGACAGAATGTCAGGAAGGTTGAAGGAGGCAGTGGTACACCCTCTGCTCAAGGAGTCATCTCTTGACATTGACTCCCTTGGCAAGCTATTGGCCTGTCTCTAACCATCCCTTTTTAAGTAAGGTCATTGAGTGGGTGGTGGCCCAACAGTACCAGGGGCACCTAGACTGCATCAGTTTTCTAGATCCCTCGCAGTCTGACATTCACCTGGTTTATGGCACTGATACTGCTTTGGTGGCCCTGGTCGATGACCTTCATCGGGAGTTTATTTATATTTTAATTATTATAACATTTTTATGCCGCCCCCTCCTGCTAAAAACATCTCGGGGCAGCTAACAACATGTTAAAACAAATTTTAAAACAACAATAATACAATTAAAACCCCACAATAAAACAAATCAGGGTCAATCCACTTTATTGATTCTATTAGATCTATCAGCAGCCTTTGACACAGTTGACCACGAGATGCTGGTGACTCGCTTGTGGGAACGAGTGGGGTGGGCGGCACCGTCCTAGAATGGTTCCACTCCTTCCTGGCTGGAAGAACCCACGTGTGGTTCTTCCAGTCACACGCGGGGGTGCTGGAGGAGCATTCATCATCCCCCCGGGGCCTCACGTGTGGAATTCCGCAACATTCCATTCTGACCCCTTTCCTGTTCAACGTGTATATGCAGCTGCTGGGTGAGGTTGTGAGAAGGTTTGGTGCATGGTGCCATCAGTACACCAATGACACTCAGTTATACCTGTCTTTTTCATCCGACTCAGACCCAGCAGTCTCAGTGCTTGGCAGCTGTGGGTGACTAGATGAGAGCGAGCCGTCTGAAGCGGAATCCTCACAAGATGGAGGTGATGCTGGTAGGGATGGGCAAACAGAACTGAATTTGGAAATTCAGTTCGGTTTGGTTCAGAAATTCGCTTCGGTTAGGAAGTTCGGTTCGGTAGACTGAACTATTTGAGTTTGGTCCGAACGCCAAACTTCCGAACAAAGTTTGGAAATTCAAACCCCATTGAACTAAATGGAATATTATATTTTAGGGATGGGTAAACAGAAACGAGTTCATAAATTCGGTTCGGTTGGAAAATCGAGTTCGGTTTGGAAGTTCTGTTCGGTCGATCATACTGGTCGAGTTTGGTCCGAACTTCCAAACCGCGTTTGCCCATCCCTAGATGCTGGTGTGTAAAGGGGCAGAGGAGTTGGTGGCCACCATCATTGATAGGGTTCATCCCTCCCTGGTCTCGCAGGTTCGAAGTCTGGGAGTGCTCCTCAATTCCCGACTCCACTTGGAGGCCCAGGTGGTGGCCATGGCAAGGAACGCTTTCTGTCAATTTTATCTGATACAGCGGCTTCGGCCGTACATCTCGGACTTGGACTTGGCCACCATCATCCATGCCTTTGTTACCTCAAGACTGGATTATGGCTAAAACTGAACTCCTTATCTTCCCCCCTCATCCTTCCTCTCCTTCCTCACTGTCAATAACTATTGATGGAGTCACCATCCTGCCTGTCCCCCAAGCCCATAGCCTAGGCTTCATCTTTGACTCAGCCCTTTCTTTTAAACCCTACATTGACTCTGTTGCTAAATCCTGTCGCTTCTCCCTCCATAACATTGCTAAGATTCGCCCTTTTCTCTCTGTCTCGTCTGCCAAAACTCTTGTTCATGCTCTGGTCATCTCTCGCCTCGATTACTGTAACCTCCTTCTCACTGGCCTTCCCCGGTCTCACCTTTCTCCCCTCATCTCTGTCCAAAACTCTGCTGCCAGGGTCATCTACCTCGCCAGTCGCTTCGACCATGTGCAGCCCCTCCTCTCTTCGCTTCACTGGCTTCCCCTTCCTGAACGAATCCTGCACAAGCTCCTAGTCTTCACCTATAAAGCTCTTCACAACCTTGCTCCCCCCTACCTCTCTGCACTTATCGCCCTCCATACTCCAGCCCGTGCACTTCGCTCCTCCTCTGTCCCTTCTCTCACCCTTCCACGCCTTCCCTGCTCCCCTAAGCGCCTTCGTCCCTTCTCACTTGCTGCCCCCCATGCCTGGAACTCCCTCCCTGTCCACATCCGCCTTGCCCCCTCCCTTCATACCTTCAAATCTCTCCTTAAAACTCACCTCTTTCGCTCTGCTCTGTCTGACTCTTTATCCTGCTGAGCCACTATTCCTATACCTACGATCGGTTTACCCTTATCCTTGCAACATGGACCTGCCTGCTGTCATTCTCATCGTAACCAAGCCAAGTACGTGCACTTGAGACCTCGCATCTTCATGAATGTTAGACCCCTTGTCTCTCCCTCTGTTCCCCTTCCTAAGTCTCTCCCCCAGCTCCTGTCTCTCAGATTGTAAGCCCTAGGGGCAGGGACCGTGTCTATTTTATTACTTTGTAAAGTGCCAGGTACACTGCTGGTGCTATATAAATATTTGTTAATAATAATAATAATAATACTGCAACATGCTCTAAATGGGGCTACCCTTGGTGATGGTTTGGAGACTGCAGCTGGTGCAGAAGCTGTGGCCCATCTCCTTACAGGGACAGGGCGCTGAGAGCATATTACACCTGTGCTCCATCGTCAGTTTACCATGGCTGCCTATTGTCTTCCAGGCCCAATTCAAGGTGTTGGTTCTAATATACAAATCCCTATACGGTTTATACCCCACTTACGTGCAAGACTACCTCACACACACACACACACACATATGTTCTGGAGCTGCCCCTGTGGTCCGCCAGGGGTGCCTTCCTTGCTGTCCCCTAGTTCTCTTATGGGGACCATGGAAAGGATGTTCTCGGTGGCCACTCGGAGGCTGTGGAACTCCCTCCCGGTGGAGGCCCCTTTGTCCCCGCATTTCCCCTCCTTCCATTGCTGTTGTAAAACCTGACTGTTCCACTACACATCTGGTGGGGGAGAGGGGTAATGGGAGGGGGGTTGGGTGGGTTTTAGTTTTTAGCCTCAGATCTAGTGGTTTTATTAGATATGTATATGTTTCTATTGTTGTTTTATATTGTTTTTATCATTGTTGTTAGCTTCCCCAAGGTGTCTGAGGCACGAAGGGGGCAGGATATTAAATTTTATTAAATCAAATACATGAATAATATTTCATGTACCAAAGTTTTCCTGGCAAAAACCTCTTTACAATCTACTTTTCAGGCAGATGTGGCATATGACTCTGCCTTGCCAGAAATTATGAGCGTCTGTGAACTCCAGTTCATGCACCAGAATGAAAGTTATAGAATTCTGTTTCCAGAAAGGGGTGGAGTGGGGATGGCAGCATTTGATGCACAGCAATACTGTAGGCATGCAGCTATATTTGTCTAAGTCAGTAGTGTCAAAGTCTTATATTTTTTCACATAGACTTTTAAAGCTACATCTTCCAGTGCATTAATAAAATATATGAACATGTTGTAATTACAACTCGAGGGAGGTGGAATACTCACCACCAGGAAAACTGACAACAAAATTAACAAGCAACACCTTTCTCTCTCCCCCCCAATCATTTCCATGCAAATGCAAGGCAATTTCTACAGTTAGAAGACTGTTATTTTCCTCACACAACGATGACTTTACTGTGAACACTGTAATAATGTTCTGTAGAAATTGCATATTTCAAGCCAGGAAAATTCAAAATTTTGCCCATCACCATGTGGTGTGTGAAAAGCTATATTTAATTATTAAAATAGTGAAGATTATGGCTTTCTCTTATTCAACCTAAGCCTTTTTATTGGATCCCCACATAAACCATACTTTTTTCCCATCCCTAGTATCCACTTCATGATAGAGTTTCCTAACCTGGGTGTGACCAGGCCAGATTAATTAAAGGCAGTTCAGTGGAGCTTGGGAAAGGAAATGGAATAATTTATTCCACGGCCCTACTGCAAACATTTTTCTGCTACTGTGGAAACAGTGGGTGGGAGGGAAGGGAGTTGGAAGGGGAGCTCAACTGAGAGGATGGAGGAGTGGGAAGTTAAAAGGAGAGCAGGAAAGAACAATAAATAGCAGAAAAGAAAAGAAGGCAGTAGGACAAAAAAGGAGAGAAATTATTTAGAAAGGCAATATTGTGTGAGGAGAGAGTTTGTAGGCAGAAGATCAAGAGGGGTGTCAGGTGTGCAGAGAGAGCTCTGAAGACTGAAGAAAGAAGAGAGACTGCAGGAAGAACAGGCAGTTTAATTCAGCCGTCAGGGGAAATAAAAAAAGCAATGTGAGACAGGCTGAAGAAGGAGCAAAGAACATATGGAGTCATTGTGTAGGGTAAAGGGGTTGCAGAAGGAGTAAAAAATGGTGAGAGCCATCAGAGATGAGAGGATTAGCTGCAGCAACAAAAGGCAAACAATGTAGAAATGTGTGAGGGATACTTTGATTTATTATTATTATTATTATTAACAAACATTTATATAGCGCCAGCAGTGTACCTGGCACTTTACAAAGTAATAAAATAGACACGGTCCCTGCCCCTAGGGCTTACAATCTGAGAGACAGGAGCTGGGGGAGAGACTTAGGAAGGGGAACAGAGGGAGAGACAAGGGGTCTAACATTCATGAAGATGCGAGGTCTCAAGTGCACGTACTTGGCTTGGTTACGATGAGAATGACAGCAGGCAGGTCCATGTTGCAAGGATAAGGGTAAACCGATCGTAGGTATAGGAATAGTGGCTCAGCAGGATAAAGAGTCAGACAGAGCAGAGCGAAAGAGGTGAGTTTTAAGGAGAGATTTGAAGGTATGAAGGGAGGGGGCAAGGCGGATGTGGACAGGGAGGGAGTTCCAGGCATGGGGGGCAGCAAGTGAGAAGGGACGAAGGCGCTTAGGGGAGCAGGGAAGGCGTGGAAGGGTGAGAGAAGGGACAGAGGAGGAGCGAAGTGCACGGGCTGGAGTATGGAGGGCGATAAGTGCAGAGAGGTAGGGGGGAGCAAGGTTGTGAAGAGCTTTATAGGTGAAGACTAGGAGCTTGTGCAGGATTCGTTCAGGAAGGGGAAGCCAGTGAAGCGAAGAGAGGAGGGGCTGCACATGGTCGAAGCGACTGGCGAGGTAGATGACCCTGGCAGCAGAGTTTTGGACAGAGATGAGGGGAGAAAGGTGAGACCGGGGAAGGCCAGTGAGAAGGAGGTTACAGTAATCGAGGCGAGAGATGACCAGAGCATGAACAAGAGTTTTGGCAGACGAGACAGAGAGAAAAGGGCGAATCTTAGCAATGTTATGGAGGGAGAAGCGACAGGATTTAGCAACAGAGTCAATGTAGGGTTTAAAAGAAAGGGCTGAGTCAAAGATGAAGCCTAGGCTACGGGCTTGGGGGACAGGCAGGATGGTGACTCCATCAATAGTTATTGACAGTGAGGAAGGAGAGGAAGGATGAGGGGGGAAGATAAGGAGTTCAGTTTTAGCCATGTTGAGTTTGAGTTGACGTTGAGACATCCAGGTAGAGATGTCAGAGAGACAGTTGATGAGACGAGCTTGAACAGAGGGAGAGAGAGAGGGAGTAGAGAGATAGAGTTGAGTGTCATCAGCATAGAGGTGGTATTGGAAGCCATGGGAGGCAATGAGTTTGCCTAAGGATGAGGTATAGATCGAGAAGAGGAGAGGGCCAAGAACAGAGCCTTGAGGAACACCAACTGAGAGGGGGAAGGAGGAGGAGGCGGAGTTGGAGAGAGACACATTAAAGGAGCGGTCAGAGAGGTAGGAGGAGAACCAGTTATGGACAGAGCCACAAAAGCCAAGGGAGTGAAGGGAATCCAGCAAGAGTGAGTGGTCAACAGTATCGAAGGCAGCAGAGAGATCAAGGAGGACAAGAATGGAATAGAGACGTTTAGATTTAGCCACCAGAAGATCGTTGGTGATCTTAGCGAGAGCAGTTTCAGTAGAATGAAGGGGGCGGAAGCCAGATTGGAGGGGGTCAAGGGAGGAGTTGGAGGATAGGAAGTCAAGGCAGCGGGAGTAGACAACACGTTCAAGCAGCTTGGAAGCAAAAGGAAGGAGTGAGACAGGACGATAGCTAGAAGGGTCAGAGGGGTCAAGAGTGGACTTTTTGAGAATAGGAGAGACTGTGGCATGTTTGAAGGCAGAAGGGAAAGAGCCAGTAGAGAGGGAGAGGTTGATGATGTGCAGGAAGGAAGGGGCGACAGTGGGAGTAATGGAGGTGAGGAGGCGGGAAGGAATGGGATCAAGGGGGCAAGTGGAAGGGTTGGAGGAGGAGAGCAGAGAGGAGATTTCCTTAAGGGAGGCAGGGGAGAAGGAGGACATGAGAGAAGGAGGGGGAGGAGGGAGAGGGGTGGGAGTGGGAAGAGAGGAGTGGGAAGCGATGTCGAGGCGGATCTTGTCTATCTTGGAGGTGAAGAAGGAGGCAAGATCCTGAGCAGAAAGGGAAGAAGGAGGGGGAGGACAGGGAGGCTTGAGGAGGGAGTCAAAGGTAGAGAACAGGCGGCGAGGGTCCCGAGAACAGGACTCAATGCGGGAGGCATAGTAGTGTTGTCTAGCAAGGGAGATAGCAGAAGTAAGGGTGGAGAGACAGAATTTGAAGTGAAGGAAGTCAGCGTGAGAATGGGATTTGCGCCAGAGTCGTTCAGCAGCACGAGTGCAAGAACGGAGGTGGCGGATACTAGGGGTGAGCCAAGGACGGGGGTTGTGGGAGAAGGCAGGGCGGGAAGAGAGAGGGGCATGGGAGTCAAGTGTGGAGGAGAGAGAGGCGTTGAGAGCAGAGACAGCGGAGTCAGGGGAGGAGGAAGAGAAGACTGTAGGAAGAAGGGGAGAGAGAGAGGAGGCAAAGTCCAGGGGATCAATAGCTTGAAGGTCACGGAAGGGGCGTAGAGAAGGGGAAGAGGAGGGGGGACAGTGGGAAATGTTGAAAGAGGCAAGGAAGTGGTCTGATATAGGATGAGGATCGAAGGAGAGATCAGCGACAGAGCAGTTTCTAGAGAGGACAAGATCAAGAGAATGGCCATTAGTATGGGTGGGGGAGTTGGTCCAAAGGTGGAGGTTGAAGGAGGAGGCTAGGGAGAGGAAGCGAGAGACTGAGGGCTGAGATGGGTCATCAACATGAATGTTGAAGTCACCAAGGATGAGAGTGGGGATATCAACAGAGAGGAAGAAAGTGAGCCAGGACTCAAAGTCAGAAAGAAAGGAAGAGAGAGGACCAGGGGGACGGTAGATGACAGCAACACGTAGATGGAGGGGGGAGTAGAGGCGCACGGAGTGAGCCTCAAAGGTATGGAAGGAGAGAGAGGGGGGAGGAGAAATTGGTTGGAACTGACAGGATTTAGCAAGAAGGAGGCCCACCCCACCACCCCGTCCTTCAGGGCGGGGTTGGTGAGAGAAGGAGAGACCCCCACAGGAGAGGGTAGCAGGCGTGACAGAGTCCGAGGGAGTGATCCAAGTTTCAGTAAGGGCAAGGAGCTGGAGGGAGCGAGAGAGGAAAAGATCATGGATATAGGGAGCTTTACTGATAGATGAGCGACAGTTCCAGAGGGAGCAGAAAAATGGTAGTTGATGAGGGGGGAGGCAAGGAATAGGGATAAGATTGGGAGAAGGGGAGCGTCGTGGTAGGCTAGAGACAGGAGGAATAGGGATAAGATTGGGAGAAGGGGAGCATCGAGGAAGGCTAGAGACAGGAGTGGAAGGGGAGCAATGAGAGAAAGTAGCCAAGGGAGCAAAGGATGTATGGGGGAGGTTAGAGAGTGGTGATCGGTTGGGGGGAGGAAGAAGCTGGGAGGAGAAAAGTAGAGGAAGAAAAAGATGGACAGGAAGAGGAGAAGGAGAGGAGGGAAAGAAAAGGCGAGAAAATAGGGCAGACATGTTAGTGAGTAAGATAGGAGGGGGAAGTACAGTAGAAAAGAAATGGAGAAAAGTACCTGTAAGGCACGCGCCATTAGGCGCGCGCTTTTCAGACCGCTGGTCGGTGGAGCTTGGGGCGGCAGAAAGGCGGCAGAAAGGCCCAATATTAAATCAATATTTAATATTGATTTAAATATTAGTAAAAGCATAAAGCATGCAGTAGTCAGTTTAAACTGGTGTTTATCTGGGTTGTCTCAAATTATTTAGATTATCCATTTCTAGCCCTCTCTATAATACACTCACACAGAGGCACTCTTATTTCACAAGTACTGAGATGTAACCACAGTCTCTGAAATTTCCCTTCAATCAGTAGATTCAGAAAGCGCTGCCAGCAGATGGCACAGGTGGTTGAATCATCTGTCTTCTGCTTGTGAGAGTATGCCAGTTTTCAGGCTATACAGGGTCTTCTTCAGGCAAGTAAAAGTCAGAACTATAGACTGAGCAAATACAAGACATGGGTATATTGTAGGAGCAAAAAACCCTACAATTTAATAAAGGAGTTAAGGTTCTTACAAATTCACTCATGCTCCAAAAACTATGGAAATTGCAAGTTAAGACTCCCACCTTAACTTGTGCGTCATGTAAGCACTGCAGTAAGGACTTTGGATAGTCTCACATATTGGGCTTGCTTACAACTTAGGCTCCATGCACCCACACTTTGCCTTTGTCTTTTAGTCCCAGTCCTCTTCCTCTGACGGTTAGGAGCAACACTGAAGCTGGGAACAGCAGCTCCTCCCCATCCAAGTATTATGGTCTTGATCCTTGATCCCTCGTTCCACTGTAGTCAGATTTCTGCATTTATAACTCTCCTCTCAGGCAGCAGCTAAACTACACCTGCTTACTACACCAATGATTAAGAGCAAACAAATACTTGTCATAGTTAGGGGTGCAGCGGTTAGTGCATTTGCTCCTCTCTTGTAATACCTGCAGTTTTGGGCACCCCCAGTGGGCATCTGCCAGGTTTACCCAGCCCCATTGGGTGCCTGGATACCCCCAAATGCAGGTCTTTCTGGGACTTTCTGGGATGTCCTGCTAAGACCTTGCCCCCGAGTACTCTCTGGGCTGTGCCACCTCTCCCACTGTTCCTCTGGTCACTGCTCTACCCAGCCCTGCCTGCTGCTCAGGTGAGCCACAGTCCCCATAGCAGCAGTGCGCGCACGGCACTGGAGGAGCATTGGGAGCAACAGCACAGCTGGGCAGGTGAGTTAGTCCAGGGAATGCACAGGAGCATGAGCTTCCCAAGAGGTTCCCTGGGCTGGCTCTCACCCACCCAGCTGTGCCGCTGCTCCTGATGCTCCTCAAGCCCAACATGCACCTCCGCTATAAGGACTGTGGAGCACTGCCTGGCTTAGCTGAGCAGCGGGCTGGGCCCGGAGTAGCAGCAGCCAAGGAGCAGTGACACAGCTGGGTGGGTGACTCAGCCTGGGGAGCATGCAGGTAGCCCATCAGGTCATGTTCAGGCACCAATTGTGCCCAAATGCAACCGGGTCGATTTGGGCACCCCAAATTTGATGGGGTGCCCATTTTTACATGTGCCCTCTTTCAGCTCTAGTCCCAGTATATCTTGCACTGGTGTACTCTACTGTATAGGGAAAGGGTTTGACTGTCTATGGGCTGCAGTTCCTGATTGAGAATTGGTTGCCATCTGCTTTCCCCTCAGCTGATAAAGGTACATTCCCACACCCATCAACCTTGTTCCCCCCATATATACCGCCCCAGTACTTGGATATTCCATTGTCCACATCCCAACGGAAAGAACATATGAAAAACATACATACTCTTAGCCCCCACTGCTGGCTATCCCCCAAACCATGTTCCTGAATACACATAACTTATCTCTCCGCCTTGTCCCATGCATATATAAACAACCATCTTTGGATGCTGACTCCCCAGACAGATATTGCCCTTTTTGAACCTTCCCTTTTTAGGGAAAGTAATTGGGTGGGTGGGTGCCTGGCAGCTTCAGGCTCATTTCAATGTTATCAGATTCCTGGACCCATTTCAGTTAGGTTTTCATCTGGGTTATAAGCACAGAGACTATGCTTGTGGTCTTGGTCAATGAGCTATGCCTGGAAATTGACAAAGGCAATTGTGCCCTGTGGATCAGGTTAGATCTTTCAGTGGTTTTTTATACGTTTGATCATGAGGTGTTGTTGACACATCTGTGGGCTCTGGCAGGGGTGAATGGGACTTCTCTAGAGTGGTTCTGTTCATTCCTGTTGGGGAGGACCCAGCAGGTAGTGATGGGAGATTGCTCAACATCCCTATGTGGTGTCCCACAGGGTTCCTTTCTGTGTCCCCTCTTGTTCAATGTTTATCTGAGGTTGCTGGGCAAGATCATCCAGAGGTTTTGAGTGAGGTGCCATAAGTTTGCAGATGACACCCAGCTCTACCTCTCTTTTTCATCTGACCCAGGTCCTGCAGTCTCTGTGCTTTCCCTGTGCCTGGCTACTGTTGAGGACTGGATGAGGAATGATCTGATTGAAGCGGAACCCCCTTTCCCTTCCCGCAGAGAGGCTTTCTTGGTTGCTGACCCAGTATTATGGAACGCCTCCCAGAGATCTGTCAGAGCCTGAGCTTGAGTATATTCTGAAGGCTATGTAAGACTTTTCTTTTTGACAGTGCATGTCACAGATGGGGATAGAGGTTGGGTGAGTGTGTTTTAGAGGTGAGGGTAAGGATTTTTAGGGGATTTTGTTGTATTGTTTGTCTTTTTATTATTTTTCTTTTTGTGGTTTTGTTTTTGTAAACCACTCTGAGCCTTTGGGGAAGGGCAGGGTATACATTTAAATATATAAATAAATAAATAAATACTCCCCCAGCAGTTAGGTGCCCCCTTCCCACTAACACACAGCTCCCCACTCCTGGCTGACTCTGAGCCTTGTCCCTGTAAATACATGTCACTCTCCTAGAATCCCATTGCCCATACAAAAACTGCTTCCCATCCCTGGCTACCTCCACTCTTGTCTTCCAGTACACATTCCATATCCCTCAATCTTGTTTCCCCCCATATGCACCCCCCAACCCAACTGGAAGCACATACAAAAACATACATACACTTTGCTCCCACCCCTGACACTCCCCCAAACTTTCTCCTGAGTACACTTCAACCATCTCTCAGCTTTGTTCCCCCATATATACCCCCAACACCTGGATCTCCCCTCCTCATTCTGCTCCCTACATCTAGTTGCTCCCAAACTTTGTCCGTGAATATACATCTCCCATTTCTCAGGCTTGTCCCCCAATATATGCCCATCTCATCAGATGTTTGTTAGATGGGGTGAGTGCGCACCTCTAGGTCCCCCCGATCAGCTGTTTGGCACCAGGGGTGACCACCCTCCTCCAGCCCCCTAGCAGCTGTTTGGTAGCCAGGGTAAATGTGCTTCTCTGCCCGCCCATCAGTTATTTGGCAGCTGAGGTGAATGCATTCCTCTGGGCCCCTCATCAGCTGTTTGGCGGCTAACATTAGCGCACTCCTCTGGGCCACCCCTATAAGTTGTTTGGTGGATGGGATGAGTATGCTCCTTTGGGTCCAATCCTACGATCTTGCCTTGCAGTAGTGCTGCATGGGCCAACCACATAGGAGGTGGCCTGTTACCCCACATTGGCCCCAAAGGGGTATCAGTAGCCTGCAATGCATTAGGTGGCCTTACCCTAAGTTGTAAGCAAGCACAATATGTGAGACTATGCAATGTCTTTACTGCTTATTTGGAGTTCAAGTTATGGCAAGAGCCTTAACATATAATTTCCATAGTTTTTGGAGCACAAGTGAATTTGTAAGAACCTTAACTCTCTCTTAAACATTTGTTCTTTTGATCCTAGAATTTCCCTGTTTTTGAAAGGAGAATACACTAAATTCCCCATCCAAGCAACACTATGATCTCCCAGATTTTCCCGCCCTAACCCCATCTCTCATCTCAGAGAAACCAGGAGTCCTGGCTCCTAGCCCCCCTTGCTCTAACCCACTAGCTTCCAACGCCTAACATAGAACCCAAAGAACCCAAGAACCTGTCTTCCAGCCCCCATCCTGGTCTAACCCACTAACCACCATTTGCCTCTTTGAGAACCCAGGAGTCCTGACTACCAGTTCCCTTGCTCTAACACACTACCCCCATTTCCCTCTGAGAGAACCCGGAAGTTCTGGCTCTCAGTCCACCCCACGCTACTCTAACCCACTAGCCTCACGTCCTCCCAGAGAACCCAGTCCTGGCTCCCAGCTCCCCACACTCTAACCCACTAACCCAAGAGTCCTGGCTCCCAGACCCCCACTCCCTGTTCTAATCCTGCCCCTCTACTCTCAAAGAGAAAAGAATGGGTATTACTATGTAACATATACATGTAGCATCTATCTTATTATCTTATTCTCTGTAAAGCACCAGGTACATTGCTGGTGCTATATAAAAGCTTATAATAAAATAATAATAATAATAATAATAATCTATGTATAGTAACTAGTGCTGAAACTCAATCCTCCGGAAACTTCAGAATTCATTGGGTATTCCAGTCCTTGGTTCAGAATTTCCAGGTTCCAAAGTTCCGAGGAACAAAGCTGTTCCCCTAGAAAACTCCAGAAAACTTCAGAAGCCTCTATCAAATACTGGCATCACTGCATGTGTAGCTGGAGTTGAGCTTCTGAAAACAAACTTAGTGCCACTTAGAGGGGGTATGGAAGGGGAAAGTTGAGTGATGGCAAGTTTTCATTGGCTGGCCAAGCCAGATGGCAAGTTTTCATTGGCTGGCAGGGCAAAATAAAAGTGGCTGCACAGCAATTTTCCATTCTCTTTGGTGAATTTAGCTGTGTGCTACACTGCTGATCTGTAAGTAATTGACTGGGGTGGGGGGTACCTGGACTGGCCTGGCATGGTTTGACATGACATGATCTGTCCATAGGGCCAATGCTGGGGGAATGGGGGTTATGTTTTCCAACATGCCATGTTTTAAAATAATAATAATAATAAAAAATTGTGTGCCACATTGCTGCCGCCTGCTGCTTGGTTGGCTCCATGAGGCCAGAGGAATCTCTCTGCCTGGCTCCCCTTGCCCAGGCTGTTCGAGTTACCAACACCACACCACACCAATGCCATACCTTTTTAAAAAATAAGTATGTGCCACTCATGTATGCACTGCTTGGCACCATGAAGCCAAAGGAATTTATCTGCATGGCTCCCCTCACCTGGGCTGTTCAAGTTACCAGTGCCACACTAATGTGATGCCTTTTTAAAAAATAAGTGGGTACCCCTGGTGTGTGTGTGAATGTCTGGTTTCATTCTTGTGGGTACTATAAATTATGTCTGCTAGGCTGTCTGGCTTTTGGTGGGATTTCTGCACACAGTTGCACTGTTTTATGGGGTTGTGTTGATGTCTTCTTTCTTACCAAGGCTATGGCATGGCACAGTGCAGAGCCTAATTGTAAACTGTAACTGCTACTGTTCTGCCTGCAGCAGGAGGCTAGACTGGATCTCCTGCATAGCTCCAGTTCCCCTTGCCTGGGCTGTTCAAGTTACCAGTGCCACAACCAATGCCATGTCTTTTTTAAAAATAAGAGGTTGTCCCTGAGGAGAGGGGTGAATGCCTGGTTTCTTTCTTGTGAGTGTTATAATATATCTGCTGGGCTGGCTGGCTTTTGGTGGGATTACTTCACGCAGTTGCACTGTTTTGTGGGGTTATTGTATTCTACTCCAGCAAATATCCCACTCTTGCTAGCCTGCTTTTCTGTGCACTGCTTGGTTGGCATAATGATTTCCAACTGGATGCACTCACTGCTGATGGTGGGCCATGCTGTTGGTACACTACTGTTCAGAAGTTCCAAGTTCTGCATGTTTCCAAGGTCCAGAATTCTGAGTTACGAATTCTTGGTCCTCAGAAAAAGTTCTGAAGTAATATTATTTTTATTTACATTTAATAATCCTCACACCTCATGCCTCCTGCATCTCATGGTGCTTAACAATAAAAATGTATAAATAAAAATATATATAAACACATAATTCACCTCATGTGAATTAGATTCGTGCCCATCCTGGCTGGTTAAGAGCTGCTGGGAGACAATGGGGCCACTGCTGGCCGGGGTGGTCAACACCTCCCTAAGGGAGGGCAGAGTGCCGGGCTGACTCAAGGAGGTGGTTGTGCAGCCTTTTCTCAAGAAACCATCACTTGACGCTGACTCCCCTGCCAGCTATTGGCCTGTCTCTAACCTTCCCTTTTTAGGGAAGGTTGTTGAATGAGTGGTGGCTCAGCAGCTCCAGGGGCATCTTGACCATGTTGGTTATCTTGATCCTTCTCAGTCTGGCTTTCATCTGGGTCATGGCACTGAGACAGCTGTTGTGGCTTTGGTGGATGATCTCCACCGTGAAAAGGATCGGGGTCAATCGACCCTATTGATCAGGGTCAATCGACCCTATTGGTCCTGTTAGATCTTTCGGCAGCATTTGATACCGTCGACCAGGAGATGTTGGTGACGTGCCTGTGGCACAGTGCAGGGGTGGGCGGGATTGTTCTTGAGTGGTTCCACTCATTCCTGACTGGGAGAACTCAACGGGTGGTACTCGGTGATTGTTTTACATCTTACCGAGCCTCTCACGTGGGGTTCCACAGGGTTCTGTTCTGTCCCCTCTCCTTTTCAATGTGTATATGCAGCCATTCGGGCAGGTGATCAGAGGGTTTGGGGTGAGGTGTCATCAGCATGCAGATGGCATCCAACTGTATCTCTCATTTTCGACTGACCCAGGCCCGGCTGTCTCAGTGCTTGCCTGGTGTTTGGCAGCTGTGGGGGACTGAATGAGGGTTAACCAACTGCAACTGAATCCTGACAAGACTGAGGTGATGTTAGTGGGTAAGTCAGTGGAGGTGACAGCTCCTTCGGTTGATGGGATCTGTCCTCCACTGACTTCCCAGGTCCAGAACCTGGGGGTACTCCTCGATGCGCAGCTCCGCCTGGATCTCCAGGTGGAGGCTGTGGCAAGGAGTGCCTTCCGCCAGCTACATCTGGTGCAGTGGCTTCAGCTGCTGGTTTCAGTTCCTAACCTGGCCATGATCATCCATGCTTTTATTACCTCTCAGTTAGACTACTGTAATGCACTCTACATGGGGCTACCTATGGTGATGGCTCGGAGGCTGCAGCTGGTGCAGAATGGACTGGGCCACCAGGAGCACATTACACCAGTGCTCCGATCTCTGCACTGGCTGCCAAAAGTCTTCCGGGCTCTATTCAAAGTGTTGGTTCTGACCTATAAAGCCTTATACGGCCTGGGCCCTGCCTACTTGCAAGATCACCTCACTTCCTGGGTTTTGGACCGGCCCCTTTGGTTGTCCGGGGGCATCGTATTGGAGGTCCCTCGGATTTCCCAGGGGGGACCCGCAGAGTAGGGCGTTCTCAGTGGCTGCACCGTGCCTTTGGAATTCCCTCCTGGTGGGGGCCTGTCTAAACCCAGACCTCCCAGCCTTTCATAGGAGTTGTAAGACCTGGCAGTTCCGTCAGGTGTTTGGCGACGGAGAGGGGTAAGGGTGGGGAAACTGGTGAAGGTGGAGGTGGGTTTGTTCCTTTTTCCTTCACTGTTATTGTATGCTGTTTTAATCTGTTTTTAATGTTTTATAATTTTTATTGCTTTTGGCCACTCTAGGCTGCCTGTGGCAGGAGGGGCAGGGTACAAAATTTGTAAAATAAATAATAAATAAATAATATATAAATAACAATATATAAAAAACACAAAACACAAAAATATTAAAAATAACATTAAAAGCTGGAGCCAAAAGACCCAATTCCCCTAAACACAACTCCGCACCCACTACCATCTCCCCACCAAAAGCCTGACAGAACAGTCAGGTCTTACACTGTCGATGGAAGGAGGGAAGATCCGGGGACATACAAACCTTGACCAGGAGGGAGTTCCACAGCCTTGGAGAGGCTACTGAGAATGCCCTCTCCAGGGTTGTCACCTGTAACACCCGGGGAACCTCTGTGAGGATGCCCCTAGCAGACTGCAGGGGCTGATCCAGGACTCTGGGAGTGGGGTGGTCCCTCAGGTAGTCTGACTGATACCCAGACTGAGTACCCAGAAATTCGGAAATCAGCCCAAGTATCCGGAAGTACTATTCAGTACAGCCCTAATAATAACCTCTCTACATACATCCTATGCATGGACCCATTCTCTTTTCTTCTATATGAGAGCATAGAGGGAGACTTGCATAAATCATATGTATGCGACATAACTTAAAAATCTTACTGTCTCCATTGGATAACATGGGAACTTCAAAACATAACTTACAAACTACATGTTGGATTTTCCAAATCTAAACTCAGGCACTCACTAGAATAAAGTGTTCTGTTTCAACAGAAAAGGTTGCAAAAGGGAGGGAAAAAACAGTTCTGCCTCCAATATTCAAAGACCTTTAACTCAGACATTTCTTAACCAATATATCTGAAATTTGGACAGTTACTACACATTCAAGCAATCTTCCCTACACAATTTCACAGTGATACAAAATTTTATTACAAGCAGAATTTTCATGATTCCGAGTATAAGCAGCCTTAGCTATGAAACTGCTTTGGCANGTTGTGCAGCCTTTTCTCAAGAAACCATCACTTGACGCTGACTCCCCTGCCAGCTATTGGCCTGTCTCTAACCTTCCCTTTTTAGGGAAGGTTGTTGAATGAGTGGTGGCTCAGCAGCTCCAGGGGCATCTTGACCATGTTGGTTATCTTGATCCTTCTCAGTCTGGCTTTCATCCGGGTCATGGCACTGAGACAGCTGTTGTGGCTTTGGTGGATGATCTCCACCGTGAAAAGGATCGGGGTCAATCGACCCTATTGATCAGGGTCAATCGACCCTATTGGTCCTGTTAGATCTTTCGGCAGCATTTGATACCGTCGACCAGGAGATGTTGGTGACGTGCCTGTGGCACAGTGCAGGGGTGGGCGGGATTGTTCTTGAGTGGTTCCACTCATTCCTGACTGGGAGAACTCAACGGGTGGTACTCGGTGATTGTTTTACATCTTACCGAGCCTCTCACGTGGGGTTCCACAGGGTTCTGTTCTGTCCCCTCTCCTTTTCAATGTGTATATGCAGCCATTCGGGCAGGTGATCAGAGGGTTTGGGGTGAGGTGTCATCAGCATGCAGATGGCATCCAACTGTATCTCTCATTTTCGACTGACCCAGGCCCGGCTGTCTCAGTGCTTGCCTGGTGTTTGGCAGCTGTGGGGGACTGAATGAGGGTTAACCAACTGCAACTGAATCCTGACAAGACTGAGGTGATGCTAGTGGGTAAGTCAGTGGAGGTGACAGCTCCTTCGGTTGATGGGATCTGTCCTCCACTGACTTCCCAGGTCCAGAACCTGGGGGTACTCCTCGATGCGCAGCTCCGCCTGGATCTCCAGGTGGAGGCTGTGGCAAGGAGTGCCTTCCGCCAGCTACATCTGGTGCAGTGGCTTCAGCTGCTGGTTTCAGTTCCTAACCTGGCCATGATCATCCATGCTTTTATTACCTCTCAGTTAGACTACTGTAATGCACTCTACATGGGGCTACCTATGGTGATGGCTCGGAGGCTGCAGCTGGTGCAGAATGGACTGGGCCACCAGGAGCACATTACACCAGTGCTCCGATCTCTGCACTGGCTGCCAAAAGTCTTCCGGGCTCTATTCAAAGTGTTGGTTCTGACCTATAAAGCCTTATACGGCCTGGGCCCTGCCTACTTGCAAGATCACCTCACTTCCTGGGTTTTGGACCGGCCCCTTTGGTTGTCCGGGGGCATCGTATTGGAGGTCCCTCGGATTTCCCAGGGGGGACCCGCAGAGTAGGGCGTTCTCAGTGGCTGCACCGTGCCTTTGGAATTCCCTCCTGGTGGGGGCCTGTCTAAACCCAGACCTCCCAGCCTTTCATAGGAGTTGTAAGACCTGGCAGTTCCGTCAGGTGTTTGGCGACGGAGAGGGGTAAGGGTGGGGAAACTGGTGAAGGTGGAGGTGGGTTTGTTCCTTTTTCCTTCACTGTTATTGTATGCTGTTTTAATCTGTTTTTAATGTTTTATAATTTTTATTGCTTTTGGCCACTCTAGGCTGCCTGTGGCAGGAGGGGCAGGGTACAAAATTTGTAAAATAAATAATAAATAAATAATATATAAATAACAATATATAAAAAACACAAAACACAAAAATATTAAAAATAACATTAAAAGCTGGAGCCAAAAGACCCAATTCCCCTAAACACAACTCCGCACCCACTACCATCTCCCCACCAAAAGCCTGACAGAACAGTCAGGTCTTACACTGTCGATGGAAGGAGGGAAGATCCGGGGACATACAAACCTTGACCAGGAGGGAGTTCCACAGCCTTGGAGAGGCTACTGAGAATGCCCTCTCCAGGGTTGTCACCTGTAACACCCGGGGAACCTCTGTGAGGATGCCCCTAGCAGACTGCAGGGGCTGATCCAGGACTCTGGGAGTGGGGTGGTCCCTCAGGTAGTCTGACTGATACCCAGACTGAGTACCCAGAAATTCGGAAATCAGCCCAAGTATCCGGAAGTACTATTCAGTACAGCCCTAATAATAACCTCTCTACATACATCCTATGCATGGACCCATTCTCTTTTCTTCTATATGAGAGCATAGAGGGAGACTTGCATAAATCATATGTATGCGACATAACTTAAAAATCTTACTGTCTCCATTGGATAACATGGGAACTTCAAAACATAACTTACAAACTACATGTTGGATTTTCCAAATCTAAACTCAGG
>QEPC01014948.1:0-26348 GCA_003113815.1 Sphenodon punctatus
GAATCGGCGTAATGTCTGTTGCGCTGCCCTGGGTTGTGGTCTGGCCATCCGTTTCCTTGCCGTAGTCCCGTTCCCATCACGTCTCTTCGGGGATGTCCTGGACCATGGGAGGTGGTTCATTGGCTCGCCGCAGTTGGGAATCCACTGTGGTGACCTGGGAGCACGTGACGTCTGAAATCACCCCTAGTCTCATATGTGAGGGCTATGTACCAAAGGAACAAAGTTTAGGAAATGCAGACAGTGTAAAGAGACAGTAGGTGATGTAAACAGTCACTTGTGTTATTATGCTGCAACTTACATAATTTGATATGTCAGAAAAATAATTCTTTAAGAGTGCATATACATAGGTGACAGGACTCCACAAACCAAAGTACATTTTTGCCATGAGTCTGAAACAGAGAAAAACGTGGGCGTTTAAGGGGAGCAATTTTTTTTTTTGCTTTTAACAAGACTTTATTGACACCAGTTCAGGAAATGTTGCTTCCTGGTCCATGACACCTCATGATGGATACTTTATTGTGAAGGTATGATGGATACTTTATTGTGAATCAGTTGATCAAACAAAAAATGCATATTGAGTTGCTACCTCAGGAGGGAAAGCTTGTATATGTAGCAGTAACAGGTTTAAACAAAGGTTTCATTAACTCTTTACATTTCTTAACAATTAAATTCAGCAAGTTTCCCAAGACAATGGGCTTTGAAGGCTGTAAAGAGTTACCCCCACATTTTTTAAAACACTGAGACTAACCAAAATTATGTGGGCCTTATGCCCAAACATGAGTTTTATGTGGTAGGGGTGGGAAGTTCGGATCATCTGGTATCCGATACTGCCGGTATTTTGGTGTACCAGCAGTATCGGATTACTCTGATATTTGGGGGTACCGGTACCAGATCCCCGTGCTGGATTTTTTTACATTGTGGCCATTGAAATGAATGGCCGCAATGTAAAAAAAGAAACAACCCCTCCCCCAACACTTTCCCTCCCCAGTCCAGGCTGCACGGGTGGAAGGGGGGACACACACACACCCCACCCTGCCCAGTCTTGATTTTTTTTAAAAAAAATTTCCCCGAAGCCCCTGCTAGTGCAGGCTCTGGGACACCACCGGCGACCCAGAGCCCGCACCAGCAGGTAGGTACTGTGGTACTAGGGTGTTCCCTGGGGTGGGGGTGGTTTAACACACACCCCACCCCAGGGATCACCCTACCTCCCCACCCAGGGGTCACCTACCTTTGGTGCTCCGGGCAGCGGCGGCTGTCCAGCGGCTTCAGCACTGGCTGTGGCTGCCGGCTTCAGCACTTTCTAGGCCTTCTGGGGAAACCTGGAAGTTCCCCGGAAAACCTAGAAAGGACTGAAGTCAACAGCCACAGCCAGCGCTGAAGCCGCCAGAGCGCCGCCGCTGCCCGGAGCGCCAAAGGTAGGCGATCCCTGGGTGGGGAGGTAGGGTGATCCCTGCGGTGGGGTGTNTCCCTGGGTGGGGAGGTAGGGTGATCCCTGCGGTGGGGTGTTTGTTAAACCACCCCCCACCCCAGGGATCACCCTGGTACCTGCTGGTGCGGGCTCCTGGTCGCTGGCGGTGGCCTGGAGCCCACACTAGTAGAGACTTAGGGTAAAAAAAATAAAAAATTAAATCCAGGCTGGGCAGGGTGGGTGGGGGTGCCCCCCCTTCCACCCGCACAGCCTGGGAGGGGGAGGTGGGAGGTATTTTTTTCCCCATTGATTTCAATGGGGACAGTTCCCCATTGAAATCAATGCAATAAATCCGGCGCTGGTAATCCGGTTTTAATCCGGTAATCCGTTTTTTTGTAAATTGGTAACCAGTAAAACCGGTAGCTGGTATTTGACCTGATATCCCACCCCTACTATGTGGTAAATAGCATGATGCCTGACAAAAAGTCAGAATTTTTGAAGTGGTATCAGACCAATGAAAACAAAACTTTTGATCTGCACAAAGAGTTGGCATACGTGCAGGGTAGAAATTATGGAAAGGACAAAGACAACATTTCCTGTCAAGGCAAACGAGGGCCAAGTCCAGGTGGTAGAAATGAGCATTGACCTTGTTCAATATTTAACTATGGCTTCTATCAGTTTAGCCATGTTCAGGTTTATGTTTTTAGATTCTATGACCATAGCTCTCCCCCCTCCTGACAATTATCACAGACAAATATTTTCAAGCCCCTCCATTCAGTGGCTGTCCTATATAGAGCACAAAGAAACGATCCATATGTGACTCGCGCTTCAGGGTAGGGAATTGAAAGCGGGGTGCTACCTTTTAGATGACTATGCAGACACTGTGTGTTGAGAAATGTGATTCAGTCTGTTCTGGACCACCTTGGCCAGTGTTGAACCTGCATGTCTGTTCCGGGACCACCAGATGTGGGCCCAGTTCAGACCTTGGCAGGATAGGCAGCTGGGCTGGAAACATGGGCCACAAACAAGCAGACCCATGGTCCGGACCCAGGAGCCACCCAGGAAGGCCAGAGCAGCCTGAACCAGGTGCACAAATCTGCTTTTGTGCCAACCTGGACTCTTGTGGGGGGTTTGCCATAGTATCCATGGCTGCCCATCATGGTGGGGGGAAGCATGGGGGTGGAGTCATCCATCCACACATTGCTCCCCTCTCCTCTGCTGAGTCAAGCTATAGGAATGAATGTTCTGTTCTCCAAGCTGATCTGGTCAGTGGTGACACACACACACACACACACACACACACACACACACACACCGGATGTGCAGCCACTGAAGTGACTAAATGTTTGATTTTATTCATTAATGGACATCCCAGTGCATTTAAATTCCATGGCTGCTTTTATCATGGCTGCATCAAACGTTACGAGGAGAAGGGCCAGAACTCCTTCAAAGGGGTGACTTTTGAGTTTCTTTCTTTCCAGACCCAGCGCAGACTCAGATCTGACTTTCTCAGGGGAAAACAGTTTGTAGTCAGAAGTATCTGTGAACATGAATGAAAGGTTATGTTAGAAAATGACAGGGAGTTACAAGACTATTAAGTGAAATGCCAAAGCCCTTGTTAGTTAGGGATGTGTTGTTTGGGGAGAGGACTTTAACACGGTCTGCCTCTATTACAAAACAGAACCTGTTGAGGTGATACAGCATTATGATTTCACAAGTTTGTACCCCTACATAATGAAAACAAAACACTACCCCATTGGCCACCCCACCATAATTGCTAAGGATTTTGAACATTAAAGGATCTTGAATGTTAAAACAAAAGTTAAAGTGGACTCCCTACTGGAATTTTCTTCCTAGAGTTACCTTCTAGGGTGTGTGGAAAACTGTTTCCTCTGTGCTGCTTGTGTACAGAGATCATGCAGCTGGAAACCTGCACCCACACAGTTGAGGAGAGGGCCCTTCAGGGGACTTGGTGCATGGCTGAATTGGCTGTCACTTTAGAGAAGGCGTAGAGGATAGAAACAATCTTTGAGGTCTGATTCTAGATACATAAAAATTAATCTATGCTAAAAGCAAGAGTACGGATGTGCGAACAGAACGGGGTTTGGATGTTCAGCCATTTGGCCGTTAGGTCCAAAAACTTAGTTCGGGTTTGTGGGTTCGGTCCCATGGAGTTTGGACCCCCCCACCCAAATGTTCAGAAAGTTCAGTCATGGCAGAAGCTTGGGATGCTCCAGGGGTTCCCTTAGGGTCATGGCAGGCTGTCATAGACACAGCAGCAGCAGCAGAAGCAGCAGCAGCAGCAGCAGAAACTGGGAAGGCTTGGGGCTTGGCACCCTGGCTTTCCCGGGCAGGCAGACTTGGTACTTGACCCCTGGAGGTACCCGTGGAACCATGGCTGTCCGTCTGAGACCCAGTGGCAGCAGCATCAGAGGCCAGGAAGACTTAGCTGCCCTGGCACCCCTATTTGGCTGGGCATTTCAGACTGCCAGGCAGCAGTGGCAGCAGCAGCAGACATTGGATTGCCCTGAATTAGAACCCATGGCACAGCAGAGGCAGCAGAAGTGGTCATTGGATTTCTGGGGCACAGAACCCATGGCACAGCAGAGGCAGCAGAAGCGGAGATTGGATTGCCCGTGGAACAGAACCCATGGTATGCTGTGGAATGGTCGCTCCCCTTGACTGTAACATAGGCCCCAGAACACTGATGGTGCATCCTGGGGCTGGAGTGGCTGCTTCTTGATGCGGTGGTATGACAGCTCTCTGTGAGCAGAATGATGGCCCCAGAACCCTGATGGTGGGTCCTTGGGCTGGAGTGGCTGGCACCTCTACTTGGCCAGGTGTTGCAGACTGGCTGGCATTGGTGGAGCAGTGGCAGAGACCCAGACAGGGCTTGGTAGCTGGCACCCCTACTTGGCGGGGCATTTCAGGCTGGCTGACATTGGTGGGGCACTTGCAGACAATGAAGTGGAATGACAGCCCTCCCTGCCTGGAACATAGGCCCCAGAACCCTGATGGTGGGTCCTGGGGCTAGAGTGGCTGGCTGTTTCTTGATGTGGTGGAATGACAGATCCTCGTGAGTGGAATGACAGCCCTAGAACCCTGATGGTGGGTCCTGGGACAGGAGTGGCAACTTCTGAATGAGGTGGATAGACAGTCCTCATTGCCTGGAACGTAGGCCCCAGGACCCTGTTGGTGGGTCCTGGGACTGGAGTGGCTGGCTGTTTCTTGATGCGGTGGAATGTCAGATCCCTGTGAGCAGAATGGGCAGAACCCTGATGGTGGGTCCTGGGACTAGAGTGGCAGCTTCTGGATGAAGTGGAATGACAGTCATCCTTGCCTGGAACGGAGGCTCCAGAACTCTGATGGTGGGTCCTGGGACTGGAGTGGCTAGCACCTCTACTTGGCCAAGCATTGCAGGCTGGCTGACTGGCATTGGTGGAGCAGCGGCAGAGGCCCAGCCAGGGCTTGGTGGCTGGCAGCACCCCTACTTATTTGGGCATTGCAGGCTGGCTTGCATCGGTGGGGCACTTGCAGACAAAGAAGTGGAATGACAGCCCTCCCTGCCTGGAACATAGGCCACAGAACCCTGATGGTGGGTTCTGGGGCTGGAGTGGCTGGCTGTTTCTTCATGCGGTGGAATGACTGCTCCGTATGAGCGGAATGATGGCCCCAGAACCCTGATGGTGGGTCCTGTGACTATAGTGGCAGCTTCCGGATGAAGTGGAATGGCAGCTATCCCTGCCTGGAATGTAAGCCCCAGAACTCTGATGGTGGGTCCTTGGACTGGAGTGGCTGGCACCCCTACTTGGCCAGGCATTGAAGGCTGGCTGGCATCGATGGAGCAGCGGCAGAGACCCGGCCAGGGCTTGGTGGCTGGTGCCCCTATGTTGCCAGGTGTTGCAGACTGGCATCGTACTTGACCGGTCTCAAGGAGATCTACTGCAAACTGGGCAAACCTTGCCCAGTGGTGAATCTCGTGGACACGCGGGTGCACTCATCTGAGCTATGCCTGTCTACAAGAGTGCGGAGCAAATGGCTTACATTCAGTATCAGCAGCAGCAGCAGCATCAGACATTGGATTGCCAGGGCACAGAGCCCCTGGAACAGCAGAGGAGGCATGATCAGCGGCATGAGCAGCACACATTCGATTGCTGGGGCAAAGTATCCACGGCACAGCAGTGGCAGCCTCAGCAGCAGCAGAAATTATATTGTCAGGCCGCAGTGCCCACAGAACAGCAGTGGTGGCAGCAGTGGACATTCGGAGTCCCGGGGCACATAACCCATGGCACAGCAGAGGCAGCAGAAGCAGACACTGGATTGCCAGGGCACAGAACCCATGGCACAGCAGAGGCAGCAGAAGCGGACACTGGATTGTCGGGGCACAGAACCCATGGTACAGCAGAGGCAGCATTGGCAGCAGACATTGGATTGCCCAGGCACAGAAAACCAATGGCACAGACAGCAGATGCAGCAGCAGCGGACAATGGATTGCTGGGGCACAGAACCCAAGACACAGACAGCAGAGGCAGCATTGGCAGCAGCAGCAGATATTGGATTGCTCGTGCACAGAACCCATGGCACAGACAGCACTGACATCAACAGCAGACATTGGATTCCCTGGGCACAGTATCCGTGCCACAGCAGAGGTGGCATCAGCAGCACAGATTGGATGGCCAGGGCACAGAGCCTGTGTCACTGCAGAGGCAGCATCAGCAGCATCAGCAGACATTGGATTGCCAAGGCACAGAACCCGTGGCACAGCAGAGACGCCAGCAGCAGGATTTGTCTGTTCGCAGCTCCCAATGAGCCAGGATGGTAGGATTTGCCAGGGAAGAGCTCCCATATAGCAGCAGATGGCAGCAGCAGGATTGCGTGGGTACATTTGGATTTTCCAGGGCAGAGCACCCATGGACCAGCAGACAGCAGCAGTGGGATTACCAGACCAGTTGGGCACATCACCCAGGGTTGCCAGGACAGGCAGACAGGCACCTTCACATAAGAGACAGGCATGCTGGGACAGGGCTTCAGCTTTGCCCACAGGATGGGTAGACAGACACTTTCACATGAGCATCGGAAGGCAGATTCAGGCAGGCTTTGATCTTGTCCACCTGGGCAGGCGGGCAGGCGGGCGGGCAGACAGGCAGCGTGGCATAAGCATCGGAAGGCTGGCTGAGGCAAGCTTTGATCTTGGCAATGTGGGCAGGTGGGGAGACAAGCAGCATGGTATGAGCATCAGAAGGCAGACTGAGGCAGGTTTTGATCTTGGCAACCTGGGCGGGTGGGCAGACAGGCAGCATGACATGAGCATCGGAGGGCTGGCTGAGGTAGGCTTTGATCTTGGGTACAATTACCCTGGAGGTGCCCCGCTGTCCGTCACCAGTTGAACACGATGAAAAGCAACTTTCTGCTTGATAAGCCACTCAAGCATCAGGAAGGTCGAATTCCACTAGGTGGAAACATCCTGGACCAGCTGGTGCACTGGGGAGCCTTGCCCAGCTTGCTTCTCCCGGAATAGGTCACTGCCATTCACAGTCTCCCCCAAGCCCAGTGTCCCTGACCACCAGTTGAAGGGTGTGTGCAGTGCAAGGGATGCTGATGAAGTCCCCCTCGTGGACTGCCCTCAGTATGTTGGCTGCATTGTCCATCACCATGCACCCCTTGGTGAAGGGCCCACCTGGCGTGACACATTCCCTCACCATGATGGTCAGGGCTGCCTCAATGTTCCGAGAAGTGTGTCCATGACTTCTGCCTGAAGCAGGGCCCACCTATACCCTGCTTCAGGATGCCTCCTTCCACTGCCAAATGCTGCCTCTGAGTCCTGTCACCAGTTTGCTGTCACTGCCAGGTAGGTGTGCTGCATGTTCCTGCTCGACCACAGCTCTGTGGTGAAGTGGACGGTGGCACCCCTGCCAGCTGCTCCCTCATCTGATCCTTTAAAGCCTGGTACAAGGCTGGCACCACCTGCTGACTCAGGGTGGTGCACAAGGGCTGCTTAAACTGGGGGACCAGGAAGCCAATCAGGTGCCTAAACCCCATGTCCTTGACCACCGAGAAGGGCTGCCCATCCAGTGCTATCATTTCCCCCAACATGCGCATGGCTTTCAGTTGAAAGCCAAACCACCCTCCATGTCCTGCAGCTGCTGATGGACTTGGCAGCTGCCCCCACACGAGCTCCTACATGGTACACTAATGCTGCTGCTGCTGCTCCCCCCTAGCAGCAATGTCACTCCTGCTGCTAGAGGCAGCTATTTGAGCAGGACGCTTGCCCGCTGGCATCCACTCTCTCTGCCTGCCCGCTTAGCAGCACAATGCTGTAGCATCCCTTTAGATGCTTCACCATGGCAGTTGTGCCAATGGTGGTGAGCACCTGCACAGGCTCACCACCTTCTGGAACAAAGTGTACTGTACCTCCCTGGGATCATCTGCCCGCACAACTTAAAATGCACCCATAAGGAGGATTTTTGTGCCTCCTCCTGCCTTCTGGCCAGCACCAGGTGACGCACCACTGACAGCGCTGCTCGTAGGGGCAGAATATGGTGGCAACACAGCTCTCAAAGGGACAACCATTGCCTCAGCACCAAACATCTCCTCTGCAAGACTAGTGTCTGCCTTGCTGTCCCCAATATGAGTGATGTCCTGCGAAGGGGAGTACTGGGACCCTGAGGCTGATCGACTGCCCACCATGCTGCTTCCACTCTCCCTGTGTTCCCTATAGCTTCTGCTGCTTCTGCTCCTCTCCCTGCCACCATTTCCCAGAGATCGGGCCCTGCCTCTAGCAGCCGCGGTGGGATCCATCAGCCCTAGACTTCTGGGGATCACATCAATAGTGGGGATCTAGGACATTGGTGACCCTGGAGTAACATCCAGTCCTGAAGCAACTGCACCTTCTACTGCAGCTGCAGCAGAGACAGCTGCAGCCTCCTGGACTGCAGGCCTTCCAGTACCCTACGTGGCAGTGGAGGACGCTGGCAGGAGGCGCTGCCGAACCACACCCCTAGTGCCACTGCTGGGAGCCTCTGAAGTCTGACTGCCAAAATCAGGCCTGTGCAGTTTGGGGTGTGGTGTTTGGCTTGGGCTGCTGCTGATGCCTACTGCCACTCCACTGGCACGGTCCCTGCCACCTCTGCCGCATGCCCCATTGCCTGCCTTAGGGGCAACAGACCGGCCTCTCCTGCTTCTCTTCTCCATTTCTCAAATACAAATAATACACAAGAAGATTTATTTATTTATTTATTTATTTATTTATTCAAAATTGGATTATTTTATATATATCCACACTAACTCGAACTACTATTAACTATTCTAAAATCTATGGAACTAAATGGAATATTATCTAATATCTACAAAAGCCTAGTCCTACAAACACACTATAAAATATTCAAACTGAATCACTACACACTATCTCTAAGATAGATAGATAGATAGATAGATAGATAGATACGCTCAGAGGAATGGGGGTGGTGTCGTGGATTTTCCTCTAGATCCACTGGGTTCGGGTGGGCTCACCAATTCGAGGCTGTACACAGAGTCTGGGTAACTATCATTAGTTTATTCAGCATACAACGCGTTAGGCAGACACTGCAAAGGAGTGCTGCCCCCTCGGGACAGTTCAGCAAGCTTTTGTACAAAAATGCAGGACCGTGCTTCGCACATGCGCATATACAGTTATATAGCTGGGTTTTTCCACTTGCCAACTCATCATAACCTTTCCTCTAGTTAAGACAGTACATTTGGTTACACCCCTAGTTGCTCAAGTTATCTGCTCCCTGCATTCCATTCTACTCCCAGGCCCATCCTGTTCATTCTTATCAGTAATGTTCCTTCTTGCTGACACATAGCACACTTTATAACTGTTCTAGCTGGCTTTCTGTATTTTTCCACCTCAAGTCCTCCCTTTTGATGCCCCTTTAGATCATCCTAAAGGGCATCACCACCACCTAGTCCTGAGTCCCCATGGGCCTCTGAGGGGTCCCTTGGCCGGGGACCGCCGAGGGGCTGTAAGAGTGGCGTAAGCTGGGCTGGGGTTTATGCTGACCATCTGTGTCACCTTTTCGGGGGAGCTAGAGGAACAGCTCTTTGCAATGATCAGCCACAAGCATTTCCAAGCACACAGGCATATAACAATGATTACAAGCACAATAAAGACAGGTTGCAACATATGCAAAAGCCAAGAAGGGAGGCCCCAGCCACTAAACCATGAGTCAAAAGGGCTTGTTTCTTGTTTCATGCCCTCAACCAGGTCCCTAAGCTCCTTTAACCCTTGCTCATAGGTCTTAGTGTTGTCAGTGAGGTTAAAACAACACATGCCTTCAAATTCTTCACAGCCGTGGCCCAACTTAAGCAGGGCATAGTCTAAAGCCAGCCTGTTTTGGAGTACAGCTGTGCGGATGGAGGCCTGTTCGGCTATCAGGGCGGAAATCAAAGTTGAAGTGGCATTAATTGATTTGGCAAGCGCACAGGCAATAGTGGAGGTCTCAGCATGCATGGCAATGGTGAGGCCGGGAACCCCTACGAGGGAGGTAGCCAGTGCGACAACAGTGCCTTTAGATAGCAAATCTACCTTAGGATTACAGTCCTCCGGGAGACCGGTGGTGTCTCGTTTGATTTTATGGTTGTGATGTGAGGGGCGTAACATCTGAACTGCCACGGCTGATGTTACTCGGCCCAAAGTACAGGGCCCCAAGGACGTGTTCCCCAATAAGTATGTGTATGCCCGACGCCCACAAAGCAAGAACCACCCAGTGGGAAGGGCAGAATCCGTGCTGGGGAACAACGCGGTGCCCATACAGCAACCCTTTTGTGCCGGGGTTAGGGTTCCATAGTGGGTAGCATTAAACCCTTTAGCTTTTCCCTCATTGGCACACTGCTGAAGGGGATGGGAGTCATTACAAAGGGCCGAACAGTTGGTGGAGCATGTATCAGGAACATGTACAACAGTGTGGTGGGTGCAGTTCAGGGGATCAGTGGCACCAATCCATGTGGTGGAGTCGGTCCTGTTGATGGAGAAACAGGTGTGGGCCGGGAGTGTAGTTTGTATCCAAACGGCGTGGGGGCTCGAAGGTAGTCCTGAGCCATGAGACGGGTCCCAAAACCCATACAGGGAAGTGTTGGCCGTAATGTTGAAGAACAAGGCACCTACCCATGGCCGGGGCAAGCATGGTTGATCAGCAGTATTACAAGTGACCGGGAGTCCTATCAAGCGGAGGTCCTCTTCCCCCCCAACCATGGTGCCCCTGGGGACACAAAAATCAGAAGTATTCAAGGCAGTTTTAACCAATTCTACAAAGGAGTTACGGGGAGGGGGTGCTTGGCTCAGGGGCAGGAGGATCAGTACGACAGCAATGAGATGCATGGCGCCAGCGGGGATCATTTTCCAATTTCACCGCTGTTTGTGTAGTCAGCAGGACAAGGTGGGGTCCTGTCCAGCGTGGAGAGAGGCAATTTTTCCTCTTGAACTCCTTTAGCAGCACCCAGTCTCCAGGCCTGAAGCTGTGGCACTGCTCAGTTGAGGGTGGTGTATGGGCTGCCTCAGCTGCCAATCTGGCTGACCTAAGGAGGGAAGTGAGAGATAAAACATACTGAGAAAGTTCATCACTCAATTGAGCCAATGACTGAATTGCTGGGCGAGGCGGTGTGAGGCCTATGCGCATGGCACGGCCAAACACAAGTTCATGAGGGGAGAGTCCAGTATTCTTTGCTGGGGAGGCTCTGATAGCCATTAAGACTAAAGGCAGGGCCTCAGGCCATTTCAACCCCATCTCTTCGGACGTCTTGGCTAGTCGAGTTTTAATATCCAGGTTCTTTCGCTCCACTGCCCCACTACTTTGAGGGTGGTGTGGGGTGTGGAAAAACAATTTAATCCTAAGAGCCTTGCAAAGGGCCTGGGTTACTTTTGCAGTAAATTCAGGGCCTTGATCACAGTCCAGTGAAAGGGGAACCCCAAAACGGGGTATAAAGTCTCGAAGCAAATGCTTTGCAACCGTCAATGCGTCATTTCGTCGGCAGGGAAATGCTTCTGTCCAGCCTGAGAAAAGGCAAACAATAACAAGAACAAAGTTAAAGCCTTGGGCTGGGGGAAGATGGGCAAAGTCAATCTGAAGATTTTCAAACGGGCCGTTGCTCCAAGGGCGAGATGATGAAGTGCAGGGTTCTGTTCTGTGCGGATTATGGTGGGCACAGATGTGGCACGATCGGGTCACTCGCCGGGCCTCCGTGGAGACAAAAGGAGCAAACCAACTGGCGGTGATCATGTGTGCTATTCCCCCCTTTCCAGAGTGCGTTAACTCGTGACACACTCTGGCTAGCAAGGGCAGCAGGGATCGTGGGGCCACGGGGCGGCCATCAGGGTGTCTCCAGACGCCCTCCGAGTCCTGGGTGCAGGAGGAGCGGTGCCACAGGTCAATCTCCCGAGCCGTTGCATCTTGTTGGTGATGTAGAAGGTCTTGGAGTGGAACGGCAGGCAGGGAATCTGAAAAGGAAACTGCCTGAACGCATACAGTGGGTCCTAGCTTTGCTGCGCGTTTGGCAGTAATATCAGCAAAGCGGTTGCCATTGGCCTCAAAAGTGTTGGCAGAAGTGTGCGCGCGAACGTGCACAATAGCCAAAGCAGAGGGCAAAAGCACGGCTTCCAGCAGGGCTGCAATCAAAGGCCCATGGGCTATGGGGGTGCCAGCCGAAGTGAGGAAGCCGCGCTCCCGCCAAATGGTGCCAAACGAGTGGCAAACTCCAAAAGCATAGCGGGAATCAGTATATAAAGTAGCAGAAAATCCAGCTGCTCCCCGGCAAGCCTGAGCAAGAGCAAAAAGTTCGGCTGGTTGGGCAGACCGAAGGGCAGGAAGAGATCCCGCCTCCAGCACTGTTTCTGGGGTACAAATGGCATAGCCCACGTGCAAAGTGCCGTCCTCACGATAGCAACTGCCATCCACAAACAAGGTATAGTCAGGTGCCAGCAAGGGGACATCAGTCAAATCGGGGCGTGGCAAGAGTACTGTATCCAACACAGAACAGCAATCGTGGGACGGGACAGATGAGTCTTCCATCGGGGGTAAAAGAGTGGCCGGGTTAAGGGTGACAACCCGTTGGAGGGTGATATTTTCAGGGGCCAAAAGTGCCAACTCATATCTGGTCAGGCGGGAGGGAGTAAGCCCTTGGCATTGCTTATGATTTAAAAGACTGGCTACTGCGTGAGGCACAGCCACTGTGAGGGGATGGCCCAAAACAAGAGGTGCTGATTTTTCAACCAGCAGGGCTGCGGCGGCCACAGAGCAAACACACATAGGGAGTCCGCGGGCCACCGGGTCCAGTCGGGAAGAAAAGTATGCCACTGGTCTAGGAAGGTTCTCAAAGGGCTGCGTGAGCACGCCCAAGGCAAATCCCCCGGATTCATGGCAAAACAGGGTAAAGGGCTTGGCATAATTTGGACGTGCCAAAGCGGGGGGACTTACCAGAGCTTCCTTTAAAAGGTGGAAAGCCTCCACGGCCTCTGATGGTAATGAAAATGGGGTCGGGGAGATTGCCGAGTACAAAGGTTGGGCCAACTGAGCGTACCCCAGAATCCATTGACGACAGTAATTTGCTGCACCCAAAAACTTTCGAAGCTGCCGTGCGGTTTGGGGCAATGGCAGCTGGGTAATAGCCTGACAGCGAGCAGGGTCCAAACATCTGGATGTGTGGGAAACAAGGTGTCCAAGATACTTTACAGTAGGCAAACAAAACTGAAGCTTGGCACGAGAGACCTTATGACCCTTCAAAGCCAGGTGTTGAAGGAGGGCCAAAGAACCAGTAATGCAGTTGTCCTGATCTGGGGCGGCCACTAAGAGATCATCAGCATAAGTGACCAGTGTACAAGTAGGTGGAAGCTGAAAGTCCTGTAGCGTTTGGCGAAGGGCCAACCCAAACAGGGATGGTGAATCCCTAAATCCTTGGGGCAAGCGGGTAAAGGTCAATTGGGACTGGGTGGCAGGATTAGTAAAAGCAAACAAATACTGTGAGTCAGGGTGCACAGGTACTGAAAAGAAAGCCTGTGACAAGTCAATGACAGTAAACCATTGGGCTTCAGCTGGGATGGAACAAATTGTGACAGAGGGATCAGGGACAATGGGGTGCAATGGGACAACAAAGTTATTAACAGCACGGAGGTCTTGAACAAATCGGTAAACCGGGGATCCATCAGGGTGTGTCCGGTTTCCCTTTTTAACAGGTAAAATGGGGCTATTAACGGGGGAGACACAAGGAACAAGAATGCCTCCCTCAAGGAAAGTGTTAATAACAGCCTGTATTCCCCTGACGGCCTCAGCCGAAAGGGGGTACTGAGATACAGAAGGGTACGGGAGTCCTGGCTTGACAGCTATTTGCAATGGGGCAACACCCTGCAGCAACCCCACGTCTTCAGGGGAGGTTGCCCACAAAGAGGAAGGGAGGGAATCCAACCGCTGCTGGTGATCAGTCAGGAGCGGGGACCCAGAATCCTCTGTAGCAAGGGCCATTATAAGATTAGAAGCTGTCTTAGGATCAGGAAAGGTCAAATACATGCCATCCGGCGAGCAGTGAATTGAGGCTTTCAATTTACACAGGAGATCCCGTCCCAAAAGATTAACTGGAGTGTGTCTACTAACAAGAAACAAGTGTCTCTCCGTGAGCGGGCCGATGGTTACAGTGGCGGGCTCAGACAGAGGCACACGCTGATAAGTACCCTCAACCCCTACACAGGAGATTTTAGCCGATGACAGGGGGAGCTGAGGGAAGGTAGAAGAATGCACCATGGAGCGGGTAGCCCCGGTGTCAATTAAAAAGGGGGCCTCTGCCCCATCCAAGGCTAGCTGAACAGTGCCATCCGGCTCCAGGTTCAGGAGGGTCAGGGCTGAGGCCGCGTCTCCTCATGAAAGGTCCTGATTTCCTTCCTGCCCCTGGTAGTACAGCCCTTGGGTTTGAGTGTTTGATAGGGGCGGGGCTGGCCATTGTTGTTGGTTCGTTGCTGCCGGGGAAAAGGGTTGAGCCCGGGGATCAAACTGGGGAGCAAACTGAGGAGCGCGGGGAAACCCGCGCTGTTGACCTCCCCTCCCCTGCGGGGGCAGCTGGCATTGGTTTCGCCAGTGACCCTGTTGGCCACAGTTCACACAAACATCACGGGGGAGGCCTGGCCATTCGTTCCGCTGAGGGGCGGGGAACCCTTGGGACTGGGGGTTTCCATAGGGGAAGTATAAACCTGTTTGTTCTCGTCCCCTCCCTCTTCCCCGACCTCTCCAGCCTCCCCGTCCATTGTCTTGAACCACACAAATTTTTACCGGGGCCGCCGCCTTTTTGCTGTTCTCATCTGCCATTTGGTCCCAGATTTGGCTTGCGCTAGCCACAATTTGATCTGGATTCTTAGTTTTCCAATCGAGCACAGCGGTTTTAAGTCGTTGCTCGATGGGTTTTAACAATCCCTGTACTGTGAGGGAAGTTACAATAGTTGCATTGGCTGGATCATCAGGGTTTAGTCCAGAGTACGTACGCAACGCTTCCCGGAGACGGGCCGCAAAATCTGCGGGGTGCTCATCTTTGCGCTGCGTGGTGGTGGACACTTTATCCCAATTAACATTGACCGGGGCCAGTAGGGGAATGCATTCAACCATGCGTGCCAAGACACGGGCAACAGCGTCCCTTTCAACTGGGGTGGTGAAGGGGAGGGTGTTAGCAACTGGCCAAGAGTCTAGATGGTTGTTTTCTCTAGTTTTATTTACAAGGGCGTTTCTTTGCTCGGGGGTCATGATCGAGTCTAGTAGTGCGCCTGCGTCTTCGAGTGTGGGGCGGAACAAATTGAAAACACTACGGAGCTTTGTCTGAAATCTCACCGGGTCATCCCTGAGCTTGGGGAAGGTTTTGGCCCAATTCAGGATATCAGCCGGAGTCCAGGGGACATGGACAGTGGCAATCTGGCCGTTGGGCAATGGATAGTCTCTCAAAGGAAACTGCCCAAGCACCGGGCTTGATCTTTTGATTGGGGACGAGGAGCGGCGGCGCCTGAGTTTGGGGGGGAGCGTTTTAAGTTTTATTCTAGGGCGACCACTGCGAAGTTCTCTTCTCTCGTCTGGTGGCGGGGTGATAGATCTGGTTTTGGAGGGATCGGGTTCGTCATCACTACTGCTAGTGTCAGAAGCCAGAGCCAAAGTTTTGAGGAGCTTTCCCTGCTTCTCCATCTGGAGTTGCAGCTCCTGCAGTTTTTGGTTCTGCGCCTCGATAAGGGTTCGTGCCGCCTGGAGTTCAGGGTGGACCTGGGGCGGAGGCGATGGAGGAGGGGGCAATGGAATAGGCTGGGGTGGGGGAGCCTGGGGTGGGGGATTCAGGTGGGGGTTCGGAAGCAAGGGGACAGGTTCATTATAACACGGTGGCCTGAAATCAAGCAAGGAGTCCTCCGGTGGATCGGGCACAGGAACCGTGTCCGATGTCACCGGGGGAGCCTTACATACGGCTGTCAAGCAAGCTTGCGGGCAATAACGCTTCTGAACATCGGTTCGGTTTGCCTCGTCGTCCCATAGGAACCATACCCCCATTTGCTTGGGGTGGTTCACCTCGAGGTTTTGTCTTAAATGAGTTAGGACTGGGATGCAAAACGAGCCGGCAGAAGGAAACTGCAAGTCGGGCTGGTCCCGAGTATAAAAATTCCATTTCTCTACCCATTTTACTGCCGATTTACCGTACTGCCTAGCCATATATGTGGCTGGAGTATCAGCAGCGGTAGCCACCGTCGACTGGGCGCTTCCCATGGTAACTTGCTAGCTGTTTAATTCCTACCTAGGCACATACAACAATACAACCCAAAGCACTTGTGAGGGAAAGAGGAACAAGTCCGGTTTCCTACACCAGCGACCCGGCGAACGGCATCCCGCCACCGGATTGTGAACTCTGCAATAAAGTACACTTACCGCAGGTATCCACGAAGGATCCTGAGTTCCTCGACACAGACAGCTCACAACAAACAACACAGGGAGGGGTACAAAATTGAAATGAAACCTAAATGAATGTAATGCTAGACCCCAAAAACAGGGAAATGTTAGGAATCAGAAATTGTGGGGACAAAGGAGGCGGGGGCCATGGGAGTGGGGACATACATTCAGGAAGGCAGCAGGGCCGCGGCGTTCCCCACCAGCCCGGGAGGCGTCGACAGCACGCAAACTAAGGGCGGAGCCGGCAGCAACGTCACGACGCTCGGAACGCCTCCAGCGTCAGGCGCAACAGGCAGACGCGGCAGGGCCAGGGGAGGTACAGCAAGCCCAGGAATCACCGCAGCCAAATAATGTAGCAGAGGAACAGGGGGTGGGGCCAGGAATAGCACCACGGCGTTCAGAACGTCTGCGCCACAGGGCGGGGCCAACGGCAATGACATTTACGGAGGAACAGGTTCCTATGGGCGGTGCCGGTGAACAGCATAGCTGCGAGACTGGCCCCCAGCATTGGAGTAGTGCGAGAGTAGAGACGGAGACAGAGAATAGGAGTGACTGTTGGTGCGTGCGTGGAGCGGAGTGAGTGAGTACAAGTGCGTGGGTGGTGAGTAGTAGTAACGTAGCACGGGTGGGTGGTGTTTGGAGCAGTGTGGCGAGCACAATTCCTCCCTCTTGAAGCCTGTGGGAAACCCCCGTGTCTGTGTATGTGTGGCCACGTTCACCTTCCCTGTGTTCCTTGGGTACTTCACCGCCATCCTCACTTCCCCCCACGTCATGCTAGTAGTATCCCTTCCTCCATTCCTCACTGTGTGCGGGGTGAAAGCTTATCGGGGATAGGTGCTGTGATTACAGCCTGTGCTCCAGCAGGGGCGATCCTCAGGGCCTTGCTGGTTTCCCCCCAATGATGATATAGGCCACATCTCTCCCTGAGAGGTTTTGGGCCCTATGAGAACCTGAGGGGTGTCTTTCTCTATCAGAGGATCGTTCCGCCAGGGCCTGGGGTGTAGATTAGGAATTATTGGGACAGGCTTGCCGGGTACCATCTTTCCCTTCCAACCCCCCCCAACCTAACAGTTTCACCGGCACTTAAGATGGACCTGGCAGCACAGATGGAAGAGATGGCCACTGCCATAAAAACCTTGGCCATGGAAGTAAAAGATATTCGGGAGCAGCAGGCCCAAGGGGCAGTGGGTGGCAGGGGAGAACAAGTTCCCCCTTTAGTCCCAGATCCCCCTGATGTAGGTGACCCTTTAATAGCGGGAGGTAGAGAGCCTAAACATCCCCCAATAATGAAGTTTAGTGGGGACAGGAAGCAGTTCCAGGGGTTTGTAGACTTGTGTAAGCTAGCATTCCAAATCCAACCCCTTACTTACCCTACTGATGACACAAAGGTAGCCTTCATTATTGGCCACCTCGAAGGGTTGGCCCTCGATTGGGCCACCCCTTTGCTGGTAAAGGAGAGTCCTCTTCTCCGAGATTATCAAGGTTTTTTGAGAGAATTTCAATTCCTCTTTGACTATCCCCATCGGGTGAAGGACGCAGAGGCAGCTATCATGACATTGAGACAGGGAAAAGGGTCCTTGCTAGAGTATGTAATGAGGTTCCAGCATTTGGCGGTAGAGCGGGACTGGCCCAACCATGTACTTAAGGTCCTGTATCGTAAAGGCCTTAATGATGACTTAAAGGACCAACTGGCAATGACAGAGGTACCGCCTATGTGGGTCAAGTTGGTAAATCTTACCTGTCAGATAGACGACCGGCTGACAGAACGGTGCCAGGAGCGATGGCAAGAAACTAGTTGGGTGTGGCCGGTACGCCCCACAGGGGCAATGCAAGGGACAGGCGAAGGTCGTCGAGCAGATACCCCCGAGCCCATGCAGTTGGGCACGTCCAGAGGACCACTCACGACACAAGAAAAAGAGAGGTGGCGAACGGAACGACTGTGCTTTTATTGTGGTAACCCAGGACATTTCTCTCGAGAATGTCCACAACTACCCCCCGGACGTCGGAAAGTGGGAAACGAGAGGGGCCGGGGCGGGCAGGGGGAACCCCGGTAGGAGCTTCTACCCCTTACCGCCTATATGGCGCTTGCCTCCATCCCCGAACAGACCACTTGTGTGTACCCCTGGCCCTGAGACTATCTGCGAAAAGTACGTTGAAAGTTTGGACGCTTATTGATTCTGGGGCATCCGGAAATTTTATCAATGAGAACTTCGTACAATGACACAACATTCCCCTGATAATCAAGAAGCAACCAGAGACGGTTTATTCAATAGATGGGTCCCCTCTACGGTCTGGACCCATCTATTATCACACCAGTACCCTCCGGGCCACTATGGGCACACACTATGAGGATCTTTGCTTAGATGTAGTCCGCACCCCTGCTTTTCCTGTGGTTATGGGAATTCCCTGGTTGCAAACTCACAACCCGGGAATTGATTGGCAACAACGCCACTTGAGGTTCGACGCACCCTCCTGTCAACGGCATCTCCAGAATAGGCTGGTGGTCCCGGAAAGGCCCAGGACCATAGGAATAATGAAGTCAGCGCTGCCAACCTTGCCCTACCAATATAGAGATCTTCAGGCGGCCTTTAGAGAACAAGATGCCTTGGAGCTACCTCCGCATAGGGATTATGACTGTCCCATCGACCTTCTTCCACAGACTTCGCCCCCGTATGGAAGGTTTTACGCGCTGTCCGGTCTCGAGTTGCAAACACTTAAAGGAAATATAGATGACAACCTGGCAAAGGGATTTATCTGACCTTCAACTTCCCCCGCAGGGGTTCCCCTATTTTTTGTGCCAAAAAAAGGACGGGGGGTTACACCCCTGTATAGACTATTGGAGGCTAAACGCCATCACTGTAAAGAACCAATACCCCCTACCGTTGATCCCCAAATTGCTGGATAGATTGCACGGAGCCTCCATTTTTACAAAACTAGACTTGTGAGGAGCCTATAATTTACTAAGAATACGAGAGGGTGACGAATGGAAAACGGCCTTCCGCACCAGGTATGGCCTGTTTGAATACCTTGTAATGCCCTATGGTCTGGCCAACGCACCAGCCACATTTCAACACCTGATAAACGACATATTTCGAGACGTCTTAGATCTATATGTCGTTGCTTATTTAGATGACATTTTGATATTTTCCCAGACCCTTGAGTCCCATGTTCAACATGTGCGAATGGTATTAACCCGCCTTATACAAAATAACCTATACTGCAAAATAGATAAGTGTGCCTTCCACCAACAAGTGGTTCCCTTCCTGGGATTCATCGTGTCCCAACAAGGAATCAGCACGGATCCTGAAAAAATTAGTGCTATTGTAGCCTGGGCCCCCCCGTCGGCTGTGAAACCACTACAACGATTTTTGGGGAGTGCGAATTATTATCGTCAGTATATTCCCCGCTATGCGCACGTGACGGCCCCCTTAACTAAGTTACTAAAGAAGGGAACAGCATACCAGTGGTGGTTGGAGCAACAACAAGCCTTTGACAAGGTTAAAGACGCATTTACTAAGGCCCCCATTTTGCAACACCCCGACTTCACCTTGCCCTTTATCGTGGAAACAGATGCATCTAGCATAGCCCTAGGGGCCATGCTTTCACAACAACCAGTCGGGAGTAACATTCCCTTACCTTCCACCTTTTACTCCAGGCAACTTTCGGCAGCAGAAAAGAATTATACCATTTTGGACCGGGAATTGTTAGCCATCAAAGAAGTCTTTGACAATTGGCGACACTACCTAGAAGGCGCAAACTACCCGGTCCAAGTGATAACAGATCACAAGAACCTTGTCTACCTACAGACGGCCCGGATAATGAATGCTCTCCATGCCCGTTGGGTGCTTTTCTTTGCCCGTTTTGTATTCCAGGTAACTTATCGGCCCAGCAAGAGCAATGTCGTTGCTGATGCGCTGTCCCACTACCCAGAGATGACATCAGAACCTGCACACCGAGGGGAATTAATCTGGAAGAATAGAAAGATAGCCACCACCGGGATGACCCTGCAACAATTCCAACAACTTTCACAGAGGGATCACCTCCTGTCACGGGAATCTCCATCCGCAGGCACCGTAGGAAACGATGTCTGTCATAGTGCACTGATGGTTCCTACGGCTGCACGGCAGGAAGTCTTGAAGGCCCATCATGATGCACCTCTTTCCAGACACCCAGGGCAACGACGTACCCTACAATTGCTACAACGGCACTTTTGGTGGCCCACTATGAAAACGGACGTACGAGCCTACGTTCGAGGATGCAAAATGTGTGGTTTAATGAAAACACCTCGAGCAAAGCCCCTGGGCCTGTTCCAACTGACCGCCGTACCACAAGGACCCTGGCAACAAATCAATATGGATTTCATTGTCGAACTTCCTCCCGCTAAAGGGAAGACCGTTATTTTAGTGGTCGTGGACCAGTTCACAAAAATGGCTCACTTCATTCCATGTAAGAAGTTACCCACTGCACCACAAACGGCGATGCTCATCCTGCGACATGTTATTAAGCTCCATGGCCTCCCCTCTGTCATCATTTCAGACCGAGGTTCACAATTTATTGCTCGATTCTGGAAGGCGTTATTTACCGCAGTAAAAGTCCGTTTGGCACCTACTACGGCTTACCATCCGCAAGCCAACCGTCAAGCAGAACGAACCAACCAATCTTTAGAACAATATTTACGTTGTTACGTTGATTATCTTCAGGTGGATTATCTGGCTCTAGCGGAATTTGCATATAATAATGCCCCTCATGCTTCCATCGGAACATCACCCTTTCATGTTAATTATGGATACCATCCACGCCTCTTTCTACCGGACCTCCCTACACTATCCGGTCCCGCTGCAGGGGGTATGTTGCAAGTGTTGCGTGACTGCCATGTACATGCCCGGACCATGCTCCAGAAGGCTCAGCAGCAATATAAGCATGCCACCGATCGTCATCGTCAGCCTGCTCCAGTATATGCCCCCGGGGACATGGTGTGGGTTGATCGTCGGCACTACCCTTCCCTCCAACTCTCCGCCAAGCTGGACCTCAGGTACATGGGACCGTTTCCCATTCACCACCAGGTAAACCCTGTTACCTATCATGTCTCGCTGCCTCCCCATGTCCGTTGTCACACGGTGTTTCACGTATCCCTCCTCAAGCCTGTCCACCCCTCTCCCTTCCCTGACCCTTCCCCGCCACCGCTGGTAGAAAGGGTGGAGGCGTTACCAGAGTATGAAGTCAAGGCAATTTTGGATGCACGTCATTGTCGGGGCTCACTCCAATACCTTATAGATTGGAAAGGCTATGAGATTACGGAGCGCTCATGGGAATGCGCCTTGGATGTCCATGCACCCCGATTGGTCCAGTCATTCCATCGGCGCTTCCCCGCTAAACCCCACCCAGGAGGGGGGGGCCTTGGGGGGGTACTGTTAGGAATCAGAAATTGTGGGGACAAAGGAGGCAGGGGCCATGGGAGCAGGGACATACATTCAGGAAGGCAGCAGGGCTGCAGCGTTCCCCACCAGCCTGGGAGGCATCAGCAGCACGAAAACAAAGGGCGGAGCCGGCAGCAACGTCACGACGCTCGGAACGCCTCCAGCGTCAGGCGCAACAGGCGGACGCAGCAGGGCCGGGGGAGGTACAGCAAGCCCAGGAATCACCGCAGCCAAATAATGTAGCGGAGGAACAGGGGGTGGGGCCAGGGGGTGGCACCACGGTGTTCAGAATGTCTGCGCCACAGGGTGGGGCCAACGGCAATGACATTTAAGGAGGAACAGGTTCCTATGGGTGGTGCCGGTGAACAGCATAGCTGCGAGACTGGCCCCCAGCATTGGAGTAGTGCGAGAGTAGAGATGGAGACAGAGAAAAGGAGTGACTGTTGGTGCGGGCATGGAGCGGAGTGAGTGAGTACGAGTGCGTGGGTGGTGAGTAGTAGTAACGTAGCACGGGTGGGTGGTGTTTGGAGCAGTGTGGCGAGCACAATTCCTCCCTCTTGAAGCCTGTGGGAAACCCCCGTGTCTGTGTATGTGTGGCCACGTTCCCCTTCCCTGTGTTCCTTGGGTACTTCACCGCCATCCTCACTTCCCCCCACGTCGTGCTAGTAGTATCCCTTCCTCCATTCCTCACTGTGTGGGGGGTGAAAGCTTATCGGGGATAGGTGCTGTGATTACAGCCTGTGCTCCAGCGAGGGCGATCCTCAGGGCCTTGCTGGTTTCCCCCCAATGATGATATAGGCCACGTCTCTCCCTGAAAGGTTTTGGGCCCTATAAGAACCTGAGGGGTGTCTTTCTCTATCAGAGGATCGTTCCGCCAGGACCTGGGGTTTAGATTAGGAATTATTGGGACAGGCTTGCTGGGTACCATCTTTCCCTTCCAACCCCCCCCAAACCTAACAGGAAGGGAATCAGGGTTGGAATATCTACAGGGAGGAGGGAAGGATTCAATGGAGGTTGGGAGAAAGAACACAGGGAGGGGTAGAAAATAAAAATAACACCTAAATCTATCTAATCTAATGTAGATAAACACATTTATTGAGTTAAATGTGTGGAAATGGGTGAAATAGGAGGATGACAATAGATTGGGAGGAACACAAACAGCTAGGAGAGGGAGACTTCTGAAAACACCTGCTGATAGGATCAGTTGCTAGCTCAGAAGGAGTTGGAAGGGGGAGGGTAATGACTTTTGTTACTTGTTGTGCCCACTTTACCACAAGCCCCATTGGCTCTGTGCAGCCTAGCCCATGCCAATCGCAGACTGTGAAGCCAGTGGTCTGAGGAAAGGAGGGATGGTGATTGGGCAGGCTGGCTGCTAGTCCAAGCCTCTCCACCCCTGGCACCAGGAAGTCTGCTCCTCAGCTGCTCCCCCCCCCTCCTTGGACCTGCCAGCCCTGTTTTTCCCACCCAAACGCAGCTGAACTCATCTGAACATGCCCAAAATGTTCAGGGCTTCGGGCATTCAGTTCGTCCATTCGGTTCAGCTGTCTGAACTGGCTGGGTTCGGATTGAACTCTAACGTCCGAACTGCATTCACACATCCCTAAGCAAGAGGTGTCAGGGTATCCCAGATGGCGCACAACTGTAGAAGAAAAAAACAGATAGCTTAACAATTACTATGAAAAAGATTGTGTGCTTTTATGCCCAGTAAATATTGAATTGAATCCTGCAAAAGGTCAAACTGCTAAATTATATCAAAATTCTTTGTGGTGTAAATTTGGACAGAGAACAAACCTTAGTAATATGAGCATTGTGAGAGACCTTGATGACCACTTTCAATATATATTGTCCCCAGACTTTGAGTTCTTAGATGCAGAAAGAGCATGTGTGTGATGGAAATATGCTAAAGAAAAATACCATTGCATGCTTTTAGGAGATACTAATGTTATTATAACATGCTTTACCACTGCATATGCATGCTTAGAGCTAGACAGACTGCTAGACAGGCTTCAAGGGTGCTGACTTTACCATGAAACAGATATTTGTGAATCATGAGGGCAAGCGGTATCCCCCTCTGGGTGATTATGAAAGTGAGCTGACAAGTGACCTACCACCAGATCAACACATTGGGTGTTTTTACACACACATTTCTCCTGCATGTTTGCTGTTACATCCTGAACTTTCTGTGTGTCTAAATCACTCACCCAGATCTTAAACATCTGTCTCTTTGAACTTCTGCATAGAACTTCTCCCAGAACTTTGTGTATAAAAAGTTCTCCTAGTAAACTGCTTTACTCCAGGCAGCTGTGGTCACTTGGTTTCCATGGCAGCCCCTCACGTCTGCAGCTGCGGCTACTTTAGGCTGCCTCAGGGCAGTGTTTGTGTGAAGAATGCATCGTATAACTGTCTCGGGGCATTGTGTTTGAGAAGAATGCACCCAGAACTTACTTGTGGACTTGTAAACCCAGAAGATTGAAAGAACAGCACTTTAAGGTGTGTGTAAAAATGCCCATTGGTTGAGTAATTGTCATGCAGCCCTATTGGGCCAGGAAGACCCTAAAGAAATAGTAATACAACATTGATTCACAGTCAGCCACTTAAGAAAACCCCAAGTTGTTTATGATAAGTGATATGGGAGAATTTTCATACTTTCCCTTACTGGTATTAAGAATGGATATGTGGTAGCAACACCCTTTCTTGGTCACTCTCTCAGGGCCTAGAAATTGTGAGGAAAGTTACCTTTTTAAAAAAAAAAATGTACTGGATAATTCTGACAAAATGGTCTCTGTCATGCCTCAGAATGTAATATGTTGTTCTTGCTGCTGGCAGCCTTTATACCAGCAGTTATGTTGTAAATATCCCGTTATCAAGTTTGTGGAGGGGCTGCCTGATACATTTTCATGATGATGTCTTGTTTCCTACCAGGAAAGTGAACTGAGTCATTGCAGATGACTTGATGGACTCTCTTGTGAAAATGGGGAAACCCTTTACCAAGTATGTGAACAATAGAAATCTCAGTATTTTTATATAGTCCAAAATATTTTTTGCCAGGGGAAGAAAACCTGGACCATCAGCTTAAACATCAAGTACATGATTCTGTTTAAAAGCCTTAAAGATAAATTACAAATTTATATGCTGGCTCAACAAATGCACTGAGGTAAATTTCAATTCTTCTTAGAAGCCTTTGAGGACGCTACCCAAAAGCCTTATGGTTATCTGGTGGTGGACTTAAATGGTGCTACACCCAAGGCTTACAGGCATAATATGGGCCTTTCCCTTTTCCCACCTAATTGGCCAGTGGTGTATACTTTGAAAAAATCAGCAGCGCGTTATAAAAATCAGTGATTTATAGTAGGATTGAAAAGTGGCCTCAGGATTATTCATTTCTTTTACCAAGTATCCCAGCTCCCAATTTGGTTTTGCCAATGAATTAGCCACAGCACTCAGTACTCAGCAACCCCCTGGTCGAAGAATGGGAGAACAGGAGGGGGTGGAGAAGATTCTCCCAAAATAAACTTTGAAATTTACAAGTATGGCCAGTATTCCTAAATTTCAAAGTCTGGTCCCCACTCAGACTACCATGTGATAGAGCAAAGCCCCCAGGGCTCCTGACCCTCTCCAGCCTATCAGCTAATAGATTCAGGGGGAAGTCTCAGGGGCTCCTGCCCCCCCATGCAGAATCATTGCTGTATTGCCAAGGCCTGAAAAACAAAAAGACTCTGGGAGAATGGGGGAGCCAAATATGTATTTGAGAAAAATGCAATGGTTAGCTTAACCAAAGTGCAATAGTTGATTCTTGCCTTGCTTTACATTTTCCTCAAAGAAGAAAAAGCTATATCAGTAGGCTGTGGTCACCACTCCCAGTGTTTTTTCAGGATATGGTGAGAAACCCAAAACAAAAACCCCAGTTCCAGTGCCTTGTTGTCAGGTCCCTTGTTGTCACAAGGAAACTAATTCCCTATTGTCTGATGGGGGGTGGTGTGAAAATTGTCCCTGTTGCTCCCCAATTATGTATCTGAACCATTCATTTGCATGCGTGGTTCAGGTTCATGGTTGCATGCAAATTAGAGCTGCATTCATTTCTATGCATCTATAGCCCCCAGTGCCCTGCTTCCACCATGCCAGACAGCCATGGCACTTGGTCAGGGCGGCCCCTGCCCTGAAACAGGTATGATAGGGCTAAACACATGTGATAACATGTGTTAGTCCACATTGGGTGATTTCAGATGTTACGGGCGGGCGGTTCACCACAGTGAACCCCCAGGGGGGGTGAACAGATCAACCGCGCCCCAGGGTGAAAAGAAGCCCCTAACAGACGTGACAGGACCGGGACCATGGACAGGAACCAGGCCGACCCATCACGGACTGGGGCAGCACAACAGACATGCAGCCGATCCCCAGCTGTGGTCAAAACTCCCAGAAGGCACAGGGCAGGGGCGGGACACAGACATGGCCGCCGAAGGGCAAACGAAGCCAAACGGCACAAAAGGGAATGCCCACACGAGGGAAACGGGAAGGGAGGGGGGAAGAGGGAGAACAGGCTGACAGGTACCACACACAGCACACGCACACACACAGTGGACCCGCAGCGGGACACAC
>QEPC01014948.1:38467-52341 GCA_003113815.1 Sphenodon punctatus
CTTGTCTTTTAGATTGTAAGCCACAGGTAGGGACCGCATCTGATTGTATGTTCTGTACAGCGCCAGGTTGCAACTGGCGCTTTATAAATGTTTAATAATAATAATAATAATAATAATAATGCAAGGAAAAGTACAGTTAGAAGTATAAAGTAAAATGTAAATTCCCAAAACCAGACTACCTGGTTTTTATGGGGGAAATGGAAAAAATAGATGTGTCAGCAAAGAAGCAAGCGCTGTGACTCCCCCAAAGAATATGAGAATTATGAATTTAAATATGAACTCACATCTAGGGTAAGACTTTAGCTTAGGGATTTCAGAAGTAACGTAGCCTTGTGCTATCTTTATATTTGATTTGATTTCTACTCTTGAATCAAACTTGTGTTGTATTACACATATAAACTTCTTTTAATCAAGCTTTGGTGAGCTTGTGTGCCTGTGTTAGTACTGAAACTCGGTATTCAAAATTACTCGTTTTTTTACCAAGTATCTCAGTATTCAACTCTGTTTTACCGAGTGCCAAGTAGCTGAGAAATCAGCCTGGTACTCAGAAAATCCTCGAATTAGCAATATATAGGTTTTTTCCTGCCTGTATATAAGGATACTCGGTAATCAGAAAATACTCGATGCTGACTACTCAGAGCTGTTCCTCAGAAACTTGGAAATACTCGTGAATATTTTTTTTTTTACTATTCGTTGCAGCCCTAGTCTGTGTGGATATGGGTGACACAGTTGAAGGAAAATCCAAGGTTAGATACTTAAGCAAACCTTAATGCAGTTTCTGTGACTCAGGACAATCCAGGGACATGGGTGACAGAGTGGTGACCTCTTTACAGACTGGGACAGTTCTAGGGAGCTGTGACTAGTGGAGACTGTAAGTGGGGAAACTAAGTCACAGCCAGTCTGGAGCTGGGCAGAGGAGAACCCCAATCCCATCACACACTCACACAACACTGATGTCCAGAAGCAAAAGGAAGACTTTATTAAGCAGCCAGAACAAACAGGGAATGGGGATGGGAGAATGGAAAGGCATGGCTGAAAAGTCCAGAGCGCAGGCAGTTCAAGCTGGGAGCTGGTGAATGCTGTGCTCCTCTATTCCCTGGGTTTTTTTTTCTGGCACTGGCCTCCATTTTCCTGCAGGGTTCTCGTGTGGGTCCAATGCCTGTTTCTTAAGGGCTGGGGTGGTGGCAGGGAGCCAAGATGTTCACACTCACTCAGTGAGCTGCTCTGGCCATTTGGTCTGCCAGCATCTATTCTCTAGGTGGGATTGCATTTGTCCAGGGCTCATGGGCCTATTTAGATGGGCAGGATTTCTGTGATTGCCTGTTGCCATGGGTTTGGCCAGCTCCCTTGATGAGGTGTGCTCCAGGATCTTCCAGAGCTCTTGCCTGTAGGGCATCCCTAGAACAGCGGCAGCCTGCTCCACTTTGCACATCTGGTGGTTGTTTTTTAAACAGATGGGTTAACTTGGGGGTAAAGTGGTCTGGCACAGGCAAAAGTGGAGCTGCTGTCTGTCTGTTTACACCCATAGTATTGCATAGAAGGAAATGCTTAGGTGTAAGGCAGACTGAACAGATCATGCTGGGGAATAGGAAAAAAGCAGGCACACATGATGTAGGCACTATTCTCTAAGTTAATTACTGTAAATGCCCTTACATAAGGAGAGCCAAAGGGAAACCCACAATTATTTATTTATTTATTTATTTGTATAAGCATTTATTATCCCGCTTCCTCTTGCAGCTTTGGGGCAGCTTAAAGCCAATAAAAACACATTAAATAGGGGCATAAAACCCCCCATAAAGCTGCCTTTGTTCACTCAATCTGCCATCCAAACCCACCCAAATTGTCTCCTTCTCCAAATGCCTGGTGGAACAATCAGGTCTTACACTGCCCACTGGAATGTGAGTAGATCCAGGCAGAAGCAAATCTCCATTGGGAGGGAGTTCCACAGCAATGGAGCAGGCACCAAGAATGCCCTCCTCATGGTGGCCATCCGTCTACAATATGGGATCTCCAGGAAGGTGCCCCTGGCCGACTGCAGAAGCTGATCCAAGGCTCGGTGGATAAGGCAATCCCTCAGATAAGTGGGGCCTAGACTGTTTAGGGATTTATTGGTTAACACCAGAACCTTGAATCAGGCCCAGAAGACCATTGTCAGCTACTGCCATGTTAAGACTCAGAGTCATGTGTTGGTATCAGCCCATTCCCATCAGGAAATGGACTGCCGCATTCTGCACTAGCTGCAGCCTCCAGACTGTCAGCATGGACAACCCTAAGTAGAGGGCATTACAGTAGTCTAGTCTTGAAGTGATGAAGGCATGGATAGCGGTGGCAAATCAGAATTAGAAATATAGAGCCTGAGTCTCCTCACTAGATGTAACTGGCAAAAGGTGCTCCCAGCCACAGCAACCATCTGACTATCCAAGCACAGCTGTGGATACAGGAGCATCCCCAGGTTCTGGACCTGCAGATCCAGGGGAGGCCAAACCCCATCAACGATAGTGCCCCCATCCCCCAGAATACCGACCTTGCCTACCACCATCACCTCCGTCTTGTCAGGATTCAGCCCCACTCGACTTACCCTCATCCAGTCCCCCACAGTTGCCAAACACCAAAAGAGCACCGAGACTGCTGGACCTGGGTCAGATGAAAATGAGAGGAAGTTAGGAATTGTGGTGAAGAACAATGCGAGGTCAAATTCAGAGAGTCAGAAACCAAAGGACCAACCCATATGAGTAAGCAGGAGTCAGGAATCAAGAAGTCAGACTGGAGTAAGGAACTGTGTAGTCCAAAATGATGAGGAAGCAGGGTCAGTGCTGGGTAAAGGCAAGGACAAGGCTGATTGGGAGCAGGAGGCAGGAGCTGAGTCTACATACAGGACAAACACGAGGGCTGGGAGCAAGGTCTAAGTAGGAACACACCAAGATCCAGGTAGCTGCTACATTTCTTGGATACTTCTTGTTTCTTGTTTGCCTTTTATATATCTCCAGGAGCTACTGGACAGGCATGTCCTGCTGACTCATCATTGTAGATTGCCTTGGGTGTGGTGCACTTGCAGGGGATGACTATTGTTTCTCTGGTGCTATGGATATGTGGCAACACAATCAGGACACTGACTCTATCTGTGTTTGAGACCAGGGAGGTCTAACACACATTTTTCTATGGGTTTCAAATATTTTTTACTCCCTGAAGGGGGACTAGCCAAGTACAATGAAACTGTTTTTACAAGTGAAGTCAAAGATTCATAACTCTTTAAGAAATTCCCATTGATTGTTGCAGAATGTCAAATATTCCAGTAGAGTTTCTGTTGCCCAATGTTGGCCAACTAGGGAGAAAGAAAAATGCGCTGTTAGGAACCACCAGCAAGAAAATGTTGAGATGGATGCAGGGACTGACAACAAAAGGTCAGGTCTGAAATGAACAAGGACATTATCCACAAATCACTTACTCTGGAGTAATCCCATCAAAACCTGTATGGATGGACTATTTTAGTGTGAGTGGTATGTGGATCACAGTCTGAGGCAGCAAAAGAGAAAAGAATCACTGTTTATGAGCAATATGAGGAAAATAAGACAATGTTTGGAGCACATTGAAAGAGGAGGCCACTTTTATGTTTGGGAGAGAGTGGAAAGGGTATCCACAGAAGGTAGAAGATGGAGCAGGAGACCAAAGATTTGATGGTGCAAAGTGATGGAAGAAAAATGAGTGACAGAAGAACTGCCATAGGACAGAGAAATGCAGAAGGACCAGGAAGACCACAAATAAAAGGGGATTATTGAAGTACATGAAGGACAAAACAAATATTCCAATAGAAACTTCCTTTTGGTTTGAATTAAATTTCAGTCTCATGGGCTGAAATGGATATATATTTTTGTGTGCACAAAGATAATTTATGTCTTCTTTCTCATAAACAAATATATAAATTTGTTATCCTTGCTGTAGCAGAATTCACTTCTTTCTTCATTAATTCAGTATTCATTAGCTTTGGTTACTTTATAGTATACATTATTTGGCCCTTTCATGACTTTCTGCTGAATTACATCACACAGGTGGACCAAGCACATTAAAAAACTGCCAACAGTATCCCTGAATATATGAAGTACCAAATAACAAAATACCAAATTTTCTGCTTCTGTTAACCTGTAAAGCACAGCTCCTGAACCACAAATATGTTATCAAAGGGCTCAACTGTCATGAGCTGAGCCAAAGCTTGTGTGTTATGTTGACCTGGAAGAATAACACACACCAGAAACTTTTCCCTAAGATCAATCTAGTATGTAATTGTATCGGATAAAAAAATAAAAGTTTACATGGTAAAATCCATATCATCAGGTATTTTGATCCAATTCAAACCTAAAACGAACTCCATCCACAAAGAAAACAATAATCCACACTCAGTTTGAAAAAGTTTGCAGTGTGGTGATCAGTCATTACATTCTGGTGCTACCACTTTCATCCAGGCCCTAATTCCATGGAGTCTTTCACAGTTCCTCTGATCTGCAGCACCATGGCCAGTGCTGAGTGCTCCTTCTACAGACTCTTCTGTTGTCTCTGTAAGCCAGGGACAGATGGATTTTCACATGCTAGTGTGGGTCCTTCATATTCCCAGAGGAGTCCATATTCAGTAAAGGATACTGGCTCTAAAAGGCTCACACTCAAACTTTCAATACTCCATGAGAGTGCATTCATTTTATACACATAGAATTCTCCAACATAAAAAACAACAACATAGGTACTGTATTGCAGCACCCTTTTTACCATGATACATATATTCACCAGACATACTTTGCATAGCCTTCCTTTCCCCAAAGGTTTACAAATTACTGTTCACTAGGGGTGTGCACCAGGCCTCAATGTCGTTTTTGTTTTTGTTATTCAAAAATGTTGTTTTTATTATTATTATTATTATTATTATTATTATTTATTATTATGACAATGTCATTTTGTTTTCATTATTGTTGATGTTATCATTTTTGGTATCATTTTAATTTTCAGTATCGTTATTGATATCATTATCGATATTGGTTCCGTTTCAAATGAAAATTTTATTTTTGGTATCGGTATCATTATTGATTCCCGTGCACAACTGATATTTATCTAAATCTAAGGGAGATAGGGGAAGGGGAAAGGAAAACTATCTATTATCGAATCAGTTATATATATAACTATTCTAATCTGTATGTCTATAATATATATATATATATCTAAACTACCTATCTACATATAATGTACAGGGGGGAGAAGGGCAGGGAAAGGGAGAAGGTAAAATGTAGGGTATGAGAAAGGAAAGGTATTGGTGGGAATACCAAATAAATAAANAAAAAACCTGGCCCTCCCATTATAAAGGGTTGCAGTGCCCTGCCCCAGAGACCCCCTGATTGGTTGTGGGAGGCAGCAGGCATTGAGCAATCACAGAGTGCCATGAGACTGCTGGGACCTGCTTGCACTGCTCATTGGCCAGTGATACAGCCATCAGATACTGCTGAGTTGCTTGCCCCTCTCAACACAAGCACAGTTCAAGAGTTCAACCCTGTTTAAGACTCCGAGATGTCTGCTCCCTCCTCCCCTCTCCACATTTTCCCTCCAAAACCCAACTGCCACAGCACTAATAACGAAAATGATAATGACATTGTCATATTCGTTTCTCGTTATCATTTTTGTTATTTTTGGTATTGTTTTTGGTATTGATATCATTATTGATATCGATATCATTACTGATATCGGAATTCTCAGTTGTCATTTTTGGTATTCTCGGTTGGGAAAATTAAATCGAAAACAATTGTTGTTATTGTTATTCTAATAACGAAAATGACATGCGCACCTCTACTGTTCACTGTGTGGACAGCTCAATCAGCTCAATCACTGGTTTTCACCCTGGGTGGAAAAAAAATGTGATAGCAGCTTGCATTGACCTACGCTGGCCATGTTGGCAGGGACTCACATTCACGTTTGTACTGTCACTGCCTTATGTTGGTCTGCATACACCCCAGGATGGGCTTCTAGCTGCTATGGGACGAGTCCTCTGGAGAAGACTAAAGAAGTAGCTGCAGAAACACCCACACACCCTGGCCAATCTGGGCTAACAGGCACAGAGGAACCCCACCCCCACTCACCAGCTACTTGGCCACTGGGGTGAGTGTGCTCCTTTAAGGTCCCCCATCAACTATTTAACAGCTGGCTGCACACACCAAACAGCTTATGGGGTCCAGGAGTACCACCATCAACTGTTTGGTGGGCTGAGTGTGTCGAGACCACACCAGAGAGGTGCTTAGTCAACCTACTTTTAAGGACTTCCTTTTAGAAATCACAGCTCTTGAAGTGATGTCTCCGTGAACTCCTGGAATTTGCCAGTCTTGTAGTGTTGCTCTATTGCCCTATGTGCTTGCATGTCTGTCGGTGCTATGATAGAATTTCCACTATAACACAAATCACAACCTTTGCTTGTCTGTGTATCCATTCTGGCAAAAAAGACCACCCAACAGGAAAAAGACGTTGGTTGATGAAATTTCCAAAGCCTTCTGTTTTGAATCTGTCTGTGTCCATTTACACAAATAGTCTTGCCTGTTTGTTCCTGAACTTTGTCTCCATCACCTCTTCCATCCTATTTGTCTCAGCGCTGCACTTAAGTCTTCTTCCTCAGTCCCTATCCAGAGCTATGTTCTGACCAGGGACCATATTCACTGAATTTTCCACATTGCTGCCAATGAGAAAAACACAGTGAATATGGATCCCTGGTTCTACTCTTATTAGACTGACTTCCCAACTTGTTTCCTGACTCTGCATTCTGGAATGTTCCTCAGTTTGGTCCATCATCTTGGCTTGATGTTTTGTTGACATTGCACTCAGGTTTATTTATTTATTTACATTTTTACCCCGCTCTTCTGTGAAGACTCATGGCAGCTCACAAAAAAACATAAAATACAATTAAAAGACACTAGAAGCTAACAAAAATCCTTACCCAGTCCAACCCCAACCACCTCCCATTCAATCCCTATTCCCACTCACCAAATGCTTTACTAAAAAGAAAACTCCTACACCACCTCTGAGAGATGTTCAGGCTTGGACTCGGACAAATGTCCAGCAGGAAGGGAGTCCCACAACATTGGGGAAGCAACTGGGAAAGCTCCCCTGTGTGCCCTCATTATATGGACAAGAGTAGCAGATGGAACTCACAGGAAGGCACTCGCAGCCAACTGCAGGGGCTGCACTCTGGCATGGTAGGAAAGGCAGTATTTTAGATATATGGGGCCCAGGCCATTTACAGCTTTAAAGTTCAAAAACAAAACCTTGAATTTTGCCCAGAAAGCTATAGGTAGCCAGTGCAGATTCTGGAGCACTGATGTAATGTGCTCCTTGTGATCTGTCCCCGAAAGGAGCTGGGCTGCCACATTCTACACCAGCTGCAGCTTCCAAACAGTCATCAAGGACAGCCCCACGCAGTGTGCATTGCAGTAATCTATAGTCTTGAGGTGATAAAAGCATGGATGACAGTGGTCAGATCCAAATCAGAAAGAAAAGGCCGCAGTCTTCTCTGAAAAGCACTCCTGGCCACCGCTGATTATTCAGGCACAGCAAGAGGTTCAGAAGCACTCCAAATCTGAGAACCTCAGTGACCAAAGGGGGACACATCCCATCAACTACAGGACTCCCAATTCCCCCCAAGTCACAACGCCGTCCAACATCATGTCAGTCTTGTCAGGATTCAGCTTCAGTCGGCTCACCCTAATCCAGTCCCCAACTGCAGCCAGGCAATGGGTAAGCACCGAGACTGTAGGACCTGGATTGGATGAAAAAGAGAGGTAGAGCTTGGTGTCATCAGCATATTGATGACACTTCACTCAAAACCGCCGAATGATCTCACCCTGAAGCCTCAGATACACATTAAACAAGATATGAGACAAGAAGGAACCCTGTGGGATCCCACAGCGGAGGTCACAAGGGGACAATGAGCAGTCACCCATCACCACTCACTGAGACCTTCCTGACATGAATGAATGGAACCACCCAACAGTGGAACGCACCCCTGATAGATCCTACAGACATGTTAACCACATATCATGATTAATTGTGTCAAAGGCTGCTGAAAGATCTAACAAAATCAACAGGGTGCAATTCCCCTTGTTAATTTCCAGGTGCAGGTCATCCACCAAGGTCACAAGCGCAGTCTCCATGCCATACCCAGGACAAAAGTCTGACGGAAATGGGTCCAGGAATCCGATATCATCAAGATGACCCTGGAGGTGTCAGGCAACCACCCATTCAATAACCTTCCCTAAAAAGGGAAGGTTAGAGACAGGGACATAGCTGGCTGGGGAGTCAGCATCAAAAGATGGTTTCTTATTTAAGGGCTGGATGACTGCATTTTTAAGAGTCATTGTGACAATGCCTCACAGAGAGGCATTGTCAATCACAGCCAGCAATGGCCCCAACATCTCCCATATGGCTTTCACCAACCAGCACAGGCAAGCATCTAATTCACAACTGGTTGCCCACATCACTCAAAGAAAATCCTACACATTGGTGGATTGAAACCAATCCAAACAAATAGGATAAGGCTGAACTTCCATAATCCCAAACTCTGACTCTACCGGTTATAATAGCAGCACTCAAGTCATGGTGAATACGAATAATTTCGTATGCAAGCTAATTAATAAAAATATCACAGGGGGCAGCTCTGCCGGATCAGACTTTGCAAATGCTATGGGTAATTTCAGATGTGACAAAATTGCCATTCTCCACGGTGGACCACAGCGGATCCCCTGTGGTGGCGGTGAGGCCATGCACATCAGTTTGCTCCTGGTCAGATGTTCACCACAGTGAACACCTGGCCGGGATCAAATTGACCACAATTCTGGACTTCCGGTCGGATGGAGGTCCAGAACCGTGGTAAGATTGACCACGGGTCCGGGCCTCAGGGCTGGAAACGTGGTCAGATTGGCCACGATCTGGGATGGGCCGAAGGTAACGTCTGTTACCTTCAGCAAAGCCCGGATCGTGGCCCCGACCGCGGGATGGGATCTGGTGCAGCGGCTGCATTGGCCCCTGCGCCCACCCATCTCCCCATGGGTGGGTGGCTGGGGGAGCGTGGGGGGCGGGGTTGTGTGGCTGCATGTTGGGCCATGCAGCCCCGCCCTCTCCCCGATCCCCCTTCAAGATCTGGCCAGCATGTCTAACCAAGGATTTCAGAATGCGGCTCCTTTTGGGGACAGATCACAAGGAGCACATTACATCAGTGGAAAATTCAGTGAATATGGTCCCTGGTCAGAACTTGTTCCTCAAATATCCTGAGATAGGAGGGGGACAGAACATGGGAAGAAACACAAAGTGCCTCTCCTGACATCCCAGATAGTATTTCTTCCCCGCTCTGCTGTACTTTCCCATTCCCAATATGATTCCATTGGTTAAAAATCCACCCCACTTTCTACGTCCCCCCAAAAGGCACCTAATGGCCAGTCTCCAACCCCCAAACTCAATAACCCTCATAGGAAAAACAGACCTCTTGGGGAAGGGTGTCCGGATGTTATGCCCTTATCCTGGCATCCCTGGAGGCAGATTGACAGGAAAGGCACGCAGGGAAACTCCATCATTCCCCCATAACCCCCTCATGCCCATACCACCTCTCACTTGGGGGCCATGGCATCTCTCCCCACCCATTATCCTCTGTGCCTTTATCCCCCTGACTGGGGCACCAAGGTGCAACCCAAACTCACCTCTCCCACTTCCCCCATGTCCATACCCCCCTCTCACAGGGGGGCATGCCACCCCCACTCTCTTCCCATGTGCCCACACGTCCCCACTTACAGGGGGGCAGTAGCACTCCCTTTTCCCACAACAATCCCACTCATTCATTTCCATACCCCCAGAACCCAGATCACCCCACTAAACACAATTAAACACAATTAAAACTCGTTGAAACCACAACTCCCCATCCATATCCCTCTAAAAAACAATAAAGAATACAACAAAACGTGCACGTGCCAGCCCAGCCCAGCCCACCGTCCACCTGCCAAACGGTGGCTAGTCTTTGGCATCTGCTTTCTGCAGCCACCTGCAGTGGAGTCTGACAGCTTTTCAAACCTCTGAGGTGGGTCCAAGGGTGGAGGGAGGGGCCGTATCCTGGTGAAAGCCCCTTCCACTGCCCCAGCACAGCACTTGCTCTTTAGGTTTGTTGCCTGATTCTGCAATGGTCCTGATTCTGCCAAGACCATTCACGTCCTGCTGCCTTACACTTCCAGTGATGGGGACTCCACAGCCTCCCAACACATTGGCCTTTATTTGGGAACAGCTGTCAGGGGTAATGGGACTACTCTGGAGCAAGTGGTTTGAGGATTGGAACCTGATTAGGCTTTCTTTGTCTTTTTTAAAAATAAATGTTATATATGTCAAACATTTGCCTTTTTGACTGCAGAGAATAAAAGATAATGACAGATCCCTCACACATCCACTAAGTGCTTTTGATCAGTGGTCAACTTGGTGATGAATGCTTTTCCATCACTTCCTTCATCCCATGCATTTTCAAGGCTGGTTAGAAGTTGGAAGGCAAAGTAAAACAATACAGCTTTCCAGCGGAATTCAATTTCCTGAGAGAAATAAATCATATTTTTTCCCCATGACCTAAATGGAAAACATATTGTTCTAAAAGTGCTGTTCAAACGGAATTACCCAAACCTTTTATCAACAAAGAGACTGTCATATATCAGACATCTGGTGTGGATGTCAATTATAATAATTAATTAGACATTTCCCCAGATGCCTGACACTACATTATGTCAGCAGATTATTTTTTTTTTACTTCAATCAAAACCACTGCTGCATTATGTATGAAATAGTCTTGAGTTGGAGAGAGGAACTGCAAATCAGAGCTAAACACACCAAAGACACTAACGGTTCTGATGGCTTTTGCTGCGTTTTTGAAGGCTGCAAAGTGAAGGTCACATGGATTGGGTTGTGGATTTGTTTTTATTTATTTATTTTATTTTTTACATTTTGTGTGTGACTTCAAAGAAAGGGATGGATGGGGAACGAGAAATCAAATGATTGCCACTGAATCAGGCCAAAAAATGTGAAATGCTTACTCATTCGGCAAGAATTTCTAAGACCGTTTTTAGATGAGATACTACCATGCAGGTCCACCCATCCCCAACCCACCTGAGCGCCCATCTGAAGGTGGTGCTGGTGTGTGCGTGTGTGTGTGTGTGTGTGTGTGCATGCTCCCATGACCCACACAGCACCCACCCATGACCACTTGCGGAGCACTGACAAAAAGCCAGAGTGTTCCGTGTGGGGGAAGCAGAATGGTGTGTGGGGATGGTGTCCACGCATTCCCAGCCCCTATGAATGGTGACAGCCAGCCATGTCGACTGAGTGGTCTGCCATTCGGAGGCACTGTGTGTGAAGAAACAGCCATTGCAAGGCACAGGAACTGTCCAGGAGTGCTGGGGAGCCTGGGCTCCCCAGTGCTCAGCTGGGACATGTTGATATCAGAGGTCAACCCAGTGCACTTCCCCCTCCCCATGGTCTGTGGTATGGGAAGCTCATGGAGGCTTCTGGGTACCCATCCAGGGAGCCTCCCATTTGAAGACCTCCTCACTCATTCCATGTGCGTGGGCTCTCTGCAGCCATCCCACTCAGCAGACAAGGACTAACCCCTCAGCTGTGCTTGTTTAAAAACAGCCTATGTCACAGACAAACATCTCCTTAGGCCCATAGCTGGCTCAAAGAGCATAGGACCATAGGGGCAGTGGAGGGGACAAGTATTATAAATACATGTTATAGCTGAAAGGAATGATTCAAATAAATAAATAAATAAATGACAAAATTTGACCTATTTGAATTTATGTGAAGTGAATCCAGAAGTCAGTTTCCAAACTAATTGTTTGCAAAATATCACTAATTATTCATTTATTAATTGTTTTTATTCAGTATTTTATTTGTTTAATTTGCTTTGTTATTCAGTATTTTGTTATTTGACACTCTGCATCCTTGGGAACAATTTTTTTTTAAATGTGAATGTGAATTTGATTGGTCTGCCTGTGTAACATTATGCAGGGAAAGTCATAAAAGTACCAAAATACTGGAGCTGAAATGAATAGTAACTAGAAAGTATTTAAGAACATAAGTGATGCCATACTGATTCAGAGTAATGGTCCATCAAGCCCATCATCCTATCCTCCGACAATTGCCAATCTCGATCACATGGGAGAAGAACAAACAGTCAAAAGGGGCAATCCATTCCCCATTGTTCAGTCCCAGCTCCCGTCAGTAAGAAGTTCATCAAGCTACTTGGTTAATAGCCATTAATGGACCTGCTCTCTAAGAACTTATCCAATCATTTTTTTAAGCAGACTCCAAAATCTGTGAAAGAGAGCCCAGTGTGTATGTTTGCTTCATCCATCTTCATTGAACAGGACACAAAATGGCCTGTACCACACACCCATATCAACCACAATGGGGAGGTGAAAAAGAGGTTGGGATGGGAACATGTGGCCTATGGGCCAAATGCCTAGAATGATTTAGGTATGGCAGATCGTGCACCCCCTATGGGGCTAGTTTCTTTAAGCTTCACGGTCCCTTCCAGCTCTGTGATGCTATCAATTTCAACCCCGTGGATATTTTTGTTATTCTTGTTGTTGTTTTAATTTGGCCCCTTTTCAGTTCCTAACTTTGGCCCATAAATCCAGTTTCTAAAGAATAAGCTCAGGGAAAGGGAACAGAGATGTAGGCATGCACTCAATGATAGGGGTTGGATCCATGAACCCTCTCCTTGCTTCCCTGATGAGCTTCTCTCTCTCAGCTTCCTTGATGAGCACACCCCATTAGTACACCTGCCTCAAATTCTTATCCAGCCCATGAAAAATTGTACTAATTGAGAAAAAGATTCCCACCCCCAAGGTAAAATAGCATTGTTAATAGTTAGCTGAACATGTTTGCAGAATCAAATTCTGGTAACAAGCACAAAATTGTTTTATTGCTCTGTATGTAGCCCAAGTACATGCTGAGTTGAATGATGTTCATTGTAGGGTTAGTATATAATTGACAGTGCCCATGTAACTGGTAGTATCTCATCACTAAGGGTTTGTTCTCACAAGCAAGGACAAATAAATAATTTCCTCCACTTATTTACCAGTAAACGGGGTTAAATAGCTCTTCTTGTCATCTCTCTACTTGTGAACTTTCAGGGAATAGCTGGCAGGGGGATATGGAACAACAAAAAGTCTGTTCAGAAGAGATGCTGTGAGAGAACAAAAATGCAGGATGGATTGATGGTTTCTGGAAAAGTGGGGTGAAAGTACTTAATAACTTATCTGTGATCTTTGATCTGAATGATCAGAAACATATGTAATTATTAGAGTTTGGGAGCACTATAATAGTTAAGGTGTGTTGCATACTAGATTATAAAGTCCAAACATTTGTTCTAAAATCAGCATGATCAAAGTTAGGATTGTGAAATTTGTTGTGGAGTATCACTGGGTTAAACAGTTCATGCTGTAAAATATTCCGCTGGATCCGTTGGATAAAAGCTGATATACCGAAGTTTGAAAATTGTACTTTAAAGCCTGATTTTTCATTTAGTCAGACCGTTTCAATCTGGGCAGGGTAGAGGGGTTGAGTGTTGTTGGGAAGGAGGAAATAGCCTGTTAGAAAATTAAAGGAGGCTGCCAAGGTGTGCTTTTGGAGTTTTATTTGTAAATCTGATTAGTAGTTTTAAATGTATGGGGTTGTGAAAAACCCCATGTTAGTCTATGGAGAAGGGTGGGACTGCTTTGAAGAGGAGCGCTACTCGCCGCCTCTTCTCCTGTCTTTCCCTTTCATGAGCAAGGCTCAGGGAAATTATACATTGGGGGATTTGGGTGTGGGTGGGCAAGGGAACAAGGGCA
>QEPC01014948.1:96981-107534 GCA_003113815.1 Sphenodon punctatus
TAGGGACCCCAGCTTTTATAACAATATGTGCCCCTGTAGCAGGGTGCCCACTGGCTGTGGGTAAGTGTTTTCAGGATTGAGCTAAGAACATGCAGTCAGTCATGGTATTGGCATAAAACCCAGTTTATTTACATAGACAACCAGTCGGTTATCAGGCAAGGTACCAAACTTCCGTCCAGTCTCCATATACAACATAGTTCAGACCAGCCTCAAGCCTCTGGGCCACTTACTCACAGGCTTAACTATTTTGTGGCTTCTTTGCCCTTACTCAGTCCTTTCTAAGGCAGATCCTCCAATACTCAGGCCACCTCCACTGAGATGTGCTCTCTTCTGTAGCCAGGAGCAGACTGCCCTTTGGGCCATGCCCCAAACACTTGCACTTCCTGTGGCAGCCATCTTGAACTCTTCTACAGTCTCAGCCCAGCCATAACCTCTATTTGTAGCCAGAAACTCCCTCTGACTTACATTGAGCATTGTCCTCTCTTAGAAAACCCAGGATTCCTTAGCTCATGTACTTGTTGCACAGAGCTATTTGTTGTTGGGTTTTTTCCAAAAGAACCCCCTTGTGTACTGGTCATTGACCTGTAATGTTTACCCATTTTTTCATTGCTTACTGCCAAGACATTTGTGTCTAAACAGATGATACCTGCTGTCCAATCTGTCTCCTCCCTGGCCTTCTTCCTGGATAATTTAGTGAGATCAAAAATCTGGCATTTGAGGATGGCAATTAGCCTAAATTGTGGCCACAAGTAAAATCCACAACACCTTCCTCTCCTTTGAGGGGCAGCTGAATCTAGTGGACTGAGGCAATGAGATTATAATTAGAGCTAAAATTGATAGTTAATTCCATAACAATGGTTAATAACCACAATTCTGGATAACGAGTAGGTTAACTATTTGGTAACCACATACTGCAGCAATTAATTGCATAACTGAAGTACTGTTTAATATTAACTGCATAATCAATATACCATTTTTCTGTATTCTGTCATTTCTGAATTACTCCTGGACCAATAGTTACATCCAGTAGATATGAACCAGGTGTCCAATGGGAAACCTGAAACCAGGGCCTGGGGGATAAGCTGGAAAGGAATTATGGGCTAATGGAACTAGCTGGTAACAGCAGAACAGATGGGAAAATGGAATGCAGCAACACAGTAAATGGTGCAAAGACAGTAACATGGTAATGTGATAACTTAATTAAAGCATTAGTCAATAAATGGTTACCGTTCAGTAGCTGATGGTTATTGGTTTGGTTACTCCAAATCTGATGATTACTGATATCCATGCAGATAACTGTTTCAGCTCCAGTTATAATTATAACACTTGGCCCTTCCTTTTTCCTTTATCAGAATAATAATAAATCCCTAATAAGATAATTGTAAGTATTCCATTAAAAACCACTAAGCTACATGCATACTACAATCAGCAGTAAGTACAAACCCATTCAGTTTCCCCTTTTTTTGCCTACAGTAGGAGCCAGAAGGCTTTATATGAAAGTTAACCTTGCAACAGGCAAGAGCACACCCTTAACTCCCAGGTTTTCATCTACTGAGGGCGCCAGACAATAGCTCTGTAATAAGTTGGGTCTGCGTAATGTCAAAACAAGACAAAACTCCAAGCCTCCTCCTCCAAGTGATTCTATTTATAACAACAAGTACAGAGTCCCAGTACCTTCATCACCTCATGATTCCTTGTCCTGAGTTGTAGTGCACTGGACATCCCCTGCCCACTTTTCATCCAGCCCTTGCTGACCTGCTGACAGAGGGCCGGATTCTCATTCAAATTGTTAGGGTTGGCTATCCTACACTAATAATGTCCCTGATAATGCCAGGCTATGGAGTGAATTCCCAACTTCATTTGCCCTGCTTCCTCCTGGGAAACCCTGGATGCAGCCACACGAGATGCCCTGGGAAGGCTACCATGCCTTGGACAACCTTAACCCAATCTGGGCAGCTGGACCATTCAATGCAGTGCATCATGCAATGCACTGCATTGCATTGGACCATCATGCATGGCTCAGTGCTGGATCATGCAATGCAGTGCATCATGTGGCCAGCTGCCACCAGATGTTCCCCCCCACTACACAGCAGGATGAGCAGCTGATTGCTACGTGCTGCATCTTCGGGAAAAGTCTGAGGAGACATTGGGCATTTTTACACACACTTTAAAGTTCCAGATTTTTCAGTCTTCTGGGTTTACAAGCCCACAAGTAAGTTCTGGATACATTTTTCACACACAAACTGCCCGGAGGCAGCCTAAAGTAGCTGCAGCTGTAGACGTGACAGGCTGCCATGGAAACCAAGTGACCACAGCTGCCTGGAGCAGAGCAGTTTACCAAGGGAACTTTTTACACACAAAAGTTCTGAGAGAAGTGCTAGGCAGAAGTTCAAAGAGCCCAATGTTTAAGAAGGGTGAGAGATTTAGACACACAGAAATTTCAGGATGTAACAGCAAACATGCGGGAGAAATGTGTATGTAAAAACACTCATTGTGTTGCAGCCTTACCCCATATATGTAAGGAGGGGAGCTGGGGCTCCTTCAGCCTGGGAAGGGAGGTGGGTTAGGCACCCACTTGTGTGGCCAGCGCCTCAGCCCACCCCACACCATGACAGGAGATCAGAGAGTGGCCTGATCGGCTGCCCTGTGGGCATGTGTGACCATCTGCCCAGCTCCCCCCACTGGCCCCTCAATATGGCGGCAGTGCCTGCCTGCCACAGGGCAACGTGCTAATTGGGTCCTTGGCAGCTCGTCTGGCTGCAGTCCTTCAGACAGGCTCCTAGCCCCCTGATTCTTCCTGGTGGCCCTTTCCTGAATTCTCTGCTCTATTCACTTCCTCTTTCTCCAAACTGGTCAATACCTCCCTTCCTTTCTCCATTTAGGAGCCTTTAGCTTTTTCAGCTATCTGGGTTGTACCCTTCTCACAGGGTCACCTTTCACCCATACTCTGAGCCTACTCCTGGAGATACTGAGAAGTGTCCCAATGTACACTACACACTGTACAACACATGAATCCTGGGAGGTGTAATTCCTCACTGTATATAAGAAGCTCTGGGTAAAAGGACCTATAGATGTTGCTCTTATTCTCATGGCATTGATGAATCAGCTGTTAGCAGGCAGAAGCAGTCCAGGAAGCCTGCCCTCTGAAGATTTTCTGACTGGTGTCATGGAGAAGCTCTTAAACCATCCTCAGCGTACTGTCAGGCATGTGAATTGGCTGCTGATCGCATAACAGAATGCTGTGTTGAAGATTAGCGACCTGGCCTGGGAAAATCCATTAGCATTCTATAAAAAGATTTTTTAAGTGAGCTGAACTATTCCAGATTGTGAATGGGTCTGAGAAAGTTCCAAAGGAGGAACGCAATGCAATGCACAGTAGGTTTTATTACACCCCAACAGAACCCAGCAGAGTAGTCCATTGGCATGCCAGCCAGTATCCTTAATACAACATAGGAAGAGTCAGCTTTATTTATTATTTATTTGTTTATTTATTTAAAAACCTTTACCCCACCCCTCCTTCCACAGGCAGTCCGGGGCGGCTAACAAAATCAATAAAATACAATAAAACAATAAAACATATAAAAACATCATAAATCAACAACAATAAAAATGAGGAGAAAAAGAAATACCAAATACCCCCTCTCCCCCCCACCCCTTGCCCTCACCCTTCTCCTTCGCCAAACATCTGACGGAACAGCCAGATCTTACAATTCTTATGAAAAACCGGGAGGTCTGGGGTCAGACAGGTCTCCACCAGTAGGGAATTCCAGAGGTGCGGCGCAGTCACCGAGAACGCCCTGTCCTGCGTGGTCCCCCAGGAAACTCGAGGGACCTTCAGCAGGGCACCCCCAGATGATCACAGGGGTTGGTCCAGAACCTGGGGAGTGAGGCGGTCTTGCAGATAGGCAGGGCCCAGACCATTTAAGACTTTATAGGTCAAACCCAACACTTTGAATTGGGCCCGGAAGACTATTGGCAGCCAGTGCAGAGATAGGAGCAGTGCTCCCAGTGGCCCAGCCCCACCAGGATTGCATTCTGCATCAGCTGCAGCTTCTGAGCCATCACCATAGGTATCCCCATGTAGAGTGCGTTACAGTAGTCTGACCGACAGGTGATGAAAGCATGGATGATCATGGCCAGATCTGGAACCGAAACCAGCGGCCGAAGCCGTCATACCAGATATAATTGACAGAAGGCACTCCTCGCCACAGCCTCCACCTGGAGATCCAGGCGGAGCTATGCATCAAGGAGTGCTCCAAGGTTCTGCATCTGGGAAGACAGTGGAGGACAAACCCCCTCAATCGAGGGGGCCGTCATCTCCATCGACTTACCCACTAACATCACCTCCGTCATCTCAGGATTTAATCACAGTCAATTAACCCTCATTCAATCCCCCACAGCTGCCAAACACCGGGTAAGCGCCGAGACAGCCAGTCCTGGGTCAGCTGAAAATGTGAGGTATAGTTGGGTGTCATTTGAATACTGATGACACCTCACCCCGTACTCCCTGATCACCTTGCAGAGTGGCTGCATGTACATGTTGAACATGAGAGGGGACAAGACAGAACCCTGAGGGGCCCCACACGAATGGTCTCGGTGAGATGAAAAATAATCACGGAGCACCACCCGCTGAGTTCTCCCAGTCAGGAATGAGCGGAACCATTCAAGAACGATCCTGCCCACCCCCGCACTATCATGCAGGCGCGTCACCAACATCTCGTGGTCANCTTCGGGAAAAGTCTGAGGAGACATTGGGCATTTTTACACACACTTTAAAGTTCCAGATTTTTCAGTCTTCTGGGTTTACAAGCCCACAAGTAAGTTCTGGATACATTTTTCACACACACACTGCCCGGAGGCAGCCTAAAGTAGCTGCAGCTGTAGACGTGACAGGCTGCCATGGAAACCAAGTGACCACAGCTGCCTGGAGCAGAGCAGTTTACCAAGGGAACTTTTTACACACAAAAGTTCTGAGAGAAGTGCTAGGCAGAAGTTCAAAGAGCCCAATGTTTAAGAAGGGTGAGAGATTTAGACACACAGAAATTTCAGGATGTAACAGCAAACATGCGGGAGAAATGTGTATGTAAAAACACTCATTGTGTTGCAGCCTTACCCCATATATGTAAGGAGGGGAGCTGGGGCTCCTTCAGCCTGGGAAGGGAGGTGGGTTAGGCACCCACTTGTGTGGCCAGCGCCTCAGCCCACCCCACCCCATGACAGGAGATCAGAGAGTGGCCTGATCAGCTGCCCTGTGGGCATGTGTGACCATCTGCCCAGCTCCCCCCACTGGCCCCTCAATATGGCGGCAGTGCCTGCCTGCCACAGGGCAACGTGCTAATTGGGTCCTTGGCAGCTCGTCTGGCTGCAGTCCTTCAGACAGGCTCCTAGCCCCCTGATTCTTCCTGGTGGCCCTTTCCTGAATTCTCTGCTCTATTCACTTCCTCTTTCTCCAAACTGGTCAATACCTCCCTTCCTTTCTCCATTTAGGAGCCTTTAGCTTTTTCAGCTATCTGGGTTGTACCCTTCTCACAGGGTCACCTTTCACCCATACTCTGAGCCTACTACTGGAGATACTGAGAAGTGTCCCAATGTACACTACACACTGTACAACACATGAATCCTGGGAGGTGTAATTCCTGAGTGTATATAAGAAGCTCTGGGTAAAAGGACCTATAGATGTTGCTCTTATTCTCATGGCATTGATGAATCAGCTGTTAGCAGGCAGAAGCAGTCCAGGAAGCCTGCCCTCTGAAGATTTTCTGACTGGTGTCATGGAGAAGCTCTTAAACCATCCTCAGCGTACTGTCAGGCATGTGAATTGGCTGCTGATCGCATAACAGAATGCTGTGTTGAAGATTAGCGACCTGGCCTGGGAAAATCCATTAGCATTCTATAAAAAGATTTTTTAAGTGAGCTGAACTATTCCAGATTGTGAATGGGTCTGAGAAAGTTCCAAAGGAGGAACGCAATGCAATGCACAGTAGGTTTTATTACACCCCAACAGAACCCAGCAGAGTAGTCCATTGGCATGCCAGCCAGTATCCTTAATACAACATAGGAAGAGTCAGCTTTATTTATTATTTATTTGTTTATTTATTTAAAAACCTTTACCCCACCCCTCCTTCCACAGGCAGTCCGGGGCGGCTAACAAAATCAATAAAATACAATAAAACAATAAAACATATAAAAACATCATAAATCAACAACAATAAAAATGAGGAGAAAAAGAAATACCAAATACCCCCTCTCCCCCCCACCCCTTGCCCTCACCCTTCTCCTTCGCCAAACATCTGACGGAACAGCCAGATCTTACAATTCTTATGAAAAACCGGGAGGTCTGGGGCCAGACAGGTCTCCACCAGTAGGGAATTCCAGAGGTGCGGCGCAGTCACCGAGAACGCCCTGTCCTGCGTGGTCCCCCAGGAAACTCGAGGGACCTTCAACAGGGCACCCCCAGATGATCACAGGGGTTGGTCCAGAACCTGGGGAGTGAGGCGGTCTTGCAGATAGGCAGGGCCCAGACCATTTAAGACTTTATAGGTCAAACCCAACACTTTGAATTGGGCCCGGAAGACTATTGGCATCCAGTGCAGAGATAGGAGCAGTGCTCCCAGTGGCCCAGCCCCACCAGGATTGCATTCTGCATCAGCTGCAGCTTCTGAGCCATCACCATAGGTATCCCCATGTAGAGTGCTTTACAGTAGTCTGACCGACAGGTGATGAAAGCATGGATGATCGTGGCCAGATCTGGAACTGAAACCAGCGGCCGAAGCCGCCATACCAGATATAATTGACAGAAGGCACTCCTCGCCACAGCCTCCACCTGGAGATCCAGGCGGAGCTATGCATCAAGGAGTGCTCCAAGGTTCTGCATCTGGGAAGACAGTGGAGGACAAACCCCCTCAATCGAGGGGGCCGTCATCTCCATCGACTTACCCACTAACATCACCTCCGTCATCTCAGGATTTAATCACAGTCAATTAACCCTCATTCAATCCCCCACAGCTGCCAAACACCGGGTAAGCGCCGAGACAGCCAGTCCTGGGTCAGCTGAAAATGTGAGGTATAGTTGGGTGTCATTTGAATACTGATGACACCTCACCCCGTACTCCCTGATCACCTTGCAGAGTGGCTGCATGTACATGTTGAACATGAGAGGGGACAAGACAGAACCCTGAGGGGCCCCACACGAACGGTCTCGGTGAGATGAAAAATAATCACGGAGCACCACCCGCTGAGTTCTCCCAGTCAGGAATGAGCGGAACCATTCAAGAACGATCCTGCCCACCCCCGCACTATCATGCAGGCGCGTCACCAACATCTCGTGGTCAATGGTATCAAATTCAGCCGACAGATCTAATAGGACCAAAAGGGTCAATTGACCCTTATCCTTTTCACAGCACAGATCATCGACCAAAGCCACCAATGCTGTCTCAGTGCCATGCCCCAGACGAAAGCCAGACTGTGAGGGATCCAGATAACGAACGCGGTCAAGATGCCCTTGGAGCTGCTGAGCCACTACCCATTCAATAACCTTCCCTAAAAAGGGAAAGTTAGAGACAGGACGATATCTGGCAGGGGAGTCAATGTCAAGCGATGGTTTCTTGAGCAGAGGCCACACCACCACCTCCTTGAGGCAGCCCAGCACTCTGCCCTCCCGTAGGGAGGCATTGACCACCCCAGTCAGCAACGGCCCCATTGTCTCCCAGCAGCTCTTAATCAGCCAGGATGGGCATGGGTCTAGTTCACAAGAGGTGGCTCAAACAGCCCCCAGCGGGCATCACCGACTGAAATTGATCCCACAAAATCAGACAAGTCGGGGTTTCTACCACCTCTACCTACTCCACTGTATTAATTGCGGCATCAAGGTCTTGGTGAATACGAGTGATTTTCTCCACAAAATAATCCACAAAAGGTCATAGCAGGGCAGCCGATATCTCAACTCCAGGGTTGAGGGAGGCCAGACTGACCAGCCCCCTTAGTACAACCCAGAACACCTCCACTGGACTGGATTTAGTGGATGCTATGAAGGCAGCAAAGAATTCCTGCTTTGCTGCCTGCATAGTCATGGCATAGACTTGAAAACTAGTTCTATGCCTCAATCTGTCAGCTTCAGCCTGAGAATGAAACCACCGTCACTCCAACCATCACCCCTCTTGCTTCAGCATCCGCAGTTCCTCGAAGAACCAAGGAGGTCTGCAGAGCCTCCTCCTGGGCAATGGATGCCTTGGAGCCATTTGATCGATGGCCTCCATCAGCAAGGTGTTCCATAGCTTGACAAGGTCAGCGATGTGACGGTCGTCAAGGTCAGAGGGTAACTCCCCCAGAGCTCCTAGGATTGCCTCAGGATTGTATCCCACAGGCCAGAGTGGGATAGGGACCTATTTTGAGGCTGGTCCATTCTGATGTCTTACATCAAAGGTTCACAAGTTATAGAGACTGCATATAGGATCAAACTATCTGTTGAGGGGGTCATTTCAATCTTTATCAAGACGTGATGCTCTTTGAATATTCCTGTTGCTGTTTGGGGTCATGGAATTACACATAGCCAAGTCTCAAAATGTGTTTGTTCAGGACAAAGTTTGGGAACGTCTGTCTTATAGAGTGTTACAAAGGAGTTTGATATAGAAGTGCTCGGCAACCTTCAGAGAAGTCCTGTACATGTTGGTTAAGGGGTGGGAATGGAGGGGAATAATTACCCATTTGCACTCTATAGGTATTCATTTTTGTTATTCTCTTTCAGCTTGAGGAGTTGGATGGCTGAATTATTATTTATAACTTCTATAGCACTACCAGTGTATGAAGTGCTTTACAATCTTTGGAGTCCACTCTCACAACAACCCATATAAAGGCAGGTCATTATTAGTCCCATTTTATAGATGGAGAACTGAGACTGAAAGACAGTGATTTCCATATCGCCACACTTTGAGTTCATGGCTAAGATGGAATTTAAACCCGTACTTCTCTCAACTCCATGCCCAGCACCTTACCCACTAAGATAGAGTTGTTCAGATGGGTCAATTTGGTAATCTTAGTTGTCATTATGCAATATTAGCATAATTTTGCATACATAGTTGCTGAAAGTGATGTAACTGAAATACCGAACTGACCAAATAACTAAAAACACTGCGGGGGAAACAACAACAAAAATATTCCCCCAAAAAAACAAACAAAACAACCCTCCTCCCAAAATAGAATGCCTGGAAAACAGATATGGTCAATTTTGATCAAGGATATTCCTCAGGTACTCAAAAGGCTACCCAAAAATGTGAATACCACCCATGAATAATAAATCCACTGTCTCAGTTTCAGCTCTATTATTGATGATGATGGGTAAAAAACAGACATGTGGCTGGCGGGACTGCTCCCTGGGCTGCCCCAGGGCAGAAAATTGCAGGTGACATGGTCCAGGTCAAACTGGGGTACCTTGAACTGACACGCCCACAGCCAGAGAGCTGTCCTGCCTCCTGCCTGGCCTGTGTAGAGACAGGAGCGCAACAAAAGTGCAAGCAGCCATCCCTACCCACGCTCTGCTCCCAGAGCTTCCCCCCCTTGCCATAACAGTCACCCATGGTACATCATAGCCTGCTGTGGCCCGCTTTGGCCCACATGGGTGGCTTTTAGCCTCGGCTGTGACAAGGGCTGAAACAAGAAGCAATTTTTTTCTCACAAAAATATTGTGAGAACTGAGAATAGTCACTAAGATCTCACTACAGTCTCGATAACAGACCGAGATTTCGGTCGAGAAAGTTTTATCAAAATACCATTTACTGTTTACCCCCATTTACCATTTACCATATACCGATTTACTGTGTACAGCTTACCATGTACCACATTCATCCCTCAATGCGCATGAAAAAAAGGCCACTTTGTTCATGCGCTTTACCAGGATAAACGTTGTACACAGTAAGTGGTACATGGTAAATTGGTATACGGTAAAAGGTAAATTGTGGTAAATGGTAACAGTAAACAGTAAGCAGTAAATGGTATTTTGAGAAAAAAATCTCGACCAAGAAATGTCAAGAATCGGCATGTTCCTCAATTATTGTTTCTCTCTTAAAACGAGGCAAGAACCATGATTCTCAGCTCGAGTTTCAGTCCTAGCTGTGACCTTGGAGATATGCTGAGGTCACAGCCCAGACTAGCTGCCAACACTCCCCAGGGCAATCCTGGACCAACATCTGGTGGTGTGTGTTTACACATGCTGGCAGGTCCCAGGCCACAGCAGGAAACAGTGAACCAAAGTCACATTTGTTTTTACTCTATGGGTGAAAACAGACATGATGCTAACCACCCTTTAACCACCCTTGGTGGTCATTTATGCATGTTGCAGGGCTGCACAGGGCACCAATACAGCCCTGCAATATGCATAAATAACCACCAAGGGTGGTTAAAGGGTGGTTAGCGTCATGTTTGTTTTCACCCTATGTCAAAGAAAATTAGCAAAAAGGCAGTCCCTACTCCAAAGAGTCTAAGTATAAGGTGAGGCAACAGAAAAGGGTGGATTTCACAATTATGGAACTCCCTCTCCATGTAGGTTTGTCTAAGGGTGA
>QEPC01014959.1:0-31047 GCA_003113815.1 Sphenodon punctatus
TGGAAAATGGCGGTCCCAGTGTGCGCATGGGCATGGCGGCACAGGGTCTTTGAGACAGTCACACAGTGAGTGGGCGGCAGCAGAAACAGCAGGTGAGCGGTATGGGGGGCTGGTGACAGTTCCTTCCCCCCTCCCCCCCCCCGTGCATGTGTATGCGAGCGTGCGTGTACGAGTGCAGGGGCGGATCCAGAAGTGATGTGGATGGGGGGGGCTAAAGTCCAAAGTTAGCATGGCCCCGTCCAGATTATTAGGCCCTGCCTCCAGCCCCACCTCTAGCCCCGCCCCCTGCCAAGCAAGCACCATGGCAGCTTCACCGTTGGCCAGACACAGACACACTGTCCCCGCAATTCACTGGATCTGCCAGCACAGTCCTAGGGCTTCTCCTCAGGCCCATGGGCCAAATGCTGATATGCATTTACGTGGTCTTTTTCCAGTTTCTAGGCTTCTTTTAGATGATTGGCGCGTGCTCACATCAAAAATTACATGCCCTTTCAAATCTCACTCCCACCCCCGTAACACCGAGCACCTGCCCATTTCCCCTCCACCTCACACCTCCCCCCCCAGCCCTGCCCCACAACTGCCACCATACCCCCTCCCCAGGGCCAGCATTGTTGCCTGGCAGGCTTGCTACTACCGACCTCCACCCCCCAATCACATTTCCAGCACTTTTGAAAACACCTAAAAATCACAAGATTAATAGTTAAATCTCAGGATTTTAAAACCTCAATTTTATCACAAGCATCACATTTCTAACATTTTGAAAACACCTAAGATCAGAAGACTAACAGTTTTGTGCCCCCGGGGCAGCGTGAATTGATTATATAAAGGGAGCAAATAAACTGGTTATGGGGTGCGAGTTTAAAGACAGTATTCCTGTTAGCAATAACTTCATTAAGAAGAGTTAGTGAAATAACAGCCATAATAGTCTCAGAACCATATTTGCAGATTTATTTTCCAAGATGGAAGAGATATTGCTTTACATCCTAAATTCCTACTTAAGATAGTATAAGAAAGACAGTTGTGAGAATGTGGCCCTTTTTACACAGGCCTCTCCCACCCATGAACACTCAGATTTCTGTGAGTTCATGGATGGGGGAGCCCCATGTGAACAACGCGGTGCATTCGCCCATGGTGAGTGGGGGTGCATGTGCACCCGCCTAACACTCATCCCCACTCACCTCCACTCGTCCCCACACACGGAGCAACCAGGGGAAACGGCGGTTACTCCGTGGGTGTGGTTGAGTGGGGGGGTGAGTGGGGATGCGTGTACAGCCGTGTGCATGCCCCGCCCATGCACTGGCGCGCCCACGGACCCCCCAACCCAGTGGAGCCATGTAAAAATAGCGTGTGAGGAGCCACTCGAAGAACAGAAGGTTGCTACCTTGTAAACAAGGTTCTTTGAGATGGTTCCGAACATTCTCACAACACCCACCCTTCCAGCCCCGCATGGAATTTTTTTCTTATAATCCTAGAAAGGATTGGAAGGAACCGGTATTCAGAGGGGGAGAGTGCTTTTTATACTAGAGGAGCTATTATCTTACTAACCATTTCCTCCTAAGTCTAGTTATTTATGATCATACAAGTAAGAGTGTTTCTGCCCATAGGGGCTGAGCTCCCCACTATCCCGGAGGGTATAGCTCATCTAAAAGCCACCCCGGAGTTGAGATCTCTTTTCCCTGCCTTCATTAAACAGGCCTGTGTTCTGGAGCTTGTAAAAAGCATTTATTCCTCCCAGACTGACCTGATAGCTTATTATGATTCCTTGCTGACCATGGTAACCTCCTATATGAGCTCAGTTAAACCATCGCACAACTGTCCCACCAGAACATCGCCCTGGTTTGATAGAGAATGCAGGAGAGCAAGGAGCCAACTACTGAGGCTTGCTAGAAGGGTCTACTACTCCCCCTCCACTAGTTACTGGTCTCATCTAGTTAGCACTAGGAAAACATATAGAAAGCTACTTGAGGGGAAGATACTGGACCATATGAAGCTGAAATGGTCCCAACTTTTACAAGCGGCCCAATCAAACAACACTACAAGGTTCTGGGTGCTTATCAAACAAGCAATGAGAAAACCTATGAAAAATTCTTCCACCCTCTCTGCTCATGATTGGTGGTGCTACTTTTCTGAACTGTTTACAAATTTAAATACTCCTACTTATGGCCCAACCTCCTTGGATTCCTCTATAGAAAATTGCCCGCAGTGGCAACCGGTCTCCCCTGACGAAATTAAGAGCTTCATCCTCCAGTTGAAGACAGGGAAAGCCCCAGGTGCTGACTTGATCACCCCAGATTTACTTAAACTAGATCCGGACTGGTGGGCTGCCACTTTGGCACCTGTATTTTCATATATAGATGCGCATGGTCTCTTCCCCAGAGATTGGCTTAATAGCCTGGTCGTCCCCATACACAAGAAGGGTGACATCAACCTTCCCTCAAACTTCTGACCTACCAGTTTGTTAAGTGTTATTGGGAAGCTCTATGCCAAGCACCTACTCCAGAGATTTCAAACCTGGCTTAAAAACAACAATGTAATTGATACAGAGCAGGCAGGGTTCCGAGAGGGCCAGTCCACTCTGGACCACATATTTGTACTGCAGCAACTGATTACCAAGTATTCACATCCAGGTAACAAGACACCTTTACTGATGTTTCGTCGACTTGAAGGCGGCATTTGATTCTGTGGATAGGGAACTTCTTTGACATAAGTTAAGTTTAACTTCGATTGATCGCCGTTTATTGCTCCTTATGATAAAATTCCACCATAATAATACAATGCAGGTTCGCTACTCGCATGCTTGTCCTCCCACTAAGACAATTAAAATCTCTCGGGGCGTCAGGCAAGGTTGCCTATTAGCCCCAGCCCTATTTAATTTCTCTCAATGAGTTGGTTTCTTTTATGGCTGAAATAGACACGCATTCTCCAAAATTGGCCAACCGTAAAATATCGCTCTTGTTATATGCAGATGACACTGTATTAATGTCGCAGACTCCCACTGGCCTAAAGAGAAGTATGAATAGACTCTTGTTATTCTGCCAAAATGAAAATCTGGCAGTTAACTTCTCTAAAACCAAAACTATGGTAGTGGGTAGTACCACCAAGTTTTTATTATTCTCATGGTGGCAGACTGATCAAACCAGCATTGCGTCTATTTAGGGCCAAGGTGGTACCCCAATTTTTGTATGCTGTCCCCATCTGGGGTTTTGCACGATTGAACACTTTGGAACCCATTCAAAACAAATTCCTTCGTGCGATTCTTGGTGTTCCAAGAGCTGTTCCCCAAGTACTGCTAAGGGCAGAGACGGCCTCCCGGACCATAAAATCTCTTGCCCTCCTGGCTACTATTAAGTATTGGCTTAAAGTGATCCTGTTCCCCTCAAGTACCGACTGCCTGGCCATGCTTATTTCAACTGAGGCGAGAAATTTTTCTTGGTCCCTTGCTGCGGAAAGGGAAATAGAGAAACTTGGGTTCTCTAAGGAATTCTTGTTCCCGTTGGGCCCGAAGGGTGCGTTTCTATTACTTAAGGAAAGAATCTCTGATCAAGAAGCACAGATTGAGAACTCATTGATAAACACACAGAAAGTAGCATTACTATATCCTGCTATCAAAGTACAAGCTCGGGAGCCTGGTTACTTGTCTCTCTGCACCGAGTACTATCCGAGACATGCACTGACATTATTCAGATTAAATGGCTTCCCATCCACTGTAGCGCAAGGACGCCACGCGGGCATTCCGTGGGACTTTAGAATATGTAGGAATTGTTCCTTGGCCCAGGTCGAATCCCTTTTTCATGTTATTTTTGTTTGCCCGGCTTATGCACAAGCCAAAACGACTTTTCTAGTTCCCCATATAGCAGACTGTCCGCCCTGGTGCCTTGATCTGTGGCTCACCAAACTCCTTAGTGGTAAAGATAATGGTTACACAAGAGACATGGCTTTCTATTGCACCCAGGTCTTAAAAATCAATCTGTCAATGACCCTCCCCGGTTGTGAGTTGAAGGTTCTCTTGCTCCTTTGCAAACCGGGCTGTTCCAGGGCTTGGCCTGGGGCTCTCTTTCTTTAATTTTCTCTATTTAAAGGCCCAATGTATTAGTTTACTTGCATCTACCAGGCATTTTATTTAGCTGCATTTTGCCTATTTTGTTATAATTGTTAAATGTTGTTGTTTATTTATTATATTTACCTTGTATTTTGTATCCATATTTAGAAATGACCCTTTGGGGTTACTCAAATAAATATTATTATTGTTATTATTATTACTAGAGGAGCTCAAGACCATCACGTGGTCTGTTGTTCGAATAGGGTGAGCGCGCACAACCCAGTTCTGAGAATGTTCGGACCCATCTCGAAGAACTTTCTTTACAAGGTAACAACCACAAACAGCTTTATCTCCCAGCTGCTTCTTCTAGGAGGCAGAGGCAGGTGAGGGATGGGGAACTGGAGCCAGGGAGGGGAGGCAGAAGAACTTATGGGGAGAAGCTGGCTGCAGCCTGCTGCCCAGCCATTCAAGTGCGGGGCCCCAGCTGGGCAGCCTTTACCTGCTGGACTGGGCTGCTGCTCGGCTCCGCTCCCATGCCTGGCTGCAGCCTCAGGGCAACGATGGCCGGGCCCCAAAATGCCTCCACCTCTCTGGCCTGCGCGGGCGGCAAGCCCCCCTGCAGCCTCTGTTTGCCCCCACACAAGCGGTGCTGCAGTGTGCAGCCACGGTGAATACGTCTCACAGGGAAGCGGCGGCACCAGCAGCTCCACGCAGCACTGCATACGCGGGGGCAAACAGAGGCTGCAGGGGGGCTTGTCGCTTCTGGAGCGACTGTCCGGGGGAGTTCGCCTATCTGGCCAACAAGGGGTGTAGCACCATTGAGTATATGGCTGTGTCTGCTAAAATAATCCCATTAATTACTCTCTTCCAGGTGGGTTCTAGGTTGGAGAGTGACCATCTCCCTCTCATTTTCTATTTGGATGGGCTCATAACCAATATCGATAGAGCCCACCCTGCCTCCATTGTTGGTACTGACCCCGAGAAGGGACTAGTGAGGAAGCGTTGGGAGGGACAGCTAGAAAGCCATAGGACCACAATTTTACACTCCCCTTTAGGTATGAATTTCTTTAATGGGGTAGTCCAGGGCATATTTCAGGAGGATATTGTGGCATGCTATAAGGGGTTGCTGGATTGGTTGGTCCCGTCTAACAAGTTGCGGCTTGGGTGGCCCCGTGGCAAGGAAGCGAGGGTGTTATTCCCCCAGCTGGTTTGACAGGGAATGTGCGAGAGAAAGGAGAGATTTGAGACACCTGTATCGCCAATTTAAAATTCTATCCTAAAGCAATCTATTACAGATTATGGATAGGAGGCGGGTCTATAGAAAACTACTGGCTGCAAAGAAGCCAGTTATAACCAGAGGGCATGGGAAGCATTAGAGAAAGCTTCCAAAGACCCCAATTCCTCCAGATTCTGGAAAATGGTGAGAGGAATTGGCATGGGGAGACCTTCTGGTGGTGCACCCCGGATTTCAGCTGAGGTTTGGGAGGCTCATTTTGTCTCACTGTACTCATCTCGTGGCCAATCCTTTAGTCTGTGGGCACCATCCCAACCTTTTCCAGAGTGGGAACCTGTCTCCGAGGAGCTAATAACGGAGCTGATAGCTGACTTAAGGGTAGGCAAAGCACCGGGGCCAGATTTTATCCCAACGGAACTGTTGAAATCTGCATCGGAGTGGTGGGCCCCAGCGTTGGCGGCGCTTTTTACCAGTATTAATGCCTCTGGCAAAGTTCCAGAGGACTGGGGTCAGGCTATCGTGGTGCCGATCTTTAAGAAAGGCAGCCGGTTAGCCCCTAGTAATTACAGACCTATAAGTCCTCTCTATAGCCAGTCTGGCCGGGCAATCCTTGCTTAAGTATTGGGTAAAGATTAGCAAGGGTGAGGTCTCTACCTTAGTGAGGCTTTGTCTGCTCGAAGAGTTTAGCCACGATGGTATCCCACACTATCCATGGTTGGCGTCTGTGAGGAGATCTCGGCGGGATTTGGGATTTTCTATGGATTACTTCTCTGGACAGAGTGAGACGCAAGCCAAAAATATCATCACTCTTAGAAGTAGGGATGTTGCAATACAAAACGACCTGGCCTCTATTGCTCTCTGGAGGGCTGCCCCCCAATATGCTGTCCTCAAAAGCTCTCACAATTTTGAGGAATATCTGGACATTTTGAAAGATCCCACCCTCCGTAGATAGTTTACGCAGGCTCGTATGTAATTATTGCTATCAGCAGTTCTGATTGGTCGCTACGCTAATCTCCCACGGCCTAGCAGGACATGTCCCTGCAGTGACCAGTTCTTAGAAGGCACAGCCCATATGCTTTTAGCACGTCCTTTATATAATTTGTTACGCTCCATTTGGGCAGCACCACTTTGGGAGGCTAAGGGTTTCTTGTCTCAGGAGCAGAAGTTGGTTTTCTTATTAAGTTCTACAAATCCTGAAACAGTTAAAACGGTCGCTCTATTTATAATGTTAGTCGCTCGTGAGAGCTCGGAGACGATTTCTGTTATGGAGGGAAACTAACCTTGTATGTTGTTATTCTGCTATGCTGCCCTCAAGAGACTGGTTTTGTATTTTTGTACTAATTTCTTGTTAATTCCCTCCTAAAAGTAGGATGTTGTTTTAGTAGTTATGAGGTGGTATTTGGGCTGTCCATTTTTAGGACAATTTGGGTCATTTGTTGTGGGACTGTTATAAGATATTTTAGGTAGCCAACGGTTTTATGGATTTTAGTTTTTTATATATTTTCTAGTTTTAGTTTCTGTAAATATATGTACATAGGGGTTTTCACTTATGAGATTTTTAGTTTTATGCACCATATATGTATTTGGAGTTGTTCTTTTGTCTTGTAATCTGGGCTATGGCAAAAGCTGGAGCCAAACTAACTAACTAACTCACTCCTCAGTATAGTAGGCAAATTGTATGCCAAATATTTGTCCTTGAGGTTGAATGACTGGTTGAAGTCCAATACTATACTGAATGATGCTCCGATTGGCTTCAGGGAGGAAATATCCACGAGTGATCATTGTTTCTTACTGGCTCACCTAATTAGGAAGTATGGTGGTTCCTCATATGCGCTGTATGTATCATTCATTGACCTTAAGGCCGCGTTTGACACGGTCTCTAGGGAGCGCCTTTGGGGTAACTTGCAGTGCTAAATCTAGACGGAAGACTATTGTATTTGATTTACAGTCTCTACAGGAGCCCCTTTATTAAGGTTACAATTAATAATCAGGGTACTTTATCTGGTATGATCCCAACTGGCAGGGGAGTCAAGCAGGGATGTATATTGGCTCCAACACTCTTCAATATTTATGTGAATGATGTGCTAGAAGGGCTCTCCACGGTCGTTTCCCATGCCCCACGGATTGGTGATATAGGCATTCCTTGTTTACTGTACGCCGATAACGTTGTGTTGTTGGCACGCTCCCCGGTGGGTCTGAGGCGCCTCCTAATTACTTTTGGGAATTATTGTCGGGAAAATTAGCTTGATAACTATGAAAAGACCAAGGTTCTTATTTTTTCACGGAGAAAGATTAGACATAAATGGCTTCTGGATGGTAGGGAAATCGAGCAGGTGCGGGTTTTTAAATACCTAGGTCTCCTTTTTCAATCTAGTGGGGCCTGGTCAATGCAATATCAAGCCGCACAGGACAAGGCTAGACAATGCAACAGAGCTCTTAAATCTTTTATCAGAGCAAGGGGTAGTCAGTCGCTGGCACCCGTGATTAAGATCTTTTCACGGAAGCGGATCCCACAGTTGCTCTATGGTGCACACGTGTGGGCTTTGGGGAAAGTCAAAGCTCTGGAGAAACTGCAATCTGGTTTCTTAAGAGCACTGATGGCTGCGCATATGGGGATTAATACCGCAGTCCTATGCCTGGAGTGTGGCCTCCCTCCCATCCAGGAGAAGGTACGGCAGGGGTCCATAAGCTTTTGGCTCCGGCTGGTATTCAAGAAGGCAGTGCCACTATCTCAGTTGAGCCTAGAGGAGAAGTCCCCAAACCGATGGAAGCAATTGCCTCCCTGGGTTTCAAAGGGGCAAAAAAGTTGCTGCCAGACAGGTTGAAGGAGATCTCACATCAGGAGCTTTGTGCAGCTTCAACTTTTACTTTATTGCTTAGCCAAATCAGGCCATTGCACATGTATACATAATTATAATAATTTGAATACTAATCAAACTTATAAACATCAAACAAAGTCACATAGGGTATTTACATATTGCTTACACAATTTATAAATTAAAACTTCCATCAATTAGAACCCCCCCAAAATTAAAATTTTAAATATGCCCTCGAAAGAGAGCCATAGTACCCCCATTTCTACCTAACAATAACCTTTTGGAAACTGGAGAGTTCACAGTCTATCTTTTCATGCCCTTAATATAATAAGCATTTTGCACCCTTGCCACTTCTTGATTTGTGACCAAGCCAAAAAGAGCCCCACTTTAGAGCAATTTAAGTAGGGACACGCCCCACCTCCTGGGACTAATACTTTTCGGGGTGGTTTTCCACAGTCTCACCTCCAATAGCACCTAGACCCCACCTGTCTCCATGGCTGTCTGGGCTTTAACCTTAGCATGTTTTACTAGTGTCAGGAATTTGGCCACTTTCCCTGAAACTTGCTGGTTTATATCTTCCAGCAAGAATTTTTCTTCCCAGCCCCTCATTCCTTGATCTCTAAAGAGAGGCGCGATAAGTATCTCCCTCCATTTTTTATATGCGGGGCAGTCCATCAGTATATGAGCCATTGTCTCAACACAACTCTGATTAATACTGGTACATTCCTTACACAAACGATCTTCCTGCGCCTGCCCTCTCAGTCTACCCTCTGTAACTGCCGAAGGGAATACATTAAAGCGAGCTAAAGTCAATGCCCACCTTGTTTTCCTCAGCCTATACTCAGATAGATAAGTAGCTCCATCTTTGGGGGGCACAAAATTTTCATATAACTTTGCAACCTTCTGTGAAACGAGCAACGCGTGTTCGATCTGTTGTTCCTGATCTAATATCCGCGTTTTTATTTCAGACCACGCCTTTTCAACTGGGAGGGATAGAAGATATACCACTGAGAACCCCAAGGCATTCAGGGTCGAGTTAATATATTCCACCCAACGACCCTGGGCAAAATATATTATTTGGGATGCCAATGAGCCTGAGTCTGTTTTAGTTAGTCGCAACCAGTATTTTAACGTTGCCATTTTTGCATACAAGGCAATTCGTTTGAACCCTGTCTCAGCTCTTAACAACACTACTGGTGTATATTTGGGGACATGCAAAATACAACGTAGCATCCTGTTTTGTTCTTTCTCCAACTCCTTTTGTTTCCCAATACTCCAAATTTGAGCACCATAGAGAAGTTGGGGGACCAGCTTTGCTTTTATCAATTTTTTGCTTGGATTATATAGTTGCCCCCCTTGATTCCAATAATAACTGGCAATACCCTGCCCTGCGACTCTTACTGCTGCCCGTACCGCTTTCACATGAGTGGTCCATGTTGGATTGGCCGAAATAATGACCCCCAAATATTTATATTTAGTCACCTGCTCGATTTCTACCCCTCCCATGGCCCACCTATAATTCCTCTGCCTTTTCCCAATCCTCATTACTTTAGTTTTCGTATAATTAATTTTCAAATACTCATTTTTACAATAGTTGCTAAATGCATCCATCAGCCTCCTTAGGCCCACCTGTGTCCTGGCAATTAATGCTGTGTCATCGGCATAGAGAAGTAAACTTATTTTCTGTTCTCCTAATTCAGCCGGATGGAATCCTGAATCTTCTAGTACTCCTTTCATGTTATTCAAATATAGGTTAAACAAAATGGGGGCAAGGATACAGCCCTGCCTAACCCCCCATTTTACATTTACCGGCTCGGACAAACCGCCCATATTGTTTACTCTCACTTGTAATAGATTGTTGGTATGCAGGGCCCGAATCAAAAACAACAATCTATGCTCCATGCCATACTTCAACAATTTAAACCAGAGTCTTTCCCTACACACTGTATCAAAGGCCATTTGGAGGTCAACAAAGCATAAATAAAGATTGGTACTCTTGCCCTTGAGGACAAACTTTGAGATCAGCTGTTCAATCACAAAGATGTGATCCACTGTTGACACTCCCTTTTTAAATCCTGCTTGTTCCACTCCTATTAACTTTCCTACATCCACCCATTCTTGCACTTTGGCCAGTAAATATCTGGAGTAAAGTTTCCCCACTATACTCAACAAGCTGATGGGACGATAGTTTCCCGGCTCCTGTATATTCCCCTTTTTGAATATCGGGACCACCACGCTATCTAGCCATGTGCGAGGAATTTTCCCAGACTTGTTTACCTGCGTAAACAAACAGGCTAATATCTGGCTCCACCAGTCAATGTTCCCCTTCAGGAGTTCTGATGGAACAAAATCTTTCCCCGGGGCTTTATTTATTTTTAGCTGTGTAATCAATTTCTTTACTTCCTCTGCAGTAACTGGATTCCATTGGGGTAAGGACTCAATTGAGAATTTTAGGGGGTTTTCTAATTCTATCTGAGGCTTGGAGAATATGGCGCTATAATGTATTTCCCAACTCTCCGATGTTATGTTTACTTCCTCCTTTACCATACCTGAGGCCCAGGTAGATTTAATTAATTTCCAAAACTCATTTTGGTTCTTTTCTTCCGCCGCCCGGATAAGCCTATCCCAAAACAACTGCTGGTATGCTTTTTTCTTTCCTTTAATTAATCTTTTGTAAGCACCTCGTGCTTTTAGAAAGTCCCCCTCCCACTGGCTTCCTTTAGCAAAGCTCTTAGCCTTCCGGTGTAAACAATTTAAATCTCTCCTGGCACCCCTACATTCTGCATCATACCACCTTGGGCCCCTATTACTAACCTGCCCTTTTCCCCCTGGAATTGTTAAAAGGGGTAGAAGCTGGGCGATCAAGTCCTCATATTCCTGCTGGATATTCTCCTGATCCACAAGGGCCCTCTCCATTAACTGCAAGGTTAAGATCCCCTCAGCCAATACATTTATCTGGGGGGACCACCTAGCCCTCTTTAACCCAACTCTTCTTGTCATAACCTTTCTAGCATCTGCACTATACTCCACCCCCCGCCCCTCTTCCAACGACATCTGGGATCGACGCATCGTTAAGTTCAAGGGGAAATGATCCGAGTCCACCGCTTCCAGTACTGCAAAATCGACTACCCACGGGAGTAAGCCTTCTGTAATCATAATATAATCAATTATACTTCTTCCCAGATGTGAAATATAAGTATAATCACCTTCCTTATCTCCTGGCCATACTCCATTTAAGATAATTAACTCTACTGAGTCTACCAGATCCTGCAGTTGAATTCCCACCATATTTGTTATCTTGTCCTTAGACACTCTTACACAGGGGAACATTGGGTATGAATGATTTTGCAAAATTTCATAATCCGTCTGATTTGCTCCCTGACCCAACCGGGCATTAAAGTCCCCTGCCATTATTATCCCCTCTGTCGGAAACTTTTCTTTCAGATCCGTCACTGTATCCTTAAGCCTTGACCACACCTCTTCCTTATAATATAAGGAGCTCGCTGGGGGAATATAAACATTAATAACTATTATAGCCTGAACAGGCTGATTTAGGGCCAATTTCCATACTGCGTAAAAGGGAGGAAGGCCTATAAGGCTATATACCTGCAACCCCATATATTTTGCCACGAGCAAGGCTAGACCCCCACTTAACCTACCTTTTTTTTTTCCTTGTAGAGCTACCGCTGGGATTGAATAAACCTCAAATCCAGTAAGGGAAAAATCCCCTGGCATCCACGTTTCTTGCAGGCATATACAATCAAACCTCCTTATTTGTTCTAAAAACCCAGGATCCCAAGCTTTATTTTCCCAACCTGCAACATTCCAGGATGCAAAAGACCAATCCTGGGCATTTGCCTTATGTCAATTGGACATAGCCCTCAATGGCTTTCTTTGTGGGGTCACTAACCCATTTACTATCTCTTCCAGGCCCACAGAACTCCCTTCCCTAATTGGGTTTAACCCTAAACTCCCACCCAAGATATTTCCCCTTTCACCCAATCCCTGCTTTGCACTCTCAGGGGATTTCCCCATTATCTGTTCCGCCCTAGGTAATCCCCCCTTTCTATGGGAATCCCCCATTACTAATTGTCGTGGAACAACCTCATGCCCCAAGGGACTAATGTCCCCCTGTCCCTCCACTGCTGGTTTAATTTGTTGAAATATCTCCTGCATGTGCCTTAACCTTGCCAAAATTATTCCTTGCTCTGGGGCAGCCAATGCCTGAAATGAAGCAGACCACAAGGGTTCCTGCTCCTCGAATTTATCCGCCCCCAAGGTTAAACACTTTGGGAAAAAGGGAAGTGAACCTGGTATCATCTGGGGCCCCAGCATAACTCCCTCCTTACCTCTCATATTGTTCCTTACTACCTCCTCATTGGAGTCTTGATAATCCTGCACCCCCCTTGTGGGACCTCCTTCCTGCCCTGTTTGTCCCATCAACCGAATTTGATCACCCTCCTGTTGATCTCTCTGGGTCTCCCTCGATTTCTCTTGACCCCTCCCAATTTCCATCTCTTCAATAGCAGGTGAATTTGGACCTTGTAATACCTGCGCAACAACTTCTTCCTGGACAGTCCCCTGCAAGAGCTTACACATCTCCCTCTCTCTCTCATTCCCTCCTTGCTGCCTGATTTGCTCTATATTTCCCTCTTGGGGTTGAGCTGAGCAGACCCCCGATACCAAAATTCCCCAGGAGGCCAATAGTTGTCTTTCCATAAAAATTTTCTCCACTATCCGGGGGTCCCTAAAGAAGATCATCAATCTCAGGGCTTGATCGGTAGGCGGTAGAAAATAGAATTTTTCAATTTCTGCCATTTGAAGTTGGTAGTGTAAGAGGGTAACCAAGTTTCTCCGAATAAGGAATTTGGAGAACCAAACTGGAGTCACACCATTGGGCAGCGCAAAGATCTTTAACAAAACAACCCTACGATCGGGTAACATGTTCTGTTTCTCATGTGACCCATTTAACTTTCCCTTGTTACTTGTATCGTAAGTCTCTCCTGTCTCTAACTGCGCTAGTCTCCCCTGAGACTTCTTTGGGACAAAACATGCCCCCACTGATTGTAACCTTGGGGGAGCCATGGCAAAGAGATGTGTAACTAGACTTTTAATATCTTTAGCCACCTCCTGGAGACATTGGTGCACTTTCTCCATCGTTCCCTTCATCTCCACTACCCCTGAAAATAGGCTCTCGATTGAGCTACTAATTAACATACATTGGTCTCCCAAAATTTTAAGGGTGTTTGGAGAACTGTGCATAGCAGAATGCAGCATCTCTTCATTCCCAAATACCTCTTCAGACCCAACTTGAGACTGCTCACCAAAATCAGAGTTTCCCCGCAGGATAGAAAAATGATTTGAAAGTGGCATTTGGAATGAGGATGTAGACTGTCTTCCCACTACCCCAAACCCCAAGTCCTGCAATTTTAGTTGTTTCATGTTTGGCCCCTCATTATCCGGCGAGATGACCAACTGTCGCCCCCTCTTTTTAGATATAGCTCCCAAGTTCTCCTCAATTGGGGCAGTAGCCATAATTGCCCCTTTAGACCCCCAGTCACGTACTCCTCAGGTACAATGCCTTTTTAAATTCCCTCTTTAATGTTTACCCCTGGACAATATTTCTTTTCTTTTGGTCTTCCTACTATGGTTCAATTTATATGGGGATCCCCTCTATTCCTTATCAGCAACCTACACAGCAGTATGTCCGTGCCAGTAGGCACTCTCTAGTTCTCACTGTATTTTACTTCTCAGATAGTAGACCCTCACCAGGAAAACCCAACTCGGACTCGCTTTGCCACCGCCGTTAGTTGGTCTCAATAACCCCTCTTATAAATTTTTTGCGGTCCACTTGGATCAGTCTGTATAACACCTTACTCCTTGGTCCAATCTATTTCTGGGGCTGCTCCTGGGCTGTACCCTTATGCTCTTGACCAACTGGACACACCTAGGGTTCGGATCTACAGCCCCTTAATATTTCCACAGAGGAGACCTGACTCTACCTCCACTTGTCCCTTCATCCAATACGGAAATTTACACAGTGAAATACAGGGGACTAAACCCGCAGCTCGGGCGTCCCACCTTCACGTTTCCAACTTCACTCAAAAACCACTCAGCAGTTATCCTTCATCACCATCAAGCTTTAGTGCCACCTCACCCCGACTCATCCCTCGATCTAGTAGCTATAATTTACACAAAATTATGTATGAACTCCCAAACCCAAGTAAAAAAGTCCCCCCCTTTACTGGCTCTGGACCACAATGAGTCCTCCAAACTTTACAAAGTCTGAGCTCCTGCTCCGGGACACGCCGAAGGGCGTGCAAAAGGGCGCGCCCTTGTGCGCGCTGCCCTTGTGCGCGCTGCCGTGGACTCTCACGCATCTGACTCTCTCCCCAGGGCTCAGGCTCCGCCCCCTGCTCCGCTCCGCTCACCTTCCCAGCTGTCAGGTAAGTGATTGAAGCCGGTTTCAGCGACCCTGGCTCCCCGCTTCCTCGGCCGCTTTGTGCAGCTATGGGGGCCAGTAGAGCCTTTGGGTTTTACCCCCAGATTGCCAACAGAAAGCGTAAACCCATGCCATATTTGGATAGGACTATGGCTCAAAGGAATAGGAGGTTATTTTTTCTAGCTAGAGTCAATGCCTTTCCCTGTGCTCTGACCGAGGGAAGGTATAAAGGCATCCCTTTGGCTGAACGTCTGTGTCAATGCCCTTTAAATCGCATTGACTCTGTGGACCATGTTTTATTGGACTGCCCCTGGTTTGCGGGGGTTCGGGAGAAATATATTTCCCCGATGATCGCTTCCTTCCCAGGAAGAATGGCTAAATTTTATGTGTGCATGCTCTTGGCCGATCACATCCCCAAAATTACGGGAAAAGTAATGTATTTTCTGGAAAATGTTAACTACATGAAGTCCAAGGGAAAAGGTCCATAGCTATTATGGTAGTTCTGGATAATACATGCAGGTTATGGTTGAGTCTGGGATTAACAATGCTCAGTTTTATGATTTAGGCTGCATAAATGCCCAATCCAGATGTAGAAGAAAACTCTCATACTCACAAGCTGCTGGTGAAAATCTGTCCGAGTTCTTTAATGATCTCAAAGCGCAAAGAGAGAGAGAGTAATGAACCTATGCAAAGATTCAAAACTGGTCTCTCGAGCAGAAATTACATAGGTATTTTATAGATACCGGTTCAAGCAAATAGATAAAAGTTGTCAATCAAAAATATCATACAAAGTGAAAGGCTACAGCAATTGTTTACATAATCAGCAAGTATGTTCCCAAACAATATGGCTATCCTAAAAGTCTAAACAATTCAATTAGTTTATGCAGCTGCAAGGTTATCTATCTCTTATCTACTTGTAAAAGGAACAGTGTGAAACTGTTCTCAGCCTGAATGGTCAAGGTAATTAGCTTTTGTTAAGAAGGCTAAAGTTTATTTCAGCAGAGGATGGTTCTCTTTACCCGACATCCATCTGTCCTCCATTTTACTCTGATTCTGTTCGGTTTTCAGTCCATAAGGGTCGTCTTATAAAAATTTCTCCACACAGAGGAGATAGCCTTCTATCTGGAAACAAAGGCCCCTGCACGTGGCAGGTACTTGATGATGTGTGCACGATTTAATGCTTTACCAGCAAATGTCCTTCAGGGGCGTCTATCTGGATTGGACTTTGCAGATCGGTTATGCCCCTTTGATTCTCTTGAGGTAGAGACAGTGCAGCATATTTGTTTCACCTGTCAAACGTATAACTCTATTAGAACTCTTTTTCTGTCTCCTTTGTTAGAGAGAGACCCTGGTCGAACAGACTTAAATTTGTTATGGTATGCTTTGAATGCCCCTGACTTTATGCATGCCACTATGAAATTCTTGACACAGGCATGTGTCATTAGAACTAGATTTATTAGATCGCAAACCTTGGAGGAGGTGCCAGAGGATAATCATGGCACACAGCAGAGATCCCACGCCTAACTAATCTACTTGTGTAATATTGAGTATGTTTAATCTAGTTGTAACATACTTGGATTAGCTGGTGTTAACAGTAAGGTCCTAGTTGCAGAAACTAAGGGTATTTATATGTGATTTTTTGTTACTTCCCCCCCCCATTATAAACTCTTTTATTGATATTCAGTGGCATTGTACATAGTATTTTCGTCAACTTTACAATAACAGTTTGTTCTATTACCCATACAAGGTGGTACCCGAGCTTGCCAGTTCAAATGTATCGGTCAAACAACAGCGTCCAGTCACTCTTTGGTAGTTCATTTCCTTCAATGGCTCCTAATATATTAAGCCACTTTGCCTCATAGTTATTTTTTTTCTTTTCCCTTGCTTTTTCATTTTTCTCCTCTTCTTCTAGCTTCTTGTCCTGCAGGTTTACCATCATCTTGTCCATTGTAAATAAGTACCATATTCGACAGATCCATTCTTGAAAAGGTAAGGGGCCCTCTGTCTTCCAATGTCTTGCTATTATATTTACTCCAGCCAAGCACAGAGTTCTCAATGCCTCCTGATGTGGTTTTAGTGATTTATTATCAGGGTAGAGACCTAGAATACCAATTTCTGGTCTGAAAGGTACCACCCCCTTGTTTACTTTGTTCATAATTTTCCATATTTTACTCCAGAAGGCCTTTACATAAACACATTCCCATAGACAATGCAGTAGATCCGCCTGTAAGCCACAGCCCTTCCAGCATACACCCCTCCCATATCTGTCCCCCCCATACCTGAGCTGTACCGGGGTCAGGTAAAACCTAGTGGTGACCTTCAGTTGTGTGTCTCTGACTTCCAGAGCAGACGCACAGGTGCTCATATGCCCCCATATAATTTCTTTATCCTTTTCTGTGAACTGCTTATTGAGGTCTTTTTCCCATCTTGATAAATATGGGTGCTTGGGGGGGTATATTATAGATTTCAGGTCTTGATAAATCTTAGAGAGTTTGCCCTTGCTTCCCGTTAGGCTAAATAAGGTCTTTTCTATTTCCGTAGGTTCCCTAGCAAAGGCTTCTTTTAAACATGGTTGCCTGAATACACTTCTCAGCTGCAGGTATTGAAATGTGTTCACTTTTGTCTGCGTTATTTTCTCTATTTCTTCTAATGTTTTAAATTTACCTTTGTTGAATAATTGTGTTGCCCTTTTAACTTCCTTCTTTTCTAACTGTTTAAGTAGGTCATGGGCTATCTGTGATTCCCTCATCGCTACTCGTCTTATTGGTGAGTATGGTGTTGCTGTACCCTTTATACCTAATTTCCTCATCACTCCTTTCCATGTTATGAGTAGTGGCTTCGCAAATGGGTGCTCTCTGACTCCCTCTCCAGTCAATTTGCCCTCATCTACCAACAATTCTGCCAGGGAAGTTGGTTGAATTATTTCCCTTTCTATCTCACACCATTCCGGTTGTTGTGGGCAATGGTACCAATACTGTATCGCTCTCAGGATTGCAGCCTTATAATAAAGTTTTATATCTGGTGTGTCTAATCCTCCTTTCTCCTTAGCAGTGAACATTGTGTCTTTTTTGATTCTTGGTTTCTTTCCCCTCCAGATTAGTTCCTTAACCATTTCATCTACTTGCTTAAAAAAAGATTTGGGTAATTTTATGGGGAGGGCCAGGAATTTGTATAAGAACTTGGGCAGTCCAATCATCTTAAATAAGTTTATTCTCCCAAGCCAGGAACACTCCACCTTTTTCCAATTTTCAAATTCCCTTTTAACCTGTTCCAGTATTACAGGGAAGTTGGCCTTATAGAGGTCCTTGCACTTTTGTGTTATTGTTACCCCCAGGTATTTAATCCCATTAGGCTTTTCCGGGAATGGACTGACTTCCTTAATTTCCTTCAGTCCTTCCTCTGATTGAGCAAATATAAGTGCTTGTGACTTTTCATTATTAATTTTATACCCCGACACCCTTCCAAAACTATCAATAGTTTGCATAAGATGTGGCAACGTTTCCACGGGTTCACTAATGTACAAAATTAAATCATCTGCAAATAGGGATAGCTTATACTCTTTCTGGCCTACCACCATTCCCTTAATATTTTTATTTTGACGAATTGCCACCGCCAACCCTTCAATAGCCATATCAAATAGTAGGGGCGACAGTGGGCACCCTTGTCTTGTGCCCCTCTGAATCTCAAAGGTTTTTGTTATTTTCCCATTGATTTTAAGCTGAGATCTGGGATGGGCGTAGATTGCTATTACCCATTTTAAAAAGTTGCCCCCTATTCCCACCTTTTTTAGCATTTCAAAGAGAAATTTATGTTGTACATAATCAAACGCTTTTTCTGCATCAGCGGAGATAATCATGGAGCTTGAGGTAGTATTCCTTATTTCCTGGGAGTGAACCAAATTTATTACTTTTCTAATATTGTCAGATCCCTGTCTGCGGGGAATAAATCCAGCTTGATCAGAATGTATGAACTCCCCTGCTATGGCTGCCAATCTAATGGCCAGAATTTTTGCAAATATTTTAAAGTCATTATTCAGGAGGGAAATTGGCCTATAGCTACCGCATTCATTCGCTGGCCTTCCTGGTTTGAGCACTAGTGTAATCTGTGCATCATAAAAAGTAGGTGGCATTTTCCCTGTCTGTAAAATTTCATTGTATACTGCCGCCAGGTGTGGGGCTACCTCCTTGCAAAAAGTTTTGTAAAATTCTGCTGGGAACCCATCTGGCCCACAGGCTTTATTGGCTTTCATACTTTTAATTGCATCTGAAACCTCTTCTATTGAGATTAAGGAATTAAGGAAGCTAAGCTGCGCTCTATTTAACCTGGGCATTTCTAATTCACTAATAAATTGTTTTATTTCCTCAGGGTCCGGCTCAACCGACTTATATAGGTTCCTATAGAACTCCAAGAAGGTCTCCTGTATTGCTTCTTGACTGTGTACTTCCGAGCCATCCTTTGTCATAATACTAGTAATGATGTTTTTCTGTTGCTGTGCTTTTACCAATTGTGCCAGCGCTTTCCCTGCTTTGTTGCTATTATTAAAATAATAAAATTTCACCCATTTCAATTGTTTTGTGGTTTTTTCTAGTTCTAGCGTGTTTATTCTTTCCTTTATTTTCTGCAGTTTCCCTGCTACTACTTTTGAGGGGGTATGTTTATTTATAGCTTCCCATCTTTTAAGTTCTGCATATATCTCTGCCCTTGCTTCTCTTTTTTTCCTTTGTATGTGCGCTCTCAGAGCTATTACTTTGCCTCTCAGAGTGGCTTTAGCTGCCTCCCAGAACATGGAGTCTTGTGGTACTGATCCCTTATTTAGGTCTATGTATTCTTTAATTTCTTCCCCAATTTTTATTCTGGCTTCAGGATTCTTAAGCAGAGACCTATCAAAACCCCACTGCGGTTTATCCCACTGAGCCTTGCTATTCAACCTCACTTTGATCCCTATTGCGTTATGATCAGTAAATACTAAGGGTATTATATATGCTGCCAGACACTTCCCTACGTCATTTTTATACATGAGTACATGGTCAATTTTGGAGTATGAGTTATGTACTTGAGAATAATAGGTGTACTCTCTACTTTTTTTATTTTTATGCCTCCATATGTCTAATATGCCTTGTGAATCCAATATCTCTCTTATATACCTTTGCTTATTATTCATAGGAATGGTCTTTGAAAGATCTAGGCTTGTTAGGGGAGTATTCAGGTCTCCCATGATGATTAGTGTCCCCTTGGTGTTCTGAATTATAAGTGGTATATATTTCTTGTAGTAGCTTAATTGGTCTTTGTTGGGACCATACATATTTACAATAGTGAGCCATATGCTTTGTATTTGTCCTGTTATTAGCAAAAATCTACCCTCTGTGTCTTTTATACTGTTCTCCAGTTTGAATTCACATCTTTTATTCATGCCTATTATAACACCAGCTTTTTTCTTGTTGGCACAGGAGGCTTCCAATAGTCCCATGCTTTTGTTCGCAAATCTGTGCACCTCTTTTTCTAGTAAATGAGTTTCCTGCAGACAGAATACATCTATCTTATTCTCCTTTAGCAGTTCCCTCACTCTTTTCCTTTTGACTGGTGAGTTAAGGCCCCTCACATTGAGGGATAACATGTTTAGGCTAGCCATAATCTTTGACTCCCTCTTTATGCTTTTGTCTCCATTTACTCTTTACTGCTGCTTGATCACCACAAACTCTAGTGAACTTTGGTACACATGCCTTACTTATAATCCCCCTACTAACCTTCCTCATCCCAACATAAAGGCCCTTACGCCCCTCCCTCCCCCACCTACTCCCCATCTCCCTCCCCCCTCCTAATCTGTTCCCCTTACTCTCCCCTCTCCCCCCCTTCCCCCCCCTTGCACATCCACAGAGCATTGTGCTTCTTCTTCTCCCAAGAGAGAACAAAAAGAACTTACAACTTTAACGCGAGAACTTTACCCCCTCCAAACCTTTCACAGTTAGAGTCTCAATTGAGACTCATTTTACATTTTTGACCCCAGTTTTTCGGTTTCATAGTCTTTCATCTTTCCTCCCCTTCTTATAGACAAGTCAGTCATGTCCAGTAGGAGGTAAGTGTAGAAAGGCCTCTAGATCTTCTGTATCCATAAATGATTTATGTTTCCCGTTCACGTTCAAGACCATTCTTGCTGGGAACTTCAAAACCGGCTTCCATCCTCTTTCATTTAGTTCAGGAAAGTATTTTCCCCACTTTCTTCTTTTAGCCATAGTTTCCATAGCATAATCAGGGAAGATCTTTATGGTCTCCTCCCTGAATTTCATTTCCTTTTTCATCCTGGCTTTTTTCAGTAGCTCCTCCTTCACACTATAACTCATGAACTTGGCTATGATGGTTCTGGGTCTTGGAAAGTTTTTATTGGGCTGTCTCCCTGTTCTATGGGCCCTGATGATTTCTGGATTTTGCAGTTGCTGATTGTCTGGGAATTGTTCCTTTAGGAAGTCCCACAGCAGCTTTTTTACATCCTGAGTTTCAGCCCCTTCAGGGAAGCCCACAAATCTTAAGTTGTCCCTTCGTGACCTATTCTCTAGGTCCTCAGTTTTTAGCATCAAGATCTGCACCTTCTCCTGGAGGTTTGTGGCCTGCTCCACAGTATTCACTGCCTGGTCTTCCAAGGAGGAGACTCTCTCCTCTACTGTGTCAATTCTATGCCCCAGCCTTTCCAGCTTTTTATTTCCAGCTTCCACTGAGTCTCTCAATTTGTTCATATCCCTTTTGAAATCCCTTTTCATTTCAAGGAGGAGCGCCTTTATTGTTTTCCCCTCTGCTTCCTCCTCAGGCTCAGTCTCATCTGGGGTTTCCTCCCCCTCTGTTACAGCACCCGCCGCCATCTTTTCCCTCTCTTTTGATGAGGCCTCCCCTCTAGCCCTTTCACCAGGCCTCAGGCTCTGTCTGCAGTATCTCTCCAGCGGGGTTTCTTTTACTGTCTTTTTTTTCTCCCCCTTGCTTCCCCCTGCCATTTCTCTTACTTTTCTGGAGGTTTGTTTTCTTTAACAGTTCTTTTGAGGCCTCTTTCAGTCACAGTTTGGAGGAGCACTCGCTTTGCCCTGCTGCTCTCACTCGCACATGCTCAGTCCCCGCCTTTATATGTGATTTTTACGAGACCTCATGATGCTCTTTGCTCTATGTTCTTTACATATATTACATGTCGCATACTCTCTACTGGGGGGGAAGATGCATGGAAATGCACTTCACTATGGCCAACATTCGAATATTATTTTTTATTTTAGTTATCTTATTTTTAATAGTTCCTTTTGAGGAATGTATAGAGTTTTATGTTTTATACTGTTTTGTAAATTACTATGGCTTATGGCCACGTAAATAAATCGTTACTTATTTACCTTCAAATCTCGCCTTAAAACTCACCTCTTTCGCTCTGTCTCTGTTGCTCTGCTCAGTTTTATGATTTAGGCTGCATTATTTTATTTTTTATCTGTGTACTAATATTATTATTATTTGTACTTGAGTTGTTGTTTTAAATTCTTGCAATGGCCTAATCGGCTTCAGAATAAAGTTTATTTATTATTAAAAATATATTGTTTTCACAATACTTTGCTGAGCTGGTTTGGCTTTTTAAGCACAGTGTAAACACAGCTTCCACAATTTGGAAACGAGTTGCCCTAAATCTGGTTAGGATTATGTCTGGCTAGAGGACTAGGCACACTTTCCTTTTGAGGAAACTGAGGCACAATGCGACAATTGGTGCCCAAGGTGGGGCTCGAGGCATAAGAATATAATTAAGTACACGTGGGTGTCCACCAGACCGTTAACTGCTTTTTTCCTCTCGATATATTCGAGTTTGGTTAAGCTTAACTAAAGAAAAGGATTGTGTGTGCATTTTTATCATGGCTACCCAATTGAATCAGGAGTCTTGTAGACAATGGGTTGCTATTTTGCAAAATGGGACAATCAGAGATGGAGAAAACTATTGTCTGCAAATAAGAAATGGAGAATGGGGGATAGGATATAGATTTTTAGTTGTTTCTTTTGAAGTAAATGATGCAAGTTTAATAGCTGCTATGAGACTAAGATGTAGCTTTTAATCCATTGACAATGCCTGTGTTACCTATCAATAGGCAAGAGTTGAACCTAATGGCAGGGAGAATTGTTGAAATTACTAAGAGCATAAGGAGGCATGGGCCAATTTCAATAAGTAATGCTGCTTATTTTTCTGGAACTGGATTTCATTACACTCCAGTCACTACTGAGGAATTGCAGGGTCTTAATTTAGCCCAATGGGAACAAGAGTACTCTCTCATGAGAAGGGAATATTTAAATCTGAGAGTTTGCACAGGATCTACCTGGGAGACAACCTAATGTGCCAGGAATGCACCCAGCTGAAATCCCTGGTTTAAACATAACTAATGTACGGGCTGTAACTGGGCCCGCTCCAAAAGATAGTAAAGAAATTCCTATGTGGCTTGAATCTCATTTGTCTGCTTTGGAAGCTGTCACCCTTCCTGCTACTCCTTTCCAGAAGATGCGTTTATGCAATTCATCAGTTCCAGCGTCTGCAGCTCTGACAGAGCAGGAATGTAATGAATGGGAGAGTGTTTTGGCTAATTCATATGTAAAAACTCATGGACAAGTGGCCAGAGCTGATTTACATGCAATTCTAAGAAAAATATCTCAACAGCAAGGCATTGTAAGAGCCCACGGGGTTGGAATGAAATTCTTCCCTAATCATGATTCAATCTAGAGAATCCTTAAAACTCTCTGTAAGGGTGATGTGCTTAAAGCTGCTACTCGATCCAACTTGGATTTACTGGTTACTGAGCAGGAAAGATAGAGATAGATATTTATTGATGGCACTAGCTTTCACCATGGCCCAAAAGTAAACTTTAAAAAAAAACACAAAACAAGTTCAACCATAAAACAGCAAATTAAGATCCAACAATATACAATTTATATCCTTTATAGCCCAAATCCATTTTTTATCCTTAGTGCCATGGATCGGACTGCTATCATAACAGGTATAGTATACAGAAGGCAGGTATCAAAGGTTACAGCTTCTCCCTGGTGCTCATACTGCTGCTTTACTGAGTCACTGCCACCCGAATCTTTGCTGCCAGGAGCGCAAAAAAGACTAACCGTCTAATTTTGTGCTCCAACTTGGTACACCAGAGATATGAAATTTTTAGAGGAAACGGGAGGTGTTCTTTCCCTGCTAACAGCGGCTGACGCCAAACTTTTCTGATATTATCGTAGAGAGGGCACTGGAAAAGAACATGAGATAAATCCTCTGCAACAGAGGTTTTACAGACACATGTTCGATTAGCATAGGGTTGGTCAGTGTATCTGCCTAGCAGAACCACAGAGTTAAACTGCTGTAGCCACAGGAGCACAACATTCCTGTGGAGAGAGGGGGACTTAAGTATGTCTAAATACCCTTCGAATCTGTGCTCCTGCTTAAGGAGGGAGTACCAGGGTGCGGCTTTCCAACTTGCTATAACAGCCAAATCCGTTTGGCGGGCAATGTCCGCTGCTCTTACACAAACCAGACTTCTTTGCTGCTCAAAAGTCACCCCCCAAAAACTAGCAAAAGAAAGACTCATATCCCTCAAAATTGAGCGTATTTGCATAAGCCATGGGTATTGCCAGACTCCCTCACATTTTAGCTCCTCTAGCGGACATAATTAGGGTAAAGAAGACTTGTCCTGAAAGCACAACTTTATCCAATAACGTACATTTGCCTGGAGTCCGATGCACACAATCGCAAGAGCACCTGTTTCTGCTCTTACTACAGCGCCAGGTATACCTTGTGCAACTCTTAATAAATTCCTTAAAAATTTGTTTTGAATCAATTCCAGATCCAGAAAATTCCTCGTAGGTATTATTTCGGACCCAAAGGTCAGCATAGGACGGACTTTTGCTCTAAAGACCTTCAAGACTGATGAAATTCGAGTTGACGATGTCCTTATTGAAAGTTTTAAGATCCCCTTGGCTGCAGCATTTGCCTTCAGCACAATCTGCTTCCTATGCCGTGCCCATAACCCATTACTGCAGAAAGTAATGCCTAAATAGCAGTAAGAGTTCGTTTGCTGAAATTCCTTACCTCTAAACCTTCCAAGGACAATTACAGGCTTTAGCCCCAACCACCATAATTTGAGATTTAACACAGTTTATCTCAAGCTCACTGCATCTACAATACTCTACCAGGGTATCCAACTGCTGCATCAATCCCTTTATTGTTTGGGATAGCAGCACAACATCATCCGCATACATTAGTGCTACTATCTTCCTATCCTTAATCTTAGGGGGATGGCCATCCGTGCTCGTTAACAAGGGAATCAAAACAGCAGTGAAGGAGTTGAACAACAGGGCCAGGACACAGCCTTGCCTTACCCCTCTCTCAATCAGGAGGGGTCTTGAGAGAGGGCCTCTTACCCCCATCCTAATTCTGGCTGTGTTCCCCGTATGAGATTGGACCAAAAGTGTCAATAGTTCCTTGCTAATACCCAGCTGACTTAGTTTGCTCCAAAGTATACCCTTTGACACCGAGTCGAAAGCCTTCCTGAAATTGATGAAAGCCAGGAAAAGCTTCCCTGCCCTAATTCTGGTATATTTTATTATCAAGTGAGAGAGGGTAAAACAATTATCCATTGTGGATCGGTTCTTCCGGAAACCACATTGCTCCTCAGGAATCAGTCCACCGCCATAAGCCCATTCTTCCAAATGCCTTAGTAAAACCTTAGCATATACCTTCCCCAACACCGGGAGAAGGCTTATCGGCCTATAGCAGGATGGATCCCTTGAGCTACCTTTCTTGAAGAGTGGAATAATTATACTAGAGCCCCAGGCCACCGGGACTTTCGTTGTCTTGTTTAACAGCATGAAATATTTGGCCAACATTGGGGTCCACCAGTTTACTCCAGCCTGCAAGGCTTCCGCGACAATAAAATCGAAGCCGGGGGCTTTATCACGTTTCAAAGCTCTGATTATATCGGAAACCTCATCGGGATTCACCTAGGCGTCAAAATCTCCTTCCTCATTTATCTGAGAAGGACTCCATGAATTGCCACCCTCCCTATTTTCTCCTTCTCTGCCCTTAAAACTGTAGAGATTACCAAAAAAGTTTAGCCACTCCTCCTCTTCTATCTGAGGAGATGGCCTTATCATTTTGGGATTAATCCTCTGATTTACTATGATCCCAAAATTCCTGGAGTCTCTTGTAGCTACAGCATTTTCAAGCTTTGCCCATGTCAATTCATCATGATGTTGCTTTTTGATTTGAACCAAGGATTTGTATTTACATCGCTCTTCTAGGTAAAGGGATCTAAGAGTATCAGGAAAAGTCCTAACTCACAATTTCCTGCGGCTCCCCAAACCAGGGGACACCCGATCCTCAAGATCTGAGACTCTATTTTAAGTTTGCTTCCCTTCTTTATCCAAAGACTTTGACCTTAGCCTTGTTACCAAACCGGTTTCTCTGCTTTTGGCCAATAAAGTATCTCTTTTGTTTTGTAAAACAGGCGTATCTGTGCCTGAGTGAAAAGACCAGCGGCTAGAAAGAAAAAGCCGCTGGTACCTTTAAAGGTTAGAAGGATTTGTACCCACGAAGGGGAGTCCTGGCAAGATACCCAGGTTCCAGCAGGCCTGCCTACGGAGAGCAACTCTAGGGTGACTGACCTCAGCAAGAGGGGTACCGGGGGAGCCGTGGGCAAAGAGCCAGAGCTGGGTTGGGGTTCACATATCCGGGAAGGTGTGAATCCCTTTAGGTTCCGGGTTCCCGGTGGTGGCAGCGATCTTTAGACATAACCTAGTAAGGCGGCGTTTCGTCACAGACCTTGCCCTCAGGCAAGGGTTTATTTAACTCCAACCAAACACACCCGCAAGCCACAACCAAACCTAGACCATTTCACAGGCCCCGGCGGCAGAGGAGCGCCAGGAACTGAACCGTTTGGGAATAGATCAGTAAATCCCAGTCACAGACACAGCTACCCTGGAATGCAAGAACTGCGCTGCTAAAGCCACGTTCCAACACACAAAGTACACCAGGGAGGGGAGCCGGATTTTTGAGAACCAACACTTGCAGTTTAGCCCAGCACTTCGGAGGCGGCACAGATCCCAGCCACAGAGCAAACATTTCTCGGGTTCTCTTTCCCACTTAATCAAACACATGCCCCTCGGTCTCTACTTAAACTACTCTTCCTCTAGTTCCTCCCCCCCCCTTCAAGGAAGAGGGAAGGGCAGGTAAATACAGGGCATCCAAAAGCAAAACCTTGCTCCCTGTGGCTCCATTAACCCAGACCTCTGCCTTGTGCCACCTGCACTGAGAGCGCACTCAGCTTGGCTGACAAAACCAGCCACAAAAAAACACCACAAAAATCACAGAATATGGAATCACAGAAGAATGAATCCAATCACAGAATGCTAATTAAAAATGGCAAGGATTATGGTCAATGTGGGGGGGCTCACAAACACCCTTTCCTAAAAGAAAAGCCACGGCGGGAGCCCTGCATTCCCATTTCCTCCCCCCTGCACAGGAAGGGAGCCATCTCCTCTCAGCCATAAGGCAAGGCTGGCCCTGAGCACAATCATCTCAAGAGACCGACTCAGTGTGGCTCATTGGCCGGCCCCTTTCCAGTGCCAGGATCTGGTCCCTGTATCTAGTTTCTCTCTCTCTTACCCTCAAGCACTGGAAGAACGAGCTCTCAGAGTAACCCAGGGCAGCAGAGGGCTACCGTAACCCCCTGACTGACCCCTTTTAAGAGACGCCAGGAGGACACTAATGAAAAATACATGGTTCAGAGCTTCCCCTCCTCGACTCCCCTCCCAACACATGGCAGAGCAAAGCTGGCTTCTTCCCCCTCCCCAGCCCCTCCAAACAAATGTGCAGGTCCACACAGGCAGGGCAAAGACTCCCCACACATGGCAGCCCCTCCTCTGGCTCCAGTTGAACTTGCTGAGTCTCAGCTTGGATTATAAAAGGGAGGTTTCCTGCTCCCTCCCCTGGTTCACGGCCTGCTGGCTCCTGCTCCTCCATTTTCACTCCTGGCTGCTCCCCCTGCTCTAACGGTGCCAGGAATGGGAGACCACGACTGCCGCTGCCCCCTGCTCTGCAGCCATTTCGTTTGTCAGGGAATGGACAGTCTTTTCCTACCTGGGCCCTTCCTTAACCGCAGTCTCTCACTGGTAGGAAATTGCAGTCCGGTCAGGATATCGGCCCGTCCCCCCAGCTCCCACTGTCGGTGACCAGGATGGAGAGCAATCAGGGGCTCAGCATCTCTAGACACAGAGCGGCTGGTGCTGGTCCCGTCTAGTGAGAGGAGCTTCTCCCTGAGGAAAAGAGACAAAGAGCCGTGAGAGAGAACTGTACTGACAGGAGCAGCCCGACCCCCTCTCTGCCTCCCCTGGGGCCGATTCGCACAGAGGAAAGGAGCATTTCCCAGCTGGGGCCCCCTCAGGCAAATCAACCAGCCCCCTCCCCCCCCCCCCAGCACTGAGGGGACGGCTGCCACCTTGTCCCTCGCAACAGGGGCTGAACTGGAAACCTCCAGAGCTGAACGCACCAGGCTGACCAGCCAGGGGGTAACATGAATCCCAAGACAGGGGAACACACACACACACCCGACATTGCCCCTAGACCAGTCATTGCCAGAGATTGTTTGCTTTTGCCAATGTCTCCGAAGTCTCCGATAAAAGAGATAACGGGAAATATTATGTCTCCATCTGTTCCCTTTCTGGGGGGAGGGGACTCTACTGCAGCCTCCACACTCTCAACCCGGGCACAGTCTCTCCTCATGCCCCTCAGCTCCATCCCCCGCCCCCCAGCAGGCACGGGGAGGGCATGCGGGGCATGTGTCTACCCTAATATTGTCCCTTGCGCTCCAGCCCCGCCCGCACCCTGTTACATGGGACTGAGTCCAGACTCCTCCCCCGTCACGGTCCTGACTCCCAGGCGGGTAGAAGTGCCCGGCGAGAAGCTGCAGCTCCTGGGAGACTGTGACAGGCTGCGAGCTGGACACAACACACACAAAACACAAGGCTACTTATAAAAAAATCACAATTTACTATTACAGATAAATGAAACACAATAATTAATATAAAATGAACAAATACAATCTCATATAATCAACCAAAACAACCCTACACGTTTCAGGTTCAAATGGCCCTTCCTCAGGGGTAGATAATAATCTGTAATAATAAGGAAATATACATAAGACAGAATACATATATGTTAGCATAATAAATGGCGATTAAATAGCATAGCTACCCTATTACACAGGAAGAAAAAATGGCGAAAGAAAATCCCCTTCACTGATGAAATACAGTGATCTCTCTCTCTTAAAACCCCCCCCTGCAGAGTCCACCTTGACTGCCAGATCTTTCTTCAATAGCGGAACTTGGCAAATGACACTATCCTCATCCTATAAGAACAACAAAGAGAATGAATACCTAACCTACCACACACACAAAGGAAAAAAAAACCTTTTTCTTTGGGGGGGGGATGGGGGAGGAGAAAACTTCACACAAACACGCAATATATATATATATAGGACCTACCTCCCTTACAGCTCAGTGGCCACTAACAAAATCAACCAGGAGAGTATCAGTCTCCACAACAGGTGTCCCTTATACTCTCCCCAATCTGGCATCTCAAATGAGCAACACCTGCATACCTACCCCTGCTGTAAGCTGCTCTCCATGGAGTAAATGAACAAACAACAACTGCTCTCCTGAAATCAAGAATGCTCAAACTCGACACTAATAATCAAACCAAAACCTACCAGTGATCTAGTCACAAATCATAACCACACCTACACTTCTCCGTTGGAACATCTTAATCTAAAAAATGACAACCGAGACATAATCTCATCACAATATAGCCTAAAAACAAAACAAAACAAAAACAATTCTTATACAAATAGTCAAATGACTATCTGTGGAGGCTAAAACACAAATCCATCATGTCACACTAATATCAGCAAACTAACAGGAGAGAGAGAACCGATGTAAGGAATTATAAAAAACACTCAAGTCCAATTCCTCATTGAGCCCACTGTGCTCAACAGTATTAAGCCTGAAAATCCACATGGCCTCTCTTTAAGGAAGCACCAAATCCCTCTCTCTGGTGTCTGAGTTCACCTTCTCAATTGCCCCAAAAATTAAAATCCTCTGCAGAATGATTCTCCTTAAGAAAATGTCCCACTAAAGGTGCGGTGGCTCTGTGATTCCTAAGATTACTTCTATGTTCACAGATCCGTATCTTCAATTTGCTGGTGCTCTTGCCTATATACAGCAATGAGCATGGAGATAAAATAGCATACACTACATATGTAGAAGCACAAGGAGTGAAATCCCTCCGCCAAATACTCTTTGAAGCAGAGGAGTTTACAAAAGAAAACATTCTCAAAGTTTATTTACAACAAATACCCGATCCACAGGGAGCACGTCCCCTCATTCTGCTCTCTAATACTGACTAAAAAGTCCTTAATATTCCTTGTTCTTTTATAAGCAAATAAAGGTCTATTCTCAAAGACAACTAGGAAAAATATCGAATGTATGCCAGTGTCTTAAAACACTCGGGCAAATGTGGGAGCTGGCACCATTGTATGTTAAACTGAAGGTAATCCTGCCCAAAGTTTGTTTTGATCTAGGGGTCAATAATTCAAACCTAGATCATTTATTTATTAATTTGAGTTTATATCCTGCACTTTCCTGCAGGCTCAGGGCAGATTACAAGCAAGAAATTAAAACCCCGGCCAAATAAAAAGGTCTTACATTTCCTCCTGAAGATGCTGGGGCTTTGGGGAATCTCCAGGGGGAGGGAGTTCCAAAGCTGCGGGGCAGCCCGGGAGAACGTACGTGTGTGTGTGTGTGTTTTGTCTGAACCTGGGCTGGGGTTGAACCTGCACGAGGGGGTCGCCGGCTGAGCTAAGGGGGCGCGTGGAACATAGAGGGGGGAAGCAATCTCAGTTTGTGTGTGTGCGAGAGAGAGAGAAGGCTGCTTGTGCTTCCGCCCCTCTTTGCCCCAGACTCACAGCTTCCCCCCCCACCTTGCTCCCCTTGCTCTTTTCTTACCCCCCACCCCACCCAGCCCTCCCCGCTATCCACCCCTGCCCCAGCAATCCCTGCCCCTCCCCAGCCTCAACACTTCCCTGCAACCCCCCATCCCCGCACCTTACTCCCCCTGCTCTCTCCCCATCCCTGCTCCAGGCCTCCACTTTCTTCCACTGCCTCCCTGAGGCAACACCTGCCCCATTTCCTCCACTCTCCCAATCTCTCCCCGACCCGGTCTCCCCGCTCCCCTGCCCCAGCACTTCCCTGCAACCACCCCGCACCAGGGGCAGCGGAGGGGCGACCCCTCCCAGCCTGGCCCCGCCCCTGGCCCCTTCGACAGGCGGGAGGGGGGCAGAAAGTGCGAGGGGGGGGCCTGGCTCTGCCCAGGAAGAGGAGGCTCCAGATCCTGGCTCTGCCCCCCTCACTCCTCGTGGGCTGCGCTCAGCTCCGCTCCCCGCTCCCAGACCGCAGTCTCTCGGCGCTGGGGGGGGGG
>QEPC01014959.1:31197-46019 GCA_003113815.1 Sphenodon punctatus
GGGGGGGGCTGCGCTCCCCGGGGATCCATCCCCCCCGGATCTCCTGCCTGCCCCGACCTACCTCTCTCCCGGCTCCAGCCCCGGCCGGAAATCACCACCCCCGTGTGGCGAGAGACGGAGCCAAAGGAAACCGGGGCGGGGGAAGCGGGGGCTGATGGGAGTTGTAGTCGCAGCCCGATGAGACTGGACCGCGGAGGGGGCGGGGGGCGCAGCGTCCATGGCGCGGGTGGGGGGGAGTGTCATTGAGGCAATGTTCCCCCCCTCCCCGGTCTGGGCGGACGCATCTATGATAATCCTACAGGCGGGGGTGCTGCACTTCTGCCCCCTGCTCCGGGAGGAGGCCCCAGGGTGCGAGGAGATTCTGGGGATCTGGCCCCCCACAGCACGTGTCTGCTCCACTGGCCCCCCCTCCACCGCCCAAAGCTAGCGATCGGCCTCCGCGTCTCTTACCAATGTGTAGCCCTTGCAACTGGGCTTTTTAGTTTCTTTTTAACTAGTTTCCTCATTTTGTCATAGTTTCCCTTTTAAGTGAAATGTTGCTGCGCTACGTTTGTTTCTCTTTCTTCCTCCAGAAATTATCTAAAATGTGATCCTATTACGATGGCGATTGCCTAGCGGCTCCGCCACAGTTACCCCTGGCACCAGATCCTGCGCAACACTGAGGAGTAGATCTAGAATAGCTCCTCCTCTCCTCGCTTCCAGAACCATCAGAGCGCCCCCAGGAGAGAGACCCTATAAATGCCCTGACTGTGGGGAAACCTTTATGCAAAGCTGAGGCCTTAAATACCATCCAATAGTGCATACAGGAGGGGAGCCCTAAATATTCCCTGACTGTGGGGAAAGCTTTAGATGCAGCTCAGCCCTTAGTTTGTAACCGTTGGAGCGCGCACACAGAAGAGAAGCCCTGTACAGGATGCCCCAGATGTGAGAGAAGCTGCTGGGACCCGTCAGCCCTGGAGGGCTCGGGCCGGTGCATTAGCAATAAAATCCCCTTAGAGCAGTGACCCCAACCCTCTTGTCACTGCCTCTATTGGCACAAGGCGGGGTACGTTTTATTGGAGCGCTGGCATCGCAGAGACTCAGTGTTTCACAATGTGATTCATCCTGTCGGGTGAGAAACGGTCTCAAGGATCAAGATTGTAACCCTTTTCCATTCCCCTGTGACCCCGGAATCTGTGTTTAGTTCCCACCTGGTTAATTGTGCTGGGCCCCACAAGGGCATCTTCATTAATGGTGAACTCCTCCCTTGGAAGATCCCGGGGGCTCATCCTTCCAACTTTCACTCTAAGGAAAGACTGATTTGGGTCTAGGATCTAGTTTACAATATCAGATCCAGCTGCCAGTTCCCTGCTCTCATCCAAAAATACTTCATCCGCAGCCCTGTTGTAAAAATTGACATTTCTTAGAGATGAGCAGAGCTGGATTGAAAGAGAGCATCAGAAATAACAAAATGGGGCAAATGGCTCCACATGTAGGGTTACCATACCTCCCCTTTTAAAGAGGGCATTTATAAAAAATACATGTTGCAGGGCTGCACTAGAACTGGCACTATGTATTTTTCATAAGCATCCTCTTTTAAAGGGGAGGTACGGTAACCCTACCCAAATGTGATGGATCCATCACCCTGTGATTTACAAACTCCTGCTCTTGGGAGCTCCAGTTCCCTGTTTCTGTAGGAGTTTCTGCAGTGGAATCCTGCAGGGAATGCAAACTCGGATTTACTGGCTTTGCCCCAGCTCTGAATCCCACACAGCATTGCCACCAAAAATGTGCAGGTTAACATTTCCATGTTGCAAATCCCAGGCCGGATTTCCCTCCTGGAGATTTTCCAGGAGGCAAATCAGGCACATTCTGTCACATGGGAAAGTGCCCTGACTGTCTGTGAGCTGATGTCTTAAAGAGACAGTAACAACATGCTGGGGGGTCTGGTCCTGTAGGGACTCACCCTGGGGAATTGCACCCTGTGACAGTATGTTTCTATTCAAGTTGCTCCCCACTAACTGGTACGACTGGGGGCTAAAACTGCTAAAATACACAGAAAAGATCCCCACCCCACCCCACCCCAGGCTGGGATCTCTGGGACTGTAGTATTCATCACTGTGCACAGAAAGCCGGGGTGTGCACTTGGCCACTGGCATTTTGCACACAGTGGGTAAACCCAGACATGGAGCTGGTTTGGCAGATCCCTGGAACAGGAAACAGCGGCTGCCCCTCAATGGGCCGGGTCAGGGCACCGAACCAATGTGCCTGCGGCTGAAGAGTCGCTGTCCATACGCCCCGGGTAGCACGGGGAGCAAAGGTGCAGGCAGCCAGCCATGGTGGCCAATGACGGGCAGCCATGGTGGCTGGTCATGGCAGCCCCTCCCCCCTGAAACAGGTATGACAGGGCAGAACAGATGTGCCAGCTGTGGCCGCCTGTGACCCACGGGGTCGGCCCTTAGCACTGGGTTGTGTCCTTGGAGCTCTACCAAGGATACAGCCCGGGTTCCCCACCCACACGCCCTCGGGCAGAAGCAGGCAAACATCTGGCCGCGTGTGAAGACACGTGCCGGCGGGCCCCAGGCCACAGTGGGGAAAGCAGCCCCAACAGGCCACTGTCCCATCTGTTTTTACCCAACGGGAGGAAGCAGCAAGAGCAGCATGGAGGAGCCAAGTCATTCTGAGCACAAGGAAACCTTCCCCTCTGGCCGCAGCAGGAATCCCCTGCGCGTGGATGCCTACGGCATGAAAGCGGCACCAGCAAACTCTCATGGCAAATGCCCCTGCAAGCTCCATTCTGCAGCCACACAGATTCCAGCCTGAAGGGGAATCATCAACGATACTTACAGCTGCCTTCGGGGACTCGGGGCAAGACGTTACCAGCTCTTCCATGTTTGTTGTCATTGATTTTTGTGCAGCCTCTGGAAATCCATGGGGCTTCAGCAAGGAGATGGGGGCAAGGACAGTATTGTGGATAATTACAGGGGGGATAATCACCTCCCCAAAGCTGTGGATTCTCTGTGGTTCTGCGCCCAGCGGCACAACTGGAGAAAACGTGTTTGTGAGATCTCAGCAAAGCTGCTCTCTGCTCCTCAGCAGGGCCGGTGGGCTCAGTGACCCTTAGTGAGGAAATGCCCCCAGGAGAGCCAGGGCCCGGTTATTCCCTTCGACTGGAACTCGTTCTGAATATTCAGAGAAGTCCGACTGGAGCAGAAATCTGGGGCCTAGGCCTTTCCCAATATCCCTGGGCTGCATCCCTGGGCCACTCGGACCATCACAGTGACAGCAGGGCTAGAACACAGCCCCACCTGCCCCAAAAGTACAGACCTCAGTTGCTAGAGCAGAAAAGGAATCTCCATTAACGGTATAGGACGTATGGCATTAGGGATGAGCAGTTCTGATGTCAGCCAGCAGAGGGCAGTGAGAAACATGCTCCTTTGGCCAACTGATTCCAATATTCTGCACTCCCCATATAAAGAGAAATTATCAGGGAAAATAGAACTCTTGTGTTCTTTGGTGCCAGGAATTTCCCCTTTCCAGCATCCAAGACTTCTTTTATTCTGACGGGAGCCAGCTTCCCTTGCAGGGTCTGCAGCTCAAACCCTACAGTGTCTGCTGGCGGGAGAGAACCCGAGACGAAAGCAGACCCAGGGCAAAAGTGAAACTCCCCCGTCCATTTCCATCATTCCAGCTGAACGAGGTGCCTTAGTAGGCCTTCTCCTACTCACTTTCTAACCATTGATGCTTCCTTAACAGGCTGGGGGGGGGGGGGGGGGGGGCTCACCTCCAGGATCTCGGGGTCATGGAGTGCCAGGCAACAACAGTACATCAAAGTGCTAGAGAACATAGCTATTCAAAAATCACTACAGACATTCTGTCATCTACTCCAGGGAAAGGTGGTCAATGTACTCTGCGACAACATGACAGCAGTTTGGTACTTAAACAAGGGGGTTATGAAGTCTCCGGACCTATGTCATCTCGCCAGGAAAATTTGGCATTTTACAAGGAAACACAATATGTTTCTTCTAGCGTCACATCTGGCAGGGGCAGAAAACTCGAGAGTGGATATCCTCAGCAGACTGAAGGAGGAGCATCACAAGTGGGAACTTTACCAACAGGTATACTGGACACTGGTCAATCGATGGGGCTTACCCTACATAGACCTATTTGCTACTGCCCTAAATGCAAAATGCAACCTTTTTTGTTCTAGGGCAGCCCACGACCCCAGGTCCCTGGGGGATGTATTTACAATCAACTGGAAAACCAGACTGGTATTTGCCTTCCCACCCATACCCCTTATTCCACGGGTGTTGAACAAGATTCGGGTAGAGGGGGCCAATCTTATCCTCATATCCCCAGGGTGGCCTTGCCAAATACGGTACCACAAACTCCAAACCTTGAAACTTTGTTCTTTCCCCTGCCACAGATTCTGGACTTGCTGTCCTTGGACCAGGGGAAAATTCTGCATCTGGAACTCAATCGATTGAACGTCCAAGCCTGGAGGATTCAAGTATTTCCTGACAGATTAGAAATCTCAGTCCATCCCTCCTTTATACCTAAAAGTGGTTTCTGTTTCTTCTCTCCCAAAAGATTGTTCTTCCTGTTTCCCCGACCCCCCCCAATGTTTCTGAAGATTTGGCTATCGCTCACACCCTGGATGTGAAGAGAGCTGTCCTCACATACTTGGATAAAACTAGGGATTGTAGAATCTCAGACAACTTATTTGTCTCCCCATCCCTGTCTAAGCTGGGTCAGAAGATATCTTCCCAGACGATTTCAAAGTGGCTGGTTCACCTAATTCTCTTGCTTACCAACAGAGGGGACTCACACCCCCACCTAATTTGAGAGCACATTCAGTTCAAGCGGTGGATGCCTCTACGGCTGCTTTCGCTAACGTTTCTCCACAGGAGCTACGTAGGGCGGCACCGTTGAGCTCCCCACATATGTTTGTGAAGCACTACGCTCTTCATTTAGCTTCTCAGTCACACACTTCTCTAGGAGTGTCTATACTTAGTTCCGTTTTCAAACCTTAAAATAAAAATTCCAGTAGGACAACATGTTTGTAAACATCCATATAAATATTTGTATATGTTAATATTGTTATGGCCTATGGGTTGACAATAAAACTTTTACGACTACTACATGTTTGTAAATAGAGAACTTTATTATATGTAAAACATTGGAAGTTTCCTGTGGGTATACTTACCTGTTTGGTTGTACAATAAACTCATATTCTTTTAGATGCAGTCTGCATGGAGTTTCATTCTGGATAGAAAATTCCCCCACCGCCTATTTCTATGCTTGGTACTCTCCCATTTGTGAAAATGGGAGAAGCCGCTCAAAGAAGAACAGAAGGTTGCTACCTTGTAAACAAAAGTTCTTTGAGATGGCTCCGAACATTCTCACAAATGCCCACACTTCCAGCCCCGCATGGAATTTTCTTCCTAATTGCTTAGGGTTGGAAGGAACTGTTGGGTTTAGGCGGGAAGGTGCTTTATATAGTGTGGGGAAGCATGAACTTCATGTGTTTTTTTGAACTAGTGAGCTTGGTATGTGCCGGTAAGAGAAGGGTGCGCAAACGCAAAACCATTTGTGAGAATGTTTGCAGCCATCTCGAAGAACCTTGTTTACAAGGTAGCAGCCTTCTGGTCTACAAGAGAAAGAACAAGAACCAAACACCTGGAAGAGCAGTTGCTCCACCAGCTTCCTCAGGCCACCAGATAGTCTTAAATACTCCCTGGTGGCCAATCAGGAAGCCAGGAGACAGGCAACAGAAATGGGAGACAGGTGAACAAGGGCGGGGCACACACCAGGCAGAGATGCAGGAGGAGGCATAGCAAGGAGAAGGAAAACACAGGCCACCAAGGCACCAGGTGGCACAAGCCGCCGCAGCAACACCCCCAAGTCGCGGGGTTTAAGATGTGGACCTGACACTCTCTACTGAAAAATACTCAAAATATCTAGAGGGAGAGGGCAGGTTTCACGCTAATATATAGTTCTGGTCCTTCACAACCTCTCGAGTGTGACAGGAGCGTCAGGGGAGACAAAATAGTTCAGATAATATATTTTTGTAAGCCTGGGGCGGTCTAACAGCCTACAGCGGTGGGGTAGGGGAGAATGCTCCTTACCTCCATCTGCTGGAGAGCATGGGGGACCACAGGAACAGTGACCAATTCTATATCAACTGCCTAATTTGCATGTGACACGCGCTACCAAGTTTGAACATTTGTGGGAACTTATTGGCCAAGTCAGAAGGCACCAAGCTACTTCCTGAACCTGAGCCAATGTGCTCACTGCAGGCACCCCACACCCATCACCCCCTCTGCCACGGCATGAAAACCATCCCTCTGGGTTCATCTCCTCACCCCAGACATGGATCCTGCACCATCAACCTGTCTCCAGCCAGACACCAAACTACCTGTCCCCCCATCTCAGACACCCTCCATCCACTGCAGAGATTCAGATCTAACAAGTCCACCCTGGGCTCCAAGCATGTTGGCCAGTCAGGCTGGTTGCTGATCTACATGTGTTAGTCACAAGCACCCAGATAAAGGCCAAATGACCCTTTAAATATTCAAGTCGACTTCTTTGTCTCAGACTCTGATAAATTTCCACTGCGGAGGTGTTAGCATTGGCCAATCTTGCTCACCCTCCAGGAGGCACGTAGGCAAGTAGGTCTGTATCGCACTGAGGGTGTTTTTAAACAAGATGGTCCCATGCAAGGGCCGTCTGTGCCTGCGAGGGGCCCGTCTTGTCTAATGTTCGTGGGCAACTGGGGGTGCTGCTCCTGCACCCACCCATCCCACTCACAGGGCTTCCAGCAAAAAGCTACAGCGACCCGTGCAGGGAAGGGGTAGGCGGGGCGGCTCGTGTTAAACGCCCCCCCTACTCATGGCGCCCATGGACCTGCCCCCACACAACAACCGCACACACACCCTGGCCGTTTCGTCTAAGAACACCCCCAATCCGTATTCCAACAGGACGCTTGGTCTGGACAATGCTCAGGTATCTTGAATCACTTCCCCATCAGCTTTTACCATTATTTTCACTGTGGCCCATACAATCAGTAACTATTATTATTGTTATAAGCATTTATATAGCACCAGCAATGTACCTGGCGCTTTACAAAAAAAAAGATAGACACGGTCCCTGCCCAAGGGCTTACAATCTAAAGCCAGGGGGAGGGGAGACAGTGAAGGAGGAACAGAGGGAGAGGGAAGGGATGGGACATTCATGAGTATGCGAGGACTCAGGAGCATGTTCTTGGCTTTGTTACAGATCCATGCCATGGATATGTCCCCTATCCTTGTGTGTATGACCTCAGCTCTGTTCCCTTACTTCAAGCTCAGTCTTTCAGTGCTTGGCAGTAGGAGCTAACTCGAGGTCAGATCCAGGAACTGGACAGGGCCAAGTAAAAACAGCTGTGGGCTGTATTTGGTTCCTCATTCTGACATATACAAACACTTAACATACCACTTCAAACAATAATTTAGCACAATTTCAGTGGCAGGGCAAAGTGTCAAGCACTATTTAATAACAATCAAAACCCCATACCCAATCATCAATCCCTTCAGTCCTCATTAAGTTTTATAAGTCAAAAACAAATCCTGAGTGCCACTCTTAAAAGAATTCAAAACCAGTGCAGACTACAGATGCAGTCTACACCCCACAGCAATTACTGTTCAACTAGCAAGCAGCTGCACTCAAGTCTCCAGATGGTTCCCTCACAGAATATACTGGAAGATACTTGAACTCTATTTTTAAGAGAAAGGGTCACTGGTGAATTGTTTCTGAAAGGTAAAATCTGGATACAGCTGCTATTTGTTTATCTAGAAAAGTAGTCTGGGATGATCCACAAAGACCAAACAGATGTGTACATTATTGGCAGTATCAAGGGGAACTGAAGTGATGACATGATAGTTTGCTGCACTGTGCTGCTCACAGCTGACTACAAAGGACTTTGAAATCTATACATAAAGTCAAACTTCAGCAAGCTTTAAAATTAACAGCCATCTACAGTACACCAAAGTATTCTGCTTACAGATTTGGGAACATTCAGCTACTTAAGAACCATTTCCACAGAAAGATTGCCCATATAGAACCCTCATTTTACTTCCTCCAATGGCAGGAATGACCCTATGCCTGATATTACAGTATCACATTGGATTATTATTATAAGCATTTGTATAGCACAAGCTGTGTACCTGGCGCTTTACAGAACAATAAGAAAGATGCGTTCCCTGCCTACGGCTGACAATCTAATAGACATGGAGGGGGAAGACAAGGAGAGGGGACATAGGGAGAGACAAGGGAAAAATTACATTCAAGCGGATGTGAAGTCTCAGGTGCACGTGCTTGGCTTGGTTGCGGTTAGACAGGAGCCTGCAGGGAGGGCAGACAGTAAATATTGAAAGGAAAGTTCTAACAGGCGTCAGGAAAGGTGATGAGGAAGAGGTGGGTTTTGAGGAGGAATTTGAAGGTGCAGAGGGAGGGGGCAAGGCGGATGTGGGCAGGGAAGGAGTTCCAGGCATGGGGGACAGCAAGGGAGAAGGGACGGAGGCGGTCAGGGGAGCAGGGGAGATGAGGGAGAGCGAGGGAGGGGGCAGAGGAGGAGTGGAGAGCGCATGCAGGAGTGTGTAAGGAGATGGGCTGAGAGGTAAGGGGGAGCCAGGTTGTGAAGGGATTTGTAAGTGAACACCAGGAGTTTGTGAAGGATGCATTCGAGAAGGGGGAAAGTCAGTGAAGTGAGGAGAGGAGAGATTGTACATGGTCAAAGTGACGGGCTGAGTGGATGACCCTAGCAGCGGAGTTTTGGATGGAGAAAAGGGGGGACAGGTGAGAGCGGGGGAGGCCAGCAAGGAGGAGGTTGCAGTAGTCAAGGCGAGAGATGACCATGGCGTGAACAAGGGTTTGGGCTGAGGAAACAGAGAGAAAGGAGCGAATCCGAGCAATGTTGTGGAGGGCGAAGCGGCAGGACTTGGCAACAGAGTCGATGTAAGGTTTAAAGGAAAGGTGAGCGTCGAAGATGAAGCCCAAGCTACAGGCTTGGGGAACGGGGTGGATGGTGACCCCATCAATAAGGATGGACAGGGAAGAGGGAGAGGAAGGGAAGGGAGGAAAGATAAGGAGTTCAGTCTTAGCCATGTTGAGCTTGAGCTGACGTCGGTACATCCGGGCGGAGATATCAGAGAGAGAGTTGATGAGGCGAGCTTGGACAGAAGGGGAGAGAATAGGGGTGGAAAGATAGAGTTGAGTGTCATCAGCATAAAGATGATATTGGAAGCCGTGGGAGGCAATGAGTTTACCAAGGAACAGGGTGTAGATAGATGAGAGGGCCCAAGACAGAGCAATGGGGAACCCCAACCGAGAGGGGGAGGGAGGAGGAATTGTAATTGGGAAGAGACACATTAAAAGGAGCGGTCAGAGCGGTAGGAGGAGAACCAGTCAAGGACAGAGCTGCAGAAGCCTAGGGAGCAGAGAGAGTCCAGTAGGAGTGAGTGGTTGACAGTGTCAAAGGCAGCAGAGATGTCAAGGACAAGAATGGAGTAGAGGTGCTTAGATTTAGCGACAAGTAGATCATTGGTGATCTTAGCAAGAGCAGTTTCAGTGGAGTGAAGGGGGCGGAAGCCGGACTGGAGAGGGTTCAGGGAGGAGTTGGCAGAGAGGAGATCCAGGCAGCGGGAGTACACAACACGTTCCAGAAGCTTAGAGGCGAAGTGTAGGAGGGAGCCCGGCTGGTAACTACAGGGGTCAGAGGGGTCAAGGGTGGACTTTTTGACGATGGGAGAAACAGTAGCATGCTTGAAGGTGGAGGAGAAGGAGTCAGTGGAGAGGGAGAGATTAATGACATGTAAAAGGGGGGGGCAACAGTGGGAGCAATGGAGGTCAGGAGGCGGGAGAGAATTGGATCGAGAGGGCAGGTGGAGGGGTTGGAGGAAGAGAGCAGAGGAGAGAGGGGGAAGGTGGAGGGGGTGGTGAGGGAGCAGGGAGAGGAGACGGGTGGGAAGCAATGTCCTGGCGGATCTTCTCAATCTTTGAGGTGAAGAATAACACGAAACCCTGAGCAGAAAGGGAAGAGGGTGGAGGGGGGCACGGGGGCTTGAGAAGGGAGTCAAAGGTGGAGAAGAGGCAGCGGGGGTCACGAGAATAGGATTCAACCCGAGAGGCATAGTAGTGTTGTCTCGCCAGGGAGATAGCCGAAGAGAGGGAGAACCACCCACAAGACCCCATTTTCATATATGGTGTTTAACGTGTTGCACGAGGGGGTGGCCAGACTGGTGAGGAGGCATGTGATCCACTTGATCCAGGTGTCAGCGTCAGGTGATCTACCAGGACCCTATCAATCAATCTTTATTTACAGGCAGATGGCCAATCAACAAACACAAAATTGCTGCCTCTAAAAACAGTACAAAAAATTGTTTCTCTTACAATAGACTAAAAAATACAAAAATATTTTCGTTTAACAGCAGCTAAATGAGTGAAATTAGCCAGTGCCTTTATAATCCTAAAATCTTTTGAGCTAAATAAGTAAATCATACTCTGCTCGTGGGACCAATACTGTTTTGAGCTTAACCATGGGGTAATCCATTTAGCTCTTAATGAAGTGTAAAAAGGACATTTAAAAAGTACATGGTCCAACGTCTCTATCTGGTCAAGAGGACAGGGAAATTGTTCCAAAGATCTTTGGTTAAACCTTCCCTGTAAAAATGCTGAGTCAAAAGTTTGAAATCTCAAAGAAGAATAAGCTCTTCTGAGATCGAATGAAGTTAGAAGGACCAAATAGTCCACCAGGCCAAATGTTTTGGATAACTGTGGGTACAGAGTTATAGACCAGAAGGAATTTATGACTGCTTGATCGGTCTTATTAGCTATATCAATAAGCCGCTGTTTCCATATAGACGCAGAATTATCAATCTGCAACAAATTGTAACAGCCCATGGTTTGGAGTAAACCCACTATATTCCCCCACAATACATAGCTGCCATGAACCTTGTATTCCATTTGGAGAGGAGCGCTCCCCTTTAGAGAGAGTCTCCCTGCCGCACTGGAGGAGCTTTCCTAGTCCGGCTCCTCCCCAGTGACGCTCCATGGGCACCGGTCCTGCTCTCCTCCCCAGAGGCAATCTCCCTCCCCACACCATGATCTACTGGAGACTAGCTTGTGATCTACCAGGAGATTGCAATCTACCTTTCAGCCACTCCTGCATTACACGGATCATAGAGACACCCAACACTTTTAGGTTTCATAACACTGTTTCAGAAATTCATCCATGCTGAGATTACAGGCATTCATGCTATATCATAATTCATAACTCACAGGTCCCTGTGACAGAATGCTGCAGGGCATCTCTAGGAACTGCCCCACCTGTTATTTCTCTGAGACACTGGCAGAATTCCTCATCCCACAACGGGATTTTTGTGTTTCTCCTCCAGTGAGATGACATCCACGGGATTGTTATAAAACATTACAGCCAAACGGGAACTCTAATTACAGAAATAAGAAGAATACACGATCAGAGAAAATGGGAATTTTTTTCCATGGTGAAAAAGATTCTTGGCAAAAATCACAAACACGTTTGTTAAAAATATTAGCAGAGCACAGAAGAGGAGAGAGAGTAATGGTCTTCTAATATGGGAAGAATTCGTTACCCCAGCAATGAACAATAATTCTGGGAGAAAGAGAGAGGACTTTTCCAAGAAGGATCTGTGCGTCTGATGGAAAGAGAATTCTAGGGGAGAGTCTGACCAGGACGATAGAAGCTGCTCAGACTGGGTTGTACGGACTAGGGAATGTTACATACCGGGCTAAGAATTTTCCTCCTCAATTTATACACTAATGGGATCCCCAGAAAAGAACCAAGTATGGGAGACGCTGCCAGGGAAATGGGAACGGGCTGATACTGTCTGTAAGTGTCACAGAATCTAGTCTCTGGGAGTTGCCTCATGAGCACTGGGGGATCTCACACCCTTGGCAACAACCCTCTGTGGCTGTAAATTCCCCGAACCATTTAAGAGAAGAAACAGACTGAAACCCAATGGCAGCGAGATCCTCAAAAGCGAAGCAAGGGACACCCCAGATGCCCCCTTCAAAGCTGCAGGAAAGAGGCTGCATTTGGGGAGGTGGATTATTTTCACTCAGAGATGAACACTCTCTGGCCCCGTGTTCCCCATAGCATCAGAAACCAAAACGTTTGAAGATTGCAATTTTGCACCCAGCCCCAGTCAATTTTTCAATTTCAATTTATTGTTTTGGCCTCAGCCATGACAAAACATACATAAACAATACAACATATTTTATAACAAAAGGCAATGAAACTGCCAGACATTAAAATAATGAAACAAAACAAACAACAAAATCATAAAATATATGACAATACATCTTCATCATCAGATAGAAATCTGGTGTCCATAGATCTGCCATTTTTTTGCCATTTGCCATATCCATAGATAAACAAAGCAAATACATTTACAACATAACATAGAAGGAGCTAGCCAGAGTTACTAATATAAATCTTCATTCCCCTTACCTGAGAGGGGGTGATGTTTTATTCCCAGGGGACATAAGGGTCATAAGTTATAAATAAAGACACACTATCTATACTCTATTTACCCTATCCACAACTTTTTTCCTCTCCTTCTCCATTAACAAGCCTATAAAGGCCACTTCCCATGTAGTTTTTTGACATTTATCAGAGAGGAGTAATATCATTTTCCTCTCTACTGAAAAGTCTTTTTGGACACCAGTTTCTTTAAATAATCTATCCCTTAATCTATTATACTGAGGGCAGTAAAAGAGATAATGAACCAGAGTCTCAATTTCAGTACCACAGCATGCACATAGCCTCTCCTCAAAGGGGATCCCCCTATATCTCCCTTCCAGGGCCGCAGTAGGCATCACCTGGAGACAGAGTGCCAGAAAGGCTCTCTTCTGCTGAAAAGACATATCCCCTTTTAAATATTCACAACCATCCCTCCCTGGGATCAAGAACTTATACCATGGGGCAGTTTGTGTGTCCACAGCCATTGTTCTTGTGGCTTGTCTATCAATATCGGTGATTCTGGTTTTAAGCAAACATTTTGCCTGCCTAAAGGGACGGGACTGTAGAAACAACAATGACAGACCCAGTCTGTCAAAAATATTTTGAGTCCCCTGCCACCATGACCCTTTACAACTTGCAGCTTCTTGCTTTTCCCTTAAACAACTTCTAGCAAGTTCTCCCAATGGCATGGATTCAATCTTCATGACTGAAACCAGCAAATTTTCTATTAAGTATGACTCAACAGATCTAAACCCAAACTCCAATCTCACTATAGCAGATGGGGTAGATACAGGAAGGTGTAATCATCTTTTTAGAAATGTATTCAAGATGGGTTCTAGCACCTTTTTAGCACTGGGCAAATGTCCCCAGAGCAAAGCTCCATATCTCAGTTTTCCTATTACTTTAGTTTCAAAAACTCTGGTTGCTGGCACAATTTGTTGGCCCCGTTGGGCTTTAAAGAACTTAAGCAGAACACCTGTTGTAGCAGTTGCACTTTGTTTTAAGGCAGCTAGGTGCGAAGACCAAGATCCATTATAAGAGAAGGTAAGACCAAGATAATTAAAGGTTTTAACCTGATCAATTTTCTGATCATCAATAGTCCATCTCTGTGCTTTGAATTTGTTCTCAAAAATCATGACTTTTGTCTTAGAATAATTTCTCTTTAGCTCTTGTCTAATACATTCTGCACCAAAATCCGTAAGTAAGATCCTGAGGCCCAATCCTGACGTGGATAAGAGAATGGTGTCATCTGCGTACATCAGGATAGAAATCCTTTTCTCTTTTATCCTGGGTGCCATATATCTTCCCACATCCCTATGCTTAATGATTAAATCATTCACATAAAGATTGAACAAAAGGGGCGCAAGTAGACACCCCTGTCGCACCCCTCGGGATGTCCTAATTTCCTTTGTTGTCGCACCCCTGATGTTATACCTTATCCTTAGTCCTGTATTTGAATAAACAGATCTAATCAGAAAACCATCTTTTATCTATATTCATGGCTTCCAATTTGTCCCATAATTTCTCTCTATTTATAAGGTCGAACGCACACCCTAAACAAACCCCTCTCCTGTCCTTCTCATGACGGCCCTGATCCCTAAACAGAGTCCCCAGCATCCATCTTACGCCTCCACATCTCATGCCCCCACATTGCTGCTAGCTCCAAGCTACTGACCCAGCCACCTGCAACCTCCCCATCTGCTCCCTGCCCCCACCCTGCTGTAAATCCAAAGGCCCATCCAGCAGCCATTGACCTCCCGCACCGATTCTCACCCTCTCCAAGGCCCCCAAATTATCAATTCACCAGTGGCCCATAAACACCATTTGCTTCTGCTTCCCATCTCCCAAGCTGAGCAGGGTCCAGGCTCCCCTAATAACCCACCCTCAACATGGAACTTACATCCCCGATTTCATTCGTGCCGACCCAAATCCTCCATCCTGACCCTTCCGGACGTCGTACTCCGACCCACGTGACACTCAGCAGCTTTCAAGAGATTCAGTCAGGGCTCTGAGTTGGGGGGGGGGGGGAACCTTGGTTTCTTAAAATCATAGAATCTTAAAGTTGAAAGGGATGTTGAGCATCATCTAGTCCAACCCCCTGCTTGGATGCAGGATGCAGCTACAACATCCCTGAGAGACGGCTGCCCAGTCTCTTTCTGAAAACCTCCAGCGATGGAGAGACTGCAACTTCCCCAGGCAGCGTGTTCCATTGCCGCACAGCTCTTACCGATAGGAGTCTTTCCTGACATTTAACCAAAATCAACCATCCTGTAACTTGAGCCCATTATTTCTAGTTCTGCCGGCC
>QEPC01014960.1:9378-36072 GCA_003113815.1 Sphenodon punctatus
GGGTACAAATTTGGAAAATAAAAAAATAATAATAATTGAACCAGGGGACTCCCCCCAGCTCCTGGTCCCAGTACTGTTCTTTTAAACACTCCACCACACTGGCTTATATGTTACACTGGGAGTTGATTCCCCATCCAAATCACTCAATGCTAAAAAATAAAATTCCCTAGCGGTAGTATCCTTGTGTGCCCAATTCCTTAATGCCTGAGCTAAATCTCTGCTTGCCCGCTGCACACGGCTATTCAGGGAGCCCTGCGTAGCTGTACTAAGCACACACAAGAGGATGGGCACACCCTGTCCAGCACCCACAATCCTAATACCCCCCCCATTTCCAACTCAAAGTAGTGAAAACTAGCTTTGCTTCTGAAGTATCACCATAGTGGCAAATACAGGAGCTGGATTTTCCTCTTAAGGAGAAGATATATCATTTGGTTACTTTAAAAATGAAAACTGAACAAATATGTGCCCATTAGAGCACATTGAAAATGGCATGCTCATTTAAAAAGTATCTTTAAAAAACCTGATTATTCTTTTGACCTTGGTTTCCATTACTCATATATTGAAAACAGGTGAAGGACTCATTAGCTGTGTGGTAATGGAAACTCAGTGGAAAATGTATAGTATACAAAAATGTGCAGTGTTTCCAATAATCACTAGGCAAGTAAAATAAAAGTGACAGTATCAAGTCAGATAACTTCTCTTTGAAAAGTAGCACCCTGTATTATCAAAGGACCATGAGCATCTGCTTTGTTAGGGGGGGGAACCCTTTCATAACCCTTATCTGAGGAGGAAATATAATCTTGACTTCTTCAAAGGTCATCCTTACAGAGGCGGCTATCAACAGTTTTCTAAAAATAATACAACAGATACGATCACTATCAGATATTTCATTTTGCAGAGTCTGATGCTGGTCTATCCTACTCAAAAAATCATTCTTAAATTTACTGACCAGATGAAGAATGCTGTAAAGAATCCCTCCTCCCTTCACCACAAAAATAAACCACCCCTGAAACCATGGAGAAAGAACAGAAGAAAAGAAAATAAAAAAATTGGCAGATAGATGTGAAACTGGCAGATAGTATATTTGCCTCTTCGTTCTGTGCAGGCAACCAGAATTATTCCATGTGTGTACAGAAGTGACTGGTGAACATTTGAGATTAATAGCTTGTGTTCATAAAAAGGTTCAGAGGCAGACTTCTCCCGTTTTCCATTTTATTGATTTCTAATATGACCAGGTTCAGAATTTATAAAACTGAGGAAATAGTACTACGAAATGGCAGTCTGCTAGCAACACTGTATTTTACTACCTTAAAAAATGTATAATCAAGCTTTCAAAAGTTAGGTAATTTCAGCAACAAGGTGTCCTGTTGTCTGTGCAACCTTAACTCTGCTCTCTTTCAAGTATACACTATGACACAGTCGTTCATTACATTTCCACAAGCTACTTTTTTACTGGACACAGAACAAACTGCACATCCTGGATTAATGTAAACAAATTAGCACCTTGGCGTGTGTCTTTACATTGTAGAGTGTGTATGCCTAAGTCGGGCCTTCATACAGTTTGAAAGGCCTCAGTAGTAGGACAGTATCATCATCCAACTGGAACAGATCAATGCCACTATCTAACCCAACACTGTGACATTCAAATGATGTCAACATCAAAATACCTAACCAGACCAGCTGTTACACATATCAAACCAATATCTGAGAACTATGCCTACTTTGTTACCACAGAGCGCCTGTCTGTCAAGAGGAACAGATCTTATTTATTTATTTAGTCCAATTTTTACCCCACCCTTCCCAAATGGCTCGGTGCAGCTTACTAAGCAAATTAAAACAATACGTATAAAAGCAGCATAAAAACCCCAAGCCTTTTCCCAACCCCCACCACAACCACCCAATCATACCTCTACCCCAAACATCCAGTAAGTCCCCCCCATCCCTATCCCCGCCCGCCAAATGCCTCAACAAATAAAAAGGTCTTGCACTGCCTCCGTAAAATGCCCAGGCTCGAGCTCAGATGAGGTGGAAGGAAATTCCAGAGCATTGGGGCAGCAACCAAGAACATCTCCCTGCAAGCCCTCACCGTATGAACAATACTAATAGATGGCACCCGCAGGGAGGTGCTCCCAGCCTATCGAAGAGGTTGCAGTGGGACATGGAAGGACAGGCGGTCTCTTAGATATGTGGGGCCCAGACCATTTAGGACTTTAAAAGTCAAAACCAGCACCTTGGATTGTGCCCAGAAAGCTATAGGGAGCCAGTGCAGACTTCGGCGCACTGTGTAATGTGCTCCCGGCTTCTTGCTCCCAAAAGGAGATGAGTTGCTGCATTCTGCACCAGCTGCAGCTTCCGAACAGCCACCAAGGGCAGCCCCACATTACAGTAGTTTAGTCTCAAGGTGATGAAAGCATGGATGGCAGTAGTCACATCCAAGTTGGAGAGAAAAGGCTGCAGCCTCCTCACTAGATGGAGTTAGTGAAAAGCGCTCCTCATCACCACCATAACCTGACAATACAGGTGCAACCAAAAGCACTCAGACCATGGTCCAGAAGCACTCAGAGTCTGAGAACCTGACCTACCAGAGGGGGTCAGAACTCATCAATAACAGGAGTCCCAATCCCCTCCAGATCACAAGGCTGTTGCATGGTGTGGTTGGGGTTTAGGATCCCCTCCCCACTTCTCTAATCTGGGGTCCTGGGAAATTAACACCCCACCAGATAAATATTCAGGATCATGACTTCAGGGTTCAGTCAATATACTACTCTCCCCTCTTCTCTAAGTATTTGGTTGACAATTTTGCCACAGGTCTCCACTTCTCCCTTTACAATCTGCCTGGTCCACTGGGTAGGGGCTTATCCTCCAAACTGGGTCCCCTTTAACAGAGTCATTTAACAAAAATCCTTCCCATCCGGGGTAACAAAGTCTCTAAAGTTCAATAGTCAATACTTTGTGATCGAGGTGCAATCCCACCTCAATCTCCCTCGAAGTTTGCATAGTACAACAGTCTGGGCTGGTTTCCAGTTGCTCCACAGTTGATGGATTCCTTCCTTCAGAATCAGTAGTCTTGTACGGTTGGCAGCCTCAGCGTTCCCTCTGTCTCCTGGTTCAGACGGCAGAGTTCCTTCTTCCTTCAGGGATCAGGACTGACTGACTCCTGCTTGCTTCAGTTATCCTTTATATAGCAGCAAGCTCCACCCATCCACTTCCTGTCCTTTCTAGTTGGCTGATCTCTCAGCAGCTTTAGTTCAGGGTACTGTCTTTGCAGCTTAAGTTCATTATATGCTGTCTTATGGGGAAGCTTTAGTCAATAGAGACGTATAGATATCTACCTTGCTACACATGGAAAATATTCCCATTTGCTATGAGATATACTAACAAAAGTTACAAGATGACCCACTTGGAGATAACACTGATGCTGTGGTGAAAAACTGCTATCAGAAATTGTGCAGGAACATCAGCACTCCTGTCGGGACTTGGCAGAGGGGGATGGAGACACCAATAGGATTCATAACAGAAAAAAATGATGGTCTACAACATGAAAACTCTCTAAAGATTCAAAGACAACTACTGAGCAATAGGTCTTGGCAGACCTAACTGTCCATCAACTGCACAAAACAGGAAATGTTGGGCGTATCTATATGACATTAATACCAAGCTGATCGAGAACTTTGGCCTTCACACACGACAATGATTCTAGGCCTGCCCCACTCTGCAAAAGTCTGGTCATGGGGACGCATAGTGGCCTTTTTGAAGCCTGGCAAACAATCAGATCCAAAGCATTTTAGATTTTGCTTTTGGGCCAAACATATACTACTAAACTGCTTTGTACTAGTGATTGGGGGTGGGGCTCCAGGGGGAATTTCGGATTCGGTTCTTTAGGAATTTCGGATCTTAATTTGGATTCAGATTTTTTGAATGCATTTTTCCCCATTAAAGCCAATGGGAACAAACAAAAAAATCCAAATGACAAAAAGCAGTGTTAAAGATCCAAATCATCCAAAACTGAAAAAGATCCAAATTTTCTGTGGGAACCGAATCAGTCATTTTCGGGTGGATTATCCAAATCCGAAATTTCCATCCCTACTAGTGATAGAACCATTACTAATCACTGGCCAGGATGGTTGTGTAGTGAACAGATATTAAATCTGACACAATACATTGAAGATGGGTACAAAGGAGCTTGATAACAGAAGCTGTATTTGTTGATTTCCCAGTTACTTATGACATGATTAATCACCATTGCTTTTTTGTTCAGCTCCTAACGATGAAAAGGAACTTTCATTCTGCAAAGCTGATACAGACTTTACTGGGAAGCAGAAGATTCTTTATGAACTTTTGTGGTAATCCAAGCTGTTGGTGCCAAGAGTGGAATAGTCTTCTAAAAGGCAGTGACCTAGTACCCACAGTCTTCAACATTCAAACTAATGATCAACAAATTCACCTGTTATGAAGCATTTTAACTACTCCGCTATCTATTTATCATCACTCAACGCAAAGAGTTTGCCCAACAGAGGGTTGTTTGATAAATGCAGACTGCATGCTTCTTTAGTATTTTGCAGACAAACCTCCTGCACACAAACTCAGCAAGGCAAATGTCAGCACATTCAGAAATCATGAGGATCAGCATCGTGAATGCATCACCAGTCGGTGACAAAGATCACTTGCTGCACAAATCCGGTATACCCTGGTGTTATGTTTGATTATACCTTTTCCTTTCAAACACATTTTAAAAAGACTAAAGAAAAAACTAATATCATAGGGCTCAGCCAGTTTCAAATGAGAATTTTAAAAATTCTCATGAGATTGAACACTGGAACCAAAATTTAACCAAAATCTCAGTGCCAGTGCAAGATATGAGATTTCTCAAAAAATGGGGGTGGGGGGGAGGGGATATATTGGGGCATCTCGGGACACTGGCTGACTTGCCTCAACCTTCAGCTGCTGGCCTCCAGTCCAGTGGCTTCTTGCTGGTCCCTGCCTCCAGGCTGCATTCTGCAGAGAGCTGAGCTTGCTCTCTAACTCCCCCTCCACGCTGCACTCTGCAGAGCTGAACTGGGGCCCAACAGTAAATTATCTGAGTGGGGAGGGGAGCAGGGAAGCCTCTTCCCAGTTGTGGGCAACACTAATTGGTCCCTGTTTGAATGAATGAATGAATATTTATTCAAATGCTTGACCATAGGTCTTGGCATATGCAAAAAACAAATAAATACAAATAAATGATAAATAAACATGGACAAAAATATGTAAAAACAAACAAATAATTAAAAAGAAAATAGAACCTCCTATAGGATCCAATCCATACAACGAAACAGAGCAACCATCTTATTCCAAGTCCCACCCCTTAGAGTAGTGCACTCTTATGTTGTGAGCATATGCCAAAAATTTGGCAACAGAAAGTGTTATATCAGGAATGCTGTCAGCCAACAAAAAAGACACGTAGATCTCCTGTGAACTTCCTAGTAAACAGCTTATTAAAGGACAAATTAAACTCTCCCTAGTATCCACAAATAGCCTACAAAATAGTAGGATATGGGCAACTGTCTCAACCTCACCCGATCCACAAGGGCATAATCTTAAATGGAACGGTACACCTCCAGTAGGGCTGAGGGAAGAGCATTTAACCTTATCCTAAGGAACATAGCTCTTTGTGTAGGAGAAAGAAGACTGACCAGGTACATTGCATTGGACTTCCCAGATGGCATTATAGATAAATAACCAATAAGGGATCTTGCCTCATGTATCTTAGACGTTTCATCCTGATACTCACTGTCAGCAAGTCGTTGAAAAAGTTTCACTCTGGCCTTTGCATATCCTTGCATTGCCAGATAAGGGGTATAAAACCCCATTTGTTGAATCTTATCCTGTATTTTAGTTGTCCAGTTACTTACAAAACTGTCCAAAAGAATCAATGATAAAAGGCCGTCTGGGTTTAAATAGGACAATCTGAGCCAGTAATTCAGAGCTGCACGCCATATTAAATACTTCAATAAGACTCTACCTGTCTCTCTTCTTAGTACCACATTCGAGATGCCTGGCAGCAACCTCATCAATCTTCTCAGAAACATAGACTGCAGGGTCCATGTTTCCAGGGGGACTGATTAGGGGTGTGCTGTGCGCTGCTCTGGGACAGGCCCACTTGCAGCACTCTGGAACATCCCAGAGCAGTGCCTGAGAAGCAGGCTGGCCAAACCCAGGACACCAGCCTGAAGCAGAGATGATGTCCATCTGTTTGGCAGACCCACACTGCAGCTCAGCTTTCAGCCAGCCATTGCACCAACACCATAGAGTTGCCAGCCTAGTACATCGGGCAGTCTGCCTGCAACTCTATGGTACGGGGGGACACCGTGTGGGCAGATTTCAGGTCAGGGCAACCACTGGGTCCATCTAAAATGGACCTAGATGGGGCTGCAAGTGGGCAGATGTGAGAGTGCGCAGGTGGAGCAGCTCCAGGAGCAGTCAGCCACTGCGTCTGTCTGTTTATACCCATTGTGACATGAACCACAAACAATGCAGAGATCTGGCAGACCATTGTAAGCAAGCCATAGCATTTTGGAAACCTCAAAACCTTTAACAGCTTTTACCATGCTGAGAGTTTGTTCCAGTTCAAAGGTATGCCATTCAACTTACATGGTGTCCATGCCACATTCCAACATCGAATGGACAAATTATTGGATAAACATTCAGCTTATGCAACTGCCTATGTTGATGATGATGTGTTATATAGCAAATATTGGGCTACTCATCTGGTCCATTTACAGGCAGTGTTAGAAGCACTTCATAAAGCCTGTCTGGAGGCCAATCCTCAAAAGTATTATTTAGGTAAAACGGAAACACAATTTTGGGGTCACATCATGTGTAGGGGCACCATCCAGCTCCAAGTGTTAAAAGTCACGGCACTGTTAAACCCCATAGGCCAGGAATCAAAAAGGATTTGGAAACCTTTGGGGGAGCAATGAACTACTGGTGGAAGATGTTTATCCCAAATTGTGCTGGTATTCATCCTGCTTACCGATAGGTTAAAGAAAAAGGCACCACTGACATTCCATTGGTACTGTGAGGCAGGAGCGGCCAGGCCCGACCATAGAAATTGCAGGGCCCTGGGCAAAGACAAAATGCAGGGGCTGCTTATCCCCGCCCACTTTCCTTTGACAATTATAGAGATCACCCAAGCTTCCCAGTCTCCTTGCCCCCACAGACCTGGCCCCACCCATTCAGCCTCCTGACCCAGTTCTCACAAAGACCCACAACCGAGAGACATACCAGGTCCATACACAGACACTCAAAGACAGACACACACATACACAGACACTCTCTCTCTCTCTGTGTCACACACACACACACACATTTCCATTCACTCACACTTACACACATTCTCACTCAAACAGACAGACACACACACACACACACACACACACACTTGCATACACGGAGAGACACTCACTCTCAGATTCTCTCTCTCTCTCTCACACACACACACACACACACACACCAGGGGAGGGAGGAAAGGAACTGCTGCTGACTCCCCTGCCTGGTCACCTGCTGCTGCTGCCGCCACTGTTCATTAACCCACACTCCAGTTTCCTAGTCTTGCATGCTGGGACTACATTTCCCAGCATGCCAGTCTAGGAAACATGATGCCCCAGCGTGTGCATACGTGCGGCGATGCTAGGTCTTTAAGACAATTCGTAGCAGCTGTGGCAGCAGCAGCATCAAACAAACAGGCGGAGGAGAAGTCGTTCTGCCACACCCCGTCCAGGCTGCTATCGAGAGGGCTCAGACAGGCCAGTGGGGCAGCCAGTGGACTGGTGCTGGTTTGCCTTGGCTGAGCAAGCAAGGCAAGCTGGCTGCAGGGTCCTCAACAGCCGTCCCTATCAGCTCGGCATTTCAGGAACGGCATTTCACCTTTTAAAACAGGCGTTAATGTTTACTCCAGCCCTTCAGTGCCCAGTCCTTCGATTCAATCAACCCTTTTGATTGCAAACTTTTGCATATTCTATAGCCATTGCAGCAGTCATCACTCAAGTCCGGAATGGTGAGGAACATCCTGTCCTATACATAAGCCAGAAGGTATCCAGCCCTGAATGAAAATATGCTACTATCAAGCAGGAACATATGGCAATTCACTGGGCCGTTGGAGTCCTACGCTATTAGTTAATGGGACAACTCTTTAATTTAGTTACCGACCATGCTCTACTTAAGTGGCTACAGCTGATGTTGGACTCAAACCCCAGGCTGACTCAACGGTATTTGACTTTACAGCCTTTCCAACATGCTATAGAATATCTGGAATGAGACTTGAAGAACATTGATTATTTGTCTCAGTATCTGCCTCAGAAGGACATCAATGATTTTTTGGAAGCTTATCCCAACGATTGCCCCAACGAGCACCTACACTTTGCAATGATGCTGAAGCTTCAGTTTTTGAAACTATGCAAGCATGCCAAAATCCCTATGAAAGCTTCACCGAATGCAACAGGATTTGATCTCTAAAGTGTAGCTGATGTCATCTCATGACCACACTGACAAAACCTTGTCCCCACTGACCTTCAAGTCCAACTTTCACTGAACTGTTATGGATGGATCACGTCCTGATCTGCAAACTACTTTTCACTGATGTTGGGGCCAGGGTTGTTGATCGGGATTTTTGTGGAAACGTACACATTCTGCTCTTCAACTTTTGCAGCCTCCCATTCCGGGTCAAGAACGGAGACAGGATTGCTCAATTTATTTGTGAGCAGATCTTCTCCCCAATCCTGGATGAACTCATNCACACTTACACACATTCTCACTCAAACAGACAGACATACACACTTGCATACACGGACAGACACTCACTCTCACACTCACACTCTCTCTCACTCACACACACACACACACACACACACACATCAGGGGAGGGAGGAAAGGAACTGCTGCTGACTCCCCTGCCTGGTCACCTGCTGCTGCTGCGCCACTGTTCATTAACCCACACTCCAGTTTCCTAGTCTTGCATGCTGGGACTACATTTCCCAGCATGCCAGTCTAGGAAACATGATACCCCAGCGTGTGCATATGTGCGGCGATGCTAGGTCTTTAAGACAATTCGTAGCAGCTGTGGCAGCAGCAGCATCAAACAAACAGGCGGAGGAGAAGTCGTTCTGCCACACCCCGTCCAGGCTGCTATCGAGAGGGCTCAGACAGGCCAGTGGGGCAGCCAGTGGACTGGTGCTGGTTTGCCTTGGCTGAGCAAGCAAGGCAAGCTGGCTGCAGGGTCCTCAACAGCCGTCCCTATCAGCTCGGCATTTCAGGAACGGCATTTCACCTTTTAAAACAGGCGTTAATGTTTACTCCAGCCCTTCAGTGCCCAGTCCTTCGATTCAATCAACCCTTTTGATTGCAAACTTTTGCATATTCTATAGCCATTGCAGCAGTCATCACTCAAGTCCGGAATGGTGAGGAACATCCTGTCCTATACATAAGCCAGAAGGTATCCAGCCCTGAATGAAAATATGCTACTATCAAGCAGGAACATATGGCAATTCACTGGGCCGTTGGAGTCCTACGCTATTAGTTAATGGGACAACTCTTTAATTTAGTTACCGACCATGCTCTACTTAAGTGGCTACAGCTGATGTTGGACTCAAACCCCAGGCTGACTCAACGGTATTTGACTTTACAGCCTTTCCAACATGCTATAGAATATCTGGAATGAGACTTGAAGAACATTGATTATTTGTCTCAGTATCTGCCTCAGAAGGACATCAATGATTTTTTGGAAGCTTATCCCAACGATTGCCCCAACGAGCACCTACACTTTGCAATGATGCTGAAGCTTCAGTTTTTGAAACTATGCAAGCATGCCAAAATCCCTATGAAAGCTTCACCGAATGCAACAGGATTTGATCTCTAAAGTGTAGCTGATGTCATCTCATGACCACACTGACAAAACCTTGTCCCCACTGACCTTCAAGTCCAACTTTCACTGAACTGTTATGGATGGATCACGTCCTGATCTGCAAACTACTTTTCACTGATGTTGGGGCCAGGGTTGTTGATCGGGATTTTTGTGGAAACGTACACATTCTGCTCTTCAACTTTTGCAGCCTCCCATTCCGGGTCAAGAACGGAGACAGGATTGCTCAATTTATTTGTGAGCAGATCTTCTCCCCAATCCTGGATGAACTCATGAGTCTTCCCAAAGCTTACCAGGATCCTCTGGGTTTTGGCTGTACCAGACTATGATTACATGAATATATACGCCTAGCTTTAAAAAAAAATAAAAAATGTTAGGTACCTATGTTACATATTTATTTTGGAGAGCCCTGGGATGTTGCCTTTCTTGTTTGTTCGCCTCTTGTCTGAGGGTCATCATAACAGGCAGTTTAGGGTCCCAAGGCTGGGGACCATTGATATGGATGGGACTGGTCCCCACTCTATTCCTTTGGATGGGCTCTCCACTTAGCTTTCTTTCGGGGCTGCACTTCCTCCCTGCTGGTACATCTGGATGCCTGGTTTGGTCAAAATAGCTGGGACTTCTGTGAGTAAGCCCCATCTCCAAAAGTGGGGAGGAATGTAGAAGGGAGTCAAAGCACTGACTGTAAGGAGGCAGGTGTTATGGCTGTCAGAGGAGTGGGCTGTGAACTGGTGCTAAAGACTGTGCTGACCCCAGCTTAAGAGGCTAGCGATAATAGACAACACCTGTGGCTGCTCTAAGTTGCATGAGTATTTAACAGAGGAAAAAACCTCAGTATAGGGGGGGAAGGTTGCAGTGAAAGGAGATGCTATCAGACTTTCCAAGGAATGAGGCACAGCCAGGCTGTATGGGGCAGAACAAAAACCTCAAACACCATCACCAAACCCCAGGGAGGGTCTACAAGGACATTTTATGGACTAACCAAACTGTGGAAAGCCCAGGTGGGACCTGTTCTTTTGTTTATATTGGAAATGTTGGTGGAACGGGGCTGGTTATAAGGGGAGGAGGTGGCCAGAATTCCAGCACCCAAAATGCACACTTTATTTTTAAAAATTTATTTATTTATTTATTATTTGTACTTTTAGCCCACTCTTTCTCACTTGACAGCAACTTATAAAACCATAAAACACTAAAACACACTAATAATAAAAACAGTACCAAAACGTACAATATAAAAACAACCTAAACAACTTTAGGACTGGTATTGTATTTAATGGTAGCGACAAGCCAAGTTCCCCAAACACAGTAGTGTCAATCCTCCTGGAGAACTACATGCACACCAATACACACAAGGTTTAGGACCAGCCTCCATGTTATCTTTTAAATAAATATATAAATAATTGGAAACTGGACTGTAAATAAATATGTTGCTGATTCTAGCAGGTGTGGAATAAAACAATATATGAGTTTGTGTAGTGTCTTTCAATGTCAAACTAATACGAAATAAAAATACCAGCTTAATATGCTCATTACAAATCCAATCCAGGAGCTAAGGAAGTTCCACAACTGCACAATCTATTGTAATCTTTTTTAAAACAAACAAACAAACAAACAAACAAAACTATGTGGAAATGTATGTTTACGATTGATTCCTAAGAAGGATGCTGTCCATGCTACTTTCCTAAGCATTATATTGAGAATTTTCCTTTCAGTGTTATTTTTTCTTTGGTGCTCCATCTTCCTGTTTCATCATTTAATGGATATGAGTTACAAGGAGCTGTTTGCAATACTATTCTCTAAGTGGGAGATCAAATTTTAAACATGTCCTTGACTGATATTTAATTTGCTTCCCAGAAGAAGGTAGTTGGTACAGTGGAGACTGTTTCAAAGTATTGCCATGCACTGCAAGATCTGAGGAATTGTGAAGAAAATTAAAGGAAACCAACACAGTACATAGGGTTTTTAAAATTCAAATTTATTACCCCACCCTTCCCACCAAAGGCGGCTCAGGGCAGCTTACAATATTAAAATACAAATGTAAAACAAATATAAAACAAAAATACAAAAATATAGAACACCCCACAACCCTACACCATCCCCCAACCCCTCTCCACCCCAACCCCCCACCTTCCCCCATATCCCTCACAACTCCCTCCCTCGCCCCCACTGCCAAACGCCCTTGTAAATAGAACTCCTTTACACTGATTCCTAAGGTGCTCAAGCCTGTACATAAGTGAACCTCCTGGGGGAGGGAGATTCACAGCCACAGGGCGGTGGCCAAAAATGGCCTCTGCATTGAAGAGATCAACTTAAAAACAGGTACCTCCAGATGGGCATCCCTGGCCGACCAAAAAGGCCACGATGGGACATGATAGGCCAGGTGATCTTGCAGATGAGTCCCAAGCTGGATAGGGCTTTAAAGGTCAATACTATGTCTCTTACTGCAAAGGATTCCAAAGAGGCATGACTTTCACCAGTGTACAGGTCACTTCAGTAACTCACTTAAGGAGTCAATACTTTAACCAATGGAGCCAAAAATCATGTTCCACAAACTTCAAATGGAAAGAATGAAATACAATAATTAAATATAATATTTATATTAAATTTACCATTTTGTATTTTAGGGATCTTTCATGCAGTGCAGGTGGCCAAAAGAGAGCTAGTCTATTGAAGAGATGCTAGTTTGTATTAGCATCTAGAGGATTTTTAAAAAGTTATTTGTTAAAAGGTCATTCCTTAAACACACACACACGTAAAGTTTGATTGGAAAAAAATTATTGGAATGACAAGATGCACATTGCCTACAAACTCAACTAGAAAATAAATCCTGAAGATAGTTTACATAGAACCGGTGAAAGCTGCTGAAGTAGGAAACAAAAGTAAGTGCCAAAAAATAAAGCTCAAGGCCATGTCAGACCTAACAAATGTCAAAGACTATCAGGAGAAGACAAGACACTACTCTGGGAAGCCCTGACTTGAGGACATTCACCAGCAATATCACCACTTGATGCAAACAAAACAAAACAGTGAGTTTCCCATAAACCATAAAGGAAGTGATTAGTTATCTATGAGAACACCTTTTCTTTCTAAGAGCAGGGAGGAAGACAGAGGAAGGATATTCTCCAGGCAAGTTTAGGGAAGGTTGCCAAAAACTGGTGTAGCACTTTCAAAATGATGACCTACACCAATAAGTCAATGGTGTTATGTGAAACAAAAAAACAGGCGAAGGGGATATACAGCAGGGATAAACTGCGCTATACAGTGAATGAAATATTTACAGCATACTATAGTTGTCTCAAACATTTTACCCAGGAATGATATTAAGAGCTGCAGGTGGTCGACATGTCTGAAAAGGAGAAAGGAATTAGTACAGAGTAGGAAACACAATACTAGGTTTTAAGTTAATGGGAGCTGCATGTACTTAGCTCTTCTGAAAGTCAGGCCAATAAATATACTGCTGAATGCATCATTTGTCAAGGGTGTCATTAAGAATAAATAATGTATGAGCTTGCACTGATTCCTATACAGTTGATTCCTGCTTAAATGAGCAAGATGAGGTCAACTAACTGCAGCCTGGTGAGTATTTTTTAAGATCCACATTAAAGGTTGTTCCCCCCCCTCCCTCCCCCCCCTCATCCAAACTGAATAAAGCACTGGAAACAGGGCACTAGATTAGAAACTACAGTCAAGATCCCCTTTAGTTCTGCTATATATCCTGATTCAGTCCACTGTTTGCTTGAAATACAGAACTGCAGGTGGGCAGCAGTGCAGAAGAATCTCTTCATGTGTTTATTATAATTAAAATTTGACCATTTGTGCCCCTCTTGATTCTTACCCAAACTCTGATTATGGATACATTTGGAAGCTCGAGTTTCTTGCAGCAAATGGTCTACAATTTGTAAATATCAATGTTTTGGTTCCTAGGACATATGCACTGCAGTTTATTTTCCCTTGGCCTTCAGATCAGTCACGAAGAGAACTTTTTCTTAAATGCTATTTAGTAAAGATTGAATTAGTGTGGTGGTGGGTTTTTTGTTTTTTTAAAAACCACTAAGTTCTCAAGTCATTTTTTTCTTCAATTATGTTACTCTGAATGGACTTCTAGAACTTGTTTTTTTATTTTAAAACTCTTCTAACAAACTACACAAATGAAAAGCTCATGACCTGTTGATATCCAACATAGCCTTGGTTTTTCCAGACTGGATTACTGACTGGCCATATGGGCTTCTTTAAAGAAGACAATTTGTTTACTAGGTGCAAACTGACAAACATTCAAGAGAAGTTGGATCTTTATTCCATTTTCCTACTACGACCAAAACAGAAGATACTTGATTTTTCTATAACTACTGCTATGATCTTTGAATAACTTTTAAAATCAGAGAAAAGGAAAGAGAAGGATACAAAAAAGAACAATTCAATCAGCATATGCTGAAATGCATAAGTATGATTTGTCATGCAGAATGACCACAATTTCCATGCGATTTATTCCCCATTGTCCTTTCACGATACACAGGCCATCCGCTAGTAAAACATGGTTAAAACTAGACAGGTAACTTTAGATTTTCTGGCAGGAAACAGTTTTAATCAAGTTAAGAGCCTGCACCAAAGCCCATGGATTCCTCCAACACAATTTCATATAGCCTTGGCTTCTCTCTTTTTTCCCCCCATGGCTGTTCTCATTCTGTCTTCACATCTTTCAATAGTAAGGCTGATGGAATTTACAAGAGACTGAATATACTGCTTCAGCATCTCAGAGGGCGTGCTTTGTGACCCTGAGCATTGGATGCCATCACCACATGTTGTCCCCAACCCTGAAAGAAGACACGAACACCGTTTTGTGGAGTAAATCAGGCCGCACCATATTTTATTATTATTATCCTTATCGGGGAGGAAGGGGCTATGCCCTTCCGGGTCCTATTCACCTTGACTATTCCTAACTTAGGTAGCGTAAACTTAAGGCGGTCTGATGTCCCTCAGTACCGCTCCATGTCACCTATAGCTGCTGCAATGTCACACCTGCCCGGCCGCCCCCGGCCGGGTCAGGCGGCCTTATCCTACCGTGACCCAAGGAAGGAATGAGGGCAGGCTGCGAGAACCCTGGACCGCCCCTGTCCTAAGGTCTTTCGCCAGCCCGCCCCCCTTCCTGGGTTCAGCGCGATGCTGGCTGGCAAGCTCTAGCATTCGCGTGTACCCCATCTCTTTAAGGAGATGACCTGGCAGCAGACTATCCCTACCTAACTTCCTGACTTGCCGGACCCCTGCCACTAGAGGCTGCCAGCATAGCTTGGCTAGCCTCGCTCCCCCCTCCCCGATTAGCCTAGCAACATGGACAACTTCTGCTGTATCGCTATAAGGTACAGCTCCAATCCTTCATCCGATAAGTGCACTCCATCAGCCCGAAATAGCTCTGGCCGAGAAAACTTAATTGCCGGGTGCCTAATCGTATTTCCTCCCAAATCTGCCACCAACCGCTCAATTTCCTTATTTACTTTTTTCCTGGCCTTGTCCACCTTGCCCGGGCGCACGGCGTTCCGCCAACGAATCCTTTCCAGCATCTCAGACCATATCAACTTGGTACCGGGGAGAAGTCTCCTCACCTCCCAGAGGTCCCGCTTTATGCTGGTGGCCAGGTGTAGACCTGTTTCCACCGGTAAATTATTCTCCCCCAGGTGTATTACCAGTATGTCTGGATGCGTCGTTCTTGCCAACTCATGGACCACCGGTAGAAGCTGAGCCCATTTCATGCCGCTTCTTCCCCTCCAGGTCACTTCGGCAAGATGCCCCAGACCCAGCTGGGTTCCCCAATACGAGCGTCCAGCTCGTTTTCCGGCCCAGTAGACCATACTGTGGCCGACGATCACAACTCTCTGTTGACGTGATGATCGCTCCCCTCCTGTAGAAACAGACCTGATTATCAACGCCAGCGCCTGTTACGGCCCTCATAACCATGGGACCCCTCACCTTCACAACGTGACCTTCCGCACATACGCACGGAAGGCACTGGATTTCCATCTTCCTATGTTCTTTACCTGTTCCTCAGACAGGCCAGCAGCTGCCGCACTACTTGCAGCACCTATTCTAAAAGAATGACTGCTAAATTCCTGCGGAGGAAGACCAGCCCTCTTAAGAGCTTTCCTCAGGACTGCCGCGAATTGATATCTGGAAACCCTCGCCCCAGATCGGTGAATAAAAAGCTGCCCAGGCCATGGGGGACGAACCGCCAAATAGGCCTCAAGTGCTACCACCGGGCACAATTGCACCTCAGAGATGCGCACCAATTTTACCTGCTGTCCCTGACACCGTTGATCAGTTTTGGACCCTCTAAGCCAGACGGTCAAGCCTTCAGCCCCCACTTGGATATCGTTAATACCCAATACGAATCCCCCTGTTTCTGAGGACCTAACAGCCGCAATCTCACTCACCCGAAATGCCCCAAAGAATGCCAATTTGAACATACTGTCAAATATTGTGGCCTCAAATGATGAAAAACAAACAACAGGCAACTGCCCGCATACTTGCAGCAGTACCTCGGGTGTGATAGGCTGCCTATTGTCTGGCTCCCTAGGGCATTCCCTTTGCCACCCTTCCAGCATTTTCCTGACTAAAAACCCCGCACTCGGGGATGTGAAGCCCGCTAATTTATTATAAAATGCCAAAGCCGCTAACTTTCCAGATATCGTCCTGGGGGCCAGGCCCCTCCTCTTTAAGTGGACCGCAAACTGTATGGCCTGTGCCTCAGTTATTGGGAACTGTGTCCCCCAACCTTTGTCCTCGCGGAAGTTCTGGAACTCTCCTAGGGCTTGGGAGTAGGCCGCTCTAGTGCGGGGCGCTAGTGACCCCTGCACTGCCTGGAACATCTCTACTGTCCAATGTTCCACATCCCTTGAGGAAGTACCTCCGGTTCCTGTCTGGCCTCGGGTGCCAACTGCCTGAAACGCTCCATCTGCTGGCGAGAGAGTGCGTCAGCAATCCCGTTGCTAATGCCCGGGACATGCCTGGCTGAGAAAAGAATATTACTGCCGAGGCACTGGCGTACGAACGCTCTCACCAGCCCCATTACCCTTCTGGAATGGGACGACATGGCATTTATAACCTGGACTACCGCCTGGTTGTCGCACCAGAACAATATTGTTCTGTTGGCAAACTCCCTTTCCCATATGTAGACAGCCAGAACTATAGGAAAAAGCTCAAGAAACGTAAGGTCCCTTGTCACTCCCTCCTGTACCCACTGTTCCGGCCATGGTGCGGCGCACCATTTGCCAGCCCAGTATAACCCGAACCCCACGGAACCGGCCGAGTCAGATTGGACCTGAAGCTCAGCTTCCAATAACCACCTCCGCCTCCACATACTAACTCCATTGAAGTTGTGAAGGAAATGGCTCCATGTCCTAAGATCCTCCCTCATTTCTGCAGTGACCCTGATGTGGTGATGCCCCAACTGATTACTGCCAACCTTTTCGTACAGTCGGGACAGGAAGGCCCGCCCTGGTGCTACCACCCTGCAGGCGAAATTAAGACTTCCCAACAGCGCCTGCAACTGCTTGACTGTTACTTTGTCCTTCCCTGCTACCCAATCCACTTCTTTCACTAGGGCTTCTAATTTATCCAACGGCAGGCGTGACACCTGTTCGTTGGTATCCAACTCAATCCCTAGGAATGTTAACACTGTAGCCGGGCCAACCGTTTTTTCGGGGGCCAAGGGGACACCCAGCTCACTAGCTAGCTCCTTAAATGTTCCCAAAACCCTTTGGCATTCACCCGTCCCATGCCCCCCAAGGAACAAAAAATCATCGATATAATGAATGATATATCGTGATCGTGTTCTCTGGCGTATCAACCATTCGAGCAAGGAGCTGAAACGCTCGAAGGCCGAACAAGAAATCGCGCACCCCATTGGCATAGCTTTATCGAAATAGAATTGGCCTCTGAATTGGAACCCCAGAAGCCTGAAGCTTGAAGGGTGCACTGGCAGCAGGCGGAATGCTGATTTAATATCACATTTCGCCAACTGCGCTCGCAACCCACACTCCCTTGCCAGCCCTACTGCCGTATCGAAGGAAGCGTATTGAACCGAGCACAGTTCGGCCGGGATCGCATCATTCACCGACCTCCCCCTTGGGTAGGACAAGTGGTGGATGAGGCGAAATTCCCCCTTTTGCTTCTTTGGTACTATGCCTAAGGGCGACACGTGCAGGTTAGAAAAAGGACGCTCTGCAAATGGGCCCGCAATGCGACCCTCAGCAAGTTCCCTGGCAATCTTGGTGGCCACCAAATCCTCGTTACCATACACAGACTTGAGGTTTGTTACCCACCTTCTAGTCTTATCAAAGCTTGCCGGGATGAGGAAACCATCCCGGAAGCCCGAAATCACGTAGGCCACCTCGTTCGACATAGGGCAACCTCTTAGGGCACGCTCCAATGCCTTATAACTAACTGGGGTTGGGGCCCTTTCCTCCACCTTGCTGTAGGGAGCCAGCCGCTCCCGGCCTCGCTGGCTGTCGGCCTCTGGAGGATGAACGCACCCTGCTGCACTGAACCCCTGGGTGCCCTCCCCCGCACTGTGAACAGGCGTGCCTAAAACGGCACGGGGAGCGGGCGCAACCCCCAGCCTCATTGTAGTCCCAACATAACCCCTTCTTTTGGTTGCTACGGCGCCCGCTTGAGCGAAAGGGCTCATTCATCGGGGCTACCCCACCCTTTGCTAGAGTGTGACCACTGTCCGTCCTATGCACTCCTGCTACGCTGGACATGCACTCCAGCCAGAGGTCCTGGGCATAAACGTCCCACCTCAAACCCGGAGTTATTGCTGCCCGTTTCCTGAACCCCTCATCGTAGCACAGCCATGCACCCGGGTTGCCGGTGTCAAAGGCCCTGCGCACGATGTCCTGGTATTTTAAAAGTTCTGCTGCCCTTTCTGGCGAAGCTTGAACCATAACCCCCAACAGTACAGAAAAGGAAGCAGACCAATTGGTCCAGTTCTTTTCAACTTTGGGGTGTTTAAACCGTTCTTTTTCCTTGTCCTTCTCACTACTGTTGGGATCAAGGACTGGCTCAGTATACAACAAGGAGAATACATCCACGTACTCCCCTTTCCAAATCTTATCCCTAGTATGCTGTGCCAAATGAGCCCCAATGGGCGCCCCCAAGGGCGCCCATGTTCCCTGCTCTGCGCGGGCCGGCATTGCCAACTCCGCCCTATGGGGACATGCCCCGCACGCCCCAGAGACCAAGCTATCATGCCTCGAGCCTTGGCTTGTGCTAGCCCCGATATCAAAGACCGACTGGGAAACATCACGCATCCCGCCCGGCTCCTTGCCTGGCCAGGGGACCCAAGCCCCAACCCAACCAAGACGCCTATTAGCCGCTGGAGCGGCCTGGGGAGCCCTTTCTTTATCACCCCCCGCCTCCAGGCCACACTTGCAGGTGCTGCACTGCGGGCACTTACCTGCCATGCCTTGGCTAACACTGGCACCCCCGGTCGATGGCTCCCCCGACACTGGGCCTGGCTGTGACCCCGGCCTCCGATCCGCAGAGCTCTCTGCTCCACGCCCGTCCGTCCTGCCGAGATCGCGGGTGCTGTCCCGCACTGCTGCCGCTCGGCGCACCCCTTCCATTGCTGCCACACGACTCTCAAGCGCCGTGAATTTGCCCATGAACACGTTGAGCGTTTCGAGGACAGCCGCCAGCTGGTCACCCCGAGGTCGATGGGTCGGTGGTTCTTCAACGAGTTCCCTGCTTGGCGACAAAGAACGCCTTCCCCCCCGCCGGGGCGAGGAGGAAGGCCCAGCCTGGGGCGGTACCCCCGACCCCACTGCTTCAGGGGGTCCGGCCCGTAAATCCGTACCCTCGCGGGGCGGGCCCAGGCCCCCTTGAGGAGCCCCAGGGACTACCTCCTCCCTATCCCTAAACTGGGGAGGAGGCAGCAGAATCCCCGTGCTCGCCCCGACCCAAGACCCGTGCGCCTCCCTTTCCTCGGCATCGGGGTCAACTCGGGTCACACCTAAGCTCTCACCTCCCACCGTATTGCGTGGGTTAGGTCGCTCCAATGATCCCTCATCTCCTGCAGACACATCGTGTCCTGCTACCCCTATGAGGATTGGCACCCCCTCGCCTCGGGAAGCCCCAACGGGCAGTCCCTCCCCCCTTTCTTCCCTCCCCTCACCAGACGCTAAGGTGTTAATAATACCTTCACACCCCGACATTCTGGCCTGGAGGGATTCCAAAACTTCCTCCACCCGCTTGGCCAGAGACTTTTTCGCAGGGCCTTTTCCTTTTTTACCCCCGCCCCCTTTCTTCATCATTGATTAAAGGGTGGGCTAGATAAGGCGTCTGCAAGCTCCTATCAGTCAGCACGGGCCTACGCACTTGCACCCCTTCCTCGGTGAGGGGTAGCCTCCTCTGCCACGTGGCACCACGTGCCCCCCTTTCTCACCTACCTCCTGACCTGACCAACGGTATCACGAACCCACACCTCCGAACAACCACAGGGAGTGGCGTCCCTGCCAGCCCCACGTTAAGGGTGAGCGGGGGGGGGAAGCTCCTCAGTCTACCCTCCTAATCCAGCCGGCCTATCCAGGCATGGCACTTGGCTGTAGGCAGGGGGGGGGAAGGCACCCCACCCACCTACTATTTCCCCACTGCACTGTATCCCCTAAGGGCCTCGAGCAAAATCCAAACCTCGCCCGGGAGCCCGAGACACCAGCACGCTGCTTCGACATTGAATCCTTAGGCGCGAATGCCCCGATTCGCGCCTACCACAAGATGGCGGCCGCGAGCTCCCGCACCTCGCGAGAGCTCGTTTCGCGCTGCTTTTGATCCCCCCCACGCACCGTGCGCCAACAAGCAGCATGTCTTCATCCAGCCCAGCGGCGGGAGGACAACGGCCGCCGCCCCCGAGCCGCCCCCCCGATCGGGGAGGGGCCGGGTAGACGACGAACAATGTGAGGGCTGGAACAGAACTGTTTTCTGGTGAACCTTAATAGAAGCCATCTGAATGTTTTCTGAGTATAGTCACAGCCTCCGGATCCATCGAACTGACTTTGGCAGAGTAGTAGGCCATCAAGGACAGGTATCAGAATTTCAGATGATTCACTTTTTTCAAGGTTGCCAAAGATGAGATCTGACAACATTTCTGCACTTTGATCATCAGAAAGGTGACGGAAGGCAACATACAGTGGAGCAACTGTTGAAAGTGTTTATACTTTTCTGAGGGAGGAGCTTGTTGAGGGTTTCTCACTAGATCATTAGGAGTGGAGTTAATTGTATCATCAGTTTTCATAGACTCTCATGGTGTCTGGTGTAACTAGAATTCTTAGACTGAATATAATAGTTGCTGTTTGAGGTCATGGGTTTACAGATGCCACTGGCATGGACATTCTTAATGGTATTATGGAAGGTTTTGGAGTTGCCAGGGAAAAGGTCATTATATGGGGACAGCTAAACTGGTGTTTTGAAGAGGTGGCATTCGTGCTAGTGCTGATGGCAGCAGTAGAGGTAGTTCCACTGATGAAGGAGGAACCAACCATTTGAAGCAGAGTCAACATCCAAATAAATATAGGTCAACTGAGGTAGATCTTGGTGTATTCCCTGTACACTGAGGAAGCTAGGAGTGCTAGTGCCTTGGGATGTAGGGAGAAAAATAATGCCTCTCATATGGTGAAGACCACTGCTCCCATAATTGCCATGCATATAGGTCATCATGCCATGCCTCAGAGTGGCATCAGGAAATGTATGGTTCTCTAGGAAGAGCAAGAGTATATAACAGCCTGTATAGTTCTTTGGATTTTGGATTTTCAGGTACAGAAGGTCTTTGAAACCTGGATTGGCCAGTGGAATAAGCATTTCTGGTACCTGTTTTGGAGAGAATGCTGGTGCTATAGGAAATCTGAGAGGAGGGCTGTGGCAATCTCTCCTCCTACATCATTGTTGGTACGGCATGATTTTGTGCCCCAGAGAATATTAGAAGTCCTTCAAGACTTCCTAAATAGGCATTTTCAGACAGAAGTTGAATGAGGCACATTTATTTATTTATTTATTTATTTTAATTTCTTACCCCGCCCTTCCTGCCAAAGGCAGTTCAGGGTGGCTTACAATATACAAAATGCACATATAAAACAAACCATAAATACAAAAACATAAAACACCCCACAGTCCATACCATCCCTCCCAACCCCCTCTACCTCCTAACTCAAACTTATTCCCCACAACTCAAGGCGCTCAAGCCCAGACATAAACGAACCTCCCAGGGGAGGGAGTTCCTCGGTTGCAGAGCAGCAACCAAGGACACCTTCCTTGTCATAGAGACCAAGTTAAAAACTGGTACCTTCAGACAGGCATCCCAAGCCAACCGCAGAGGCCATGATGGGACATAGTAGGCCAGGCGATCTTCCAGATAAGTGGGCCCCAAGTAGTTTAGGACTTTAAAGGTCAAAGCCAGCACCTTGAATTGTGCCCAGAAGACAATAAGCAACCAGTGCAAATTTCAGAGCACCAGTGTTATGTGTTCCTGGCGATCCATTCCTGTAAGAAGCCAAGCCATTGTATTCTGCACCAGCTGCATCTTCTGAACAGTCTTCAAGGGCAGCCCCATGAAGAGAGCATTGCAGTAGTCTAGCTTCAAGGCAATGAAGGTATGGATGATGGTTGCCAGATCCGAATTAGAAAGAAAAGGCCACAGCTTTCTAACCAGATGGACTTGGTGAAAATGAAAAGCATTCCTGACCACCACCACCACCTGGGATTCCAGGTGCAGTGACAGATCCAGGAGCACTCCAAGGCTATGAACCTGAGTGAAATGGGGGATTGGACTCCCCTCCCCCCCAATTTACAAGGCTAGCCAACCATCATCACCTCAGTCTTATCAGGATTCAACCTTAGATGTCTCACCCTCATACAGTTCCCAAAAGCAGTCAGGCAACAGGTAAGCACTGAGACTGCAGGACCTGTGTCAGATGAAAAGGAGAGGTAGATCTGGGTATCATCACTTCACTCCAACCTTCTGAATGATCTCACCCAGCAGCTTCATATACACATTGAACAGGAGGTAGGTCAAGATGGAACCCTGCAGGTCCCCACCGGGGAGATCATGAGGTGACGACGAGCAATCATCCATTACCATCCACTGAGACCCTCCTTAACAGGAAGGAGAGAAACCACTCAAGAGCAGTCCTAAGCACCCCTTCCAGGTCCCACAACTGAGTCAACAACACCTCACAATCACCAGTGTCAAAAGTCAGACAGATCTAAAAGGATCAACAAGGTAGAATTTCCTCTGTCAAACTCCAACCATAGCTCATCGACCAACGACCAAGGCCACAAGCACAGTCTCTGTGCCATGCCCAGGATGAAAGCCAGACTGAAAGAGATCCAAGAACCCGATAGCATCCAGATGGGCCTGGAGCTGACGTGCCACACCTGTTCAATAACCTTCCCTAAAAAGGAAAGGTTAGAGACAGGCTGATAGCTTGCAGGGGAGTCAGTGTCCAAAGATGATTTCTTAAGTAGAGGCCAGATAATCACCATTTTAAGGAAGTCTGACACCTTGCCTTCCCAAAAGGAGGTGGTAACAACTCCAGCCAGCAACGGCCCAAATGTCTCCCGGCTGGCTTTCACCAACCAGGATGGGCATGGAGCTAATTCACAACTGGTGGCCCACGCAGTCCCACAAGCACATCCTCTGCATTGGTGGGCAATACCAATTGAAATTGATCTAAATAAAAAGGACAAGGCTGAACCTCCTCAGCCCCCAACTGTGGCCGCTTTTAGATGAGCGAGTCGCCGTCGCACAACGCACTCGCGCGATGTTTCAAAATCCCGCAATACGGGATTACACAAGGTGCCGGGCGGGGATCAAGCGCATGAAAGGTGGTCGCAAATTCTTTGCTGACCGCGAATTAAATAGCTCACAATCAAGGTATTTAATTCGCGGTCTGCAAAGAATGCGCAACCACCTTTCAGGCGCTTGATTCCCGCCCGGCTTCTTGTGTAATCCCACGTCACGGGATTTTGAAACATCGCATGAGCGGGTCACACGACGGCGACCCACTCGTCTAAAAGTGGCCTGTGACTCTGCCATAGAACCAATCGCACCAAGGTTGTGGTGAATACGAGCAATTTTGTCTAAAAGTAATTAATACAAATGTCACAGCAGGCATTAGATGACTCAAACTCCTGGCAGAGACAGGACAGGTTAACCAGACCTCTCACCACCCAGAAATGCTCCACCAGACGAGACTTCGCAGATACCATGATAGCAGGGAAGAAAGCCTTCTTCGCCACCATCACAGCCAAAGTATAGTCCATCAAAAATTATCTATGCTGCAATCGGTCAGATTCAGCATGAGTCAAGCGCCACCTGTGCTCTAAATGCCTCCCTTCCCATTTCAGCTACCTCAGGTCCTCCATGTACCACAGGGACCTGTATTGGCGTAGCGGTGGGAGCAGATACCTGGGTGCCACCGTGTCAATGGTTTTGTTCAAAATACCATTCCACAGGGTGACCAGGTCATCAACAGAGAAGCTGTCAAGGTCAGTAGGTAAAGCCCCCAGAGAGTTCTGGAATCCATTCGAATTCATAAGTCTCCAAGGGCTGACCAACCTAACCGGTCCATCACCCCGAACAGGGAATAAATCCTGCAGTCTTTTTTGATCCATAAGCAAGTTTATTGCATGCTTGGCAGGAGACCAGCTTGTTCCTTCTTCTTAGCTGGAGAGGCCAACAAATGTTTATCAGTAATAGGAAGGAAAGTGTACAGGGCAAGCAAAGTACTGCTTGGGGCTCTTTTTAAAGAGGCTGCACATATTAGCCAGTGTAGAGAAGTTGTTATTTAGAGACACTCCTTTATACTGGTCAGTGTTAGGAAGATGGGAATTGGGAGATGGTCCCTGGAATAGGAAAGTGAGCTGGACTGATGGTAATGATGGAACACTAAATGAATGTCTGTAGATTAAAAGTGTTATTTCTTTCCATTCATTAGTATCTGTGCTTAATAAACCTTACAATTATTACAGCCAAGGTGCTTAGAAGTTCAGAAACATGCATGGAAAGGCTTCAGTCCTTTTAACAGGGAAAAACTTTTTTCTCTACACACCCAAAATGAGACAAGGACACCGTGCTCTGGGTTAATAAAATGACTGCACTCTTTATTAAGAAAACAACTGAGTGGGGAAAATTGTCAATAAGTAAGTAAGTTTATTAAGAGGCACTAGCATTTGCCATGGCCAATAACAAAGAGAAAAACCAATATACATGCAAATATTATACATACAACTCTATGGACCAGTACAAAAGCTCATAAAATTGTCAATAGGACAATTTGGGGCCAGCAAAACATTTAACATTACAAACAGCTAACTCCAGTGGAAAAACTGCTTTTGATTCACCCTCAAGTACCAGTTTCCATATACTTCTAGGACTACACCTCCCTCTCTATCCCATTATGTGACTCATGGGTGAGGGAGGACTAGCATGTCCCCACAAGGGACCAGAGCAAGGAATAGGTTCAGCAGGGCCCAAGACTACCTAGACCCCTAGGGTATCCCAATTACCTCTCCCAGAAGTCTGACCCCGGCACCAAGCCCTCCTGCTTATGCACCAGGTCCCACAACTCCATCTCTTAAGGAGATGTCTCCCTCACCATAGAACTTATCTTAACTTTAAGACTGCTGGACCCCCACCCTGAGCGTGACAGAATTCTAATAGACCCACCTGGTCATAAATACCCTAAGAGCCAAATGAATCGAATCACACTGTGGAAAAGGTGAAAACTAGACAGCCCAAATGCCACTGTGGGCTATCTGTAAAAAAAAATAATTCCAGCCCCAATAGGCGACCAGCATCTGCTCACGGTGTGTAAGGGTGGGTGGGTGCTGCTGCCTTCACACCAGACAGGCTCACTCTGAGGGCCAGAGCTGTGTAAAACTCCTCCCCAGTCTCATATCTCAAGGCCAGGCTTTTTGCGCCTTTCCAGCCAGTTGAGGTGCAACCTCGGCCAGGGACGTTTTGACTTCCCATCACAAGAAGCGTTGCCATGGCAACCCTCGCTCAGCTTGCCTGAAGCATGCTCCCTGCTCATTCACCAATGGGTAGGGGTGTGTGACAAAGGGTCCATTGCTGCCACTTTGGATCTTTCAAACCGGGCTGCGAAGGGTCAGTTATTCAAACAGCTGTACTAATAACTGTACCTTTGTTCCTCACCTTTTGTTTGGTGCAATATGGCCTGAGAGCTCTAGGCGTTCCCAGAGCAGCTGATTCACCGTGGAGAAGGAAGGAACTGAGGCAACTTGGGGACTCTGCTCTCCTTTTGCAGCCTCTTACAACTGCATACTCCAACTCATCATGGGAAGTGGCAGAGTAATGGTAGGCCTTGAATTTGTGGGTCCCAGGATGAAGATAAAATGTGGGGGCCCTGGTGGCTCCTCCCCTCCCCCATGGCCCTGTCCCCTCAGGGGTGCCATCAGTAGGGCCCTAGAGATGGTCATATTTGGGACCTTACTGGGAGGGAATGATGCCCAGCACTCTTCCCTGGTAAAAACAGAAGTCACTGTGGGGGGCTCTGAAAGTAGAGAAAATAGTGGGGCCTGGGGTAAGGCCAGCCCTGAGGGATCACAATAAAGTTTTTGTTCTCAGCTCAACATCCCTGAGGTGTGAATGGACAGCACACTCAAAAAAGAACTGTTACTTTTCCCACATTTATTTAAATAAAGTAGGGATGCTATGCTAGATACAAATTTCAGAATAAAGGACAATATAGTTTTATATCCTTTGTGACAGGTTACGTTTAGACACCAGTACACTAGAT
>QEPC01014960.1:40297-55356 GCA_003113815.1 Sphenodon punctatus
GGTGTCCCCCCTTCCACCCACGCAGCCTGGACTCGGGGAGGGTGTTTTTTTTTAAAACTGTTTTGCTGGGGCTTTAATTTTTTTTACATTGCAGCCATAATATGGAGGCCATAATATGGAGGTAAATGGGTTGGATGGGTGAAATAGGAGGAGAATGGCAATGGATTAGGAATAGGAAGGAACAAAAACTGCTGGGAGAGAGGGAGCCTTCTGAAACGCCTGCTGTTCAGGAACAGTGACTAGCTCAGAATGTGTTGGGAATTTGTTTGGTCATGTTATGAGGTAGACTCCAACTAGGGTGGCCAGATATGTAAATTTTAGAGGGTGCTTACAAGAAATACAGGTTGCAGGGCTGCAATGACTCCAATGCAGTCATGCAACCTGAATTTCTCTTGTCATCTAAAATTTGCATATCTAACCACCCTAACTCCAACTCACTAAAGGGTCCCATACCCACAAGCAAATAAGCAGCACCCCTGACTTAATACCCTAATCTAAATGTAAGTAAAGGCAGAAAAGAAAAAGCTTAAATACAAAATGCAGGTAGAAGTCCAGCAACAGTCCACCAGCTATCCAGTGTTTTGCTCCATGTAACATGCATGTAACTTCCTCTTGGGGAGAGGTTGTATGTGTGCTCTTGGTGCAAAGAGCTTCTGGCTCTCAGAGAGAGTATTTTCTCTGGAGGCTAGAGTGACTGAGCCAAAGCAGACGGGGACGTATATCGAGGATACTTTCAGAAGTATAGTAGAGCAGTCCCACATCCACCCTGGCAGCCTTGGAGGATGAATGTTTTTGACAAGGGGTGAGGGTGGAAATCAAACTGCCAATAGCGGGAAGCAATCCCATAGCTGGGACCTCCTTCTAGATGATGCCATGGTATCTTCCCATGTTGACGATACTTCCCCTGTTGAAGGGACTCCAGCTGATAGGAATAAGATGGCATTAGTAGTGGGTGATTTGATTATCAGAAACATAGTAGTGGCTGTGATGACCACATGCATGGTAAATTACCTACTGGGTACGAAGGTAGTGGCTCTCATGCATTAACTAGATAGGATCTTAGAGCATGTTGGGAGGAGCCAGTTTTCATGGTATGTGTGGGTACCAATGACATAGGAAGGTGTAATAAGGGAGGTTCCAGAAACCAAATTTACTGCTAGGAAGGAGACTGAAGTCCAGAACCTCCATGGCAACATTCTCTGAAAGGCTTCCAGAGCCACAGAAACATCCTGCACCATAAATCTTTCACATGACCAATAATAAAGCAGGGAAAGTGCTTTCTGTCAAGCTAACCATCTCATGTTAATGCATACTAAGTGTAGCTGTCAGCCATGGCTGATCCTGTGCGCCATGCTGCCCTAATGATCCTGTGTCTGGCTTCATTGCACCCAAGTCTGAGTAGCTGAATCACATCTGTTCCTCAGAATCTCAACAGCCCAAATGACAGAGCAGCAGTTCCACCAGCCAATCATGAAGAAGGAAAAGTTTACATGCATGCACATGTGTGTACTACAGCGTGAATTCTTAACACAAAAAAATTCTCCGCAAAATATTATTGGTAGTTCTTATTGCCGAACTACCCAACACAGACCTCATCCAAAGTTCATATGAAATTTAACCTGACTTCCATGAAGAGTTCTCATTCTGCATTTCTTATCTACATTATCATGTGGACAAGCAACACTGCATTCATTTTTGCATGCAGAGTAGACTATGTAGTCAAGTAACACTTTTTATACTATTTCTTTCTATACTATTATATCATGGTGCAAAGGTCTAGGATTACTTACAACACACCGAAAAATATCTAGAGATAGCTGTCATACGAAACATCTACATTCATGCAAGATAAAATAAATCAGCCCTATTGTAGTGAAGATACACATTTCATACTGAGACAATTCTGATGAAGGCTTAGGTTGGATGGGGACTCATGTTCACAAACAAGTAAAACACAGATATGAGAAATGCATATGATATTACAAAGCAACTAATGTATTGCTAATTGGCTGATAGAAAATGCATATATGAAGTGAGCAAAGAAAATGGTTTAAAGGTGTTTTCTGAAAGGGTTGACAGCTGCATGCTATTGGTGCAGGAACTTAGGAAATTATAGCTGCCACTTGAACTAATTGGCAGTGAACATTAAGTCATGAGGGGAAGCTGTTTGAAAATAATTATCTGTGTGATCACAAAGCAATATCCCAGCTGCATCTCCAGCAGTTATTTTACACCCAATGCACTGACCTCAGACTTTGTTTTTCTAAGAACATGTACAAGCGTATGATTTGAAGAAACAGTTTTTTTAAAATTACAAATGCATTCAGTGGCCTAGCTCCTCCTAAACTACACTCAGAAATATTATAAAGTTATTGTTTTTGAAATACCTAGGGCTTCAGGGCCCCACTGCACTTTGAAACAGAGAAGGAAGCAAATTGAGTTAACAAGAGCAGAACATCAGTGAGGAGATGTAGAATGTAGGAACTCAGGAAAACTGCTCTCAGCTTACACTGGACACTAGGGCTCCAAGTATCTGGGGAGGTAAAGGCACTCTGTCCATGAAGCAGCAGCTCCATGTGGCATACTTGACTCCCTCTTGATACAAGAGGTGTTTCTGCATGTTCCAATGAACAAGGGGAGTTACTCTGGTAGGGGAGTTACGAGACTTACTCTGGAAGAACTAGCTCCCTTGGCTTTTGTTCCCACTAGCAGGGGAAGCCAGGGGTTATAACTCTTTCCTTCTATTGAGCTCTCTGCTTGGGAACTTTCAAGGAACTGCCAGCAGTGGGAGATGGAACAACAAGCAGTGCATGCAGCAAGAATGCCATGAGGAAAACACAGAAGGAAAAAGTGCTTATGTTTTCTGGGAAGAGGAAAGGTGGAAGTAAATGCCGCCCTCTAACACAGATGAACAAGCCTCATGCCCTCCAAATTGGAAGCCCTTTGACCCCACTTGTTTGGAGGGATTATATTACTGCTTCATTATCCCGCCCCCTCTTGCTGGTGGCAACACAGAGGAAGTGAAAGTGAGTTAGAAGGTACTTACCTACTCCCAAACTCGTTTAGGAATTTACTGACAGAGGACTTGCCCAAGCATGAGCGAAACACGAGGGGTCTGCAACATCCTTTTATAGGCACTGCACTGAGAATATGGAAGAGATGTCAAAATAAATTAGATGTCTGTCAAGGCAAATTCCCACATAAATGGATCATATGTGAGGCCCTATCCCTAAGCAAGAAGGAGAAAGAGGCATTGGAACGATGGGGAAAAAAGGGATTGTGGCAGGTCAGACACTTTTTTGTCGGAGAGGACATACTAACGAAAGACGTGTTACAAACTAAATGCCAAGAGCCAGTAGATGGATGGCTATACTTTAAAATACACAGCTACCTGATGCACCCAGTGAATAAAGTACACTTTACAAGGGCCCCACACACTTTGGAGACAGAGTTGTTTAATTACGCTCCACTACGTAAAGTGATTTCTCGACTGTATCGGACTATCCGTAGCACATTTCATCATCCTGATGCGGGATACATAGATAAATGGGCAGATGATTTAGGATTTGTGTTCACAAAGGAGTCAATGGCACAAGTCTGGTTGCATACACAGAAGTGTGCCAAATCCCTCATGGTTAGAGAGCCCCAAATTAAACTAGTTTTCAGATTTTACTTGACACTGCTCTCCATACATAACGCAAACAGGGGGTATCGTGAGTTGTGTTGGTGAGGATGCGGTCAGGTGGGCTCCTATATTCACCACTGGTGGGAGTGCAAGGTTATTGAGGGTTTCTGGAAGGCTGTCTGGAGTAAGGTGGAGGAGCACACCCACCTACAGGTGCTATTTACACCGCAGGTTGCTCTGCTGGGATTGTGGCCCAAAGAACTGGAAAAAAATTCCAATACCTCCGCATGTAAGGCGATGTTTTTGGCTGCAATCCATTGTATTGTATGTAAATGGAAGGTACCTGAAGGCCCGTTGATTATGGACTGGATTAGCAGACTATGGTTTGTACTGTCCATGGACAGGATCGCTGCAGGATTACAAGAGAAGCTCAAGGATTTCTACGCTACATCTGTCTCTTATACACATCTAGATGTGTATAAGAGACAGCCGAGTACACAGGCAGCCGCCACATTACTTCCTGTTTGGTTTTGGGGTTTTGTCACCTTTTGGAGCACCATTTTTGAGCGCACCAATATGAAACTAAATGTTAGACGCCCCAGGGAGAGTGGCAAGTGCACTTCCTGATCCAACCCACNTTGTTTGGAAGGTTAGTTTGTCTGTATTTGGCTTTTATTTTCTGTAGTGTATCTTCTTCCTTTTTTGAAAATTAATAAATATAATTTATTAAAAAAAAAAAAAAAGAAGGTACCTTCAAAAAGTGCTCATAAGAACAAACCTTTAAATGGCTAGGTAAGTTTATGATGAAAGAAGCTGCAATATCTTCCCCATACTGTCATGTCACCAAAGCTGATCTACTTTTTGCTGCAGGTCTCCTGGACCTGTACAGTTTGTTTACCACAGTGCCTGTCTTAGAAAGATAAGACTGTCTGCCATTATATTTCTTAGTATTTGCCCATTGGCTGCATTAAATTGATTGGCTGTTAGAAGCTTGTTTTATAAATTAGCTCCCCACACTAACTGATATAATATGATTTTGATATTTTAGCTAATCTCTTCATATTAGGTTGATTATATTCTAAACTTACTAGAATCCACTGTAGGACTAGCCAGTGAAAAGGTGCCTAAGAAATAGAACCGAAACCCTGAGCCCTTCATTTTTCTTGAGTCTGTTAGACAACACATCATGCTATGTTTACTTAGGGTGTTTTTAGACAATACACTCCACACACACTACCCACCCACCTCCCACTCCATACACGTTACAGGGCACCCATAGGGCAACACCGCAGCCCTGCAACATGTATAGTGGGTGGGTAGTGGGTGGAGAGTGTCTTATCTGAAAACACCCTTAGTTTATCATAGTACACTTCAGGGTATATCAAACCGAGGCGCCTTTGGCACCTCTATTGTTCAACATTTATATCAATGATGTTGTCACTCATATGAATGATCCCACTCATCATCCGCCCAAACTAGGAGATAGTCATCTTGCCATCTTGCGCTACGCCAATAATTATATACTGTTATCCCAAGCCCCTTTGGGTCTCCAACATTTAATGCAGTGTTTTTATGAATATCGTTGAACGGAATTGCTGGATATAAACTTTAGTAAAACCAAAGTGATGGTGGTGGGGCTCAGTGGACTCAGCGTAGTTGGTTTATGAACAAGCACTTAACTGAGCAGGTGAAGAATTTCAAGTACATAGGTGTTCTGTTTTCCAAATCTGCCTCTTGGTCTGCCCACGGTGAGGCATCAATTCAATCAGAAAATTCTATAGTCAACGGGATTTTAAGTTTTTATGCCAGTAAGGGTGGCCGATTGTTCATCCCGGCCTTAAGATTATTTTGTGCCAATGTGCTCCCCCCAACTACTTTATGGGTCTCCAATTTGGGGTCCCTCCTTACTAAAAAATTTGGAAAAGGTTCAAAATAGATTTATTCACTGCATTTTGTTTGCTCCTAATAACACACCAATTGGACTCGTAAGGGCTGAATCACGGCTTGTCTCAGTATCTTCCCTGATTCAGATGGTAGTAATCAAGTTCTGGCTACAGGTCCATTTATCAGCTCCGGGCTCTTTGATTTCTGTAGCCTCTAATCTTAAGTGTAAGGATCCTTAGGACACTGGAGTGTCAGACCTTCTCTTCCATTTGGGGTTCTCTAGGGGAAGTCAGTTGTTCCTGCTGATGGCAGATGCTTTGGCTCTTGTCAAACAGTGTGTCAAGGACCAGGAGGGACAGCACCTCTCTGCAGCAGTTAGCTCCCAAAAAGTCTCCTCACTGTACAATTTAATTCAGGTGGCATGCCAGGGGACAGAATATTTAAGTTCGTCTTTATGTTGGACCCAGAGGAGGTTTTTCACTTTAGCTCATTTCGATCTTCCCACCTCTGAGGTTTCTGAGGGTAAAGTTAAAGGGATACCTTATGATCCAAAGATTTGTAAGTCCTGTAGTCCAAATGAGATTGAATCCCTTTCCCATATAATATTCAGCTGTCATTTGTATAGGGGCTTTCGTATTTTGTATTTATTTCCTGATATGTCAAACGCTAATGTGTCCAGCCAGATGGAACTTTTGTCTGACTTGCTTTCTGGTCAAAATTGGGACATTACTGTCCGTATGGCTGAGTTTCTGGCAGCTGCAATCAAGGCCAGACTTGCCATTGTGAATAACTGCTACCCCTAAATTGTATGTTTTGTTTGGGGGTTTTGTGGAGTTTATTTTATAATAGTATTTTTTTCTCTTTTTAATAAAGTTTTCTCTGTATTACATTGCATTGTATTGTGACGACCATTGGCTTTCCAATTAAACTAAATCTGAATCAGAATCTGAAGGGTATATCATATACAGCTACTCCTCCTAAGAACATTGATTTTGGGGTCTGGCTACAATTTATCCTGTGACACGGGGTATAAAAAAAACAGACAATATTCCACAGGAATCCCATCTTTGGTCCAGGCAGCCCACGTTCCAGGGGTTTCACCTGGCAAACCCAATATATGGGAAGGCACTCTGCTGATCAAAACCCCTCCCTCATGACTCACAGTCGCAGGGAATTCTGGGTCCAGGAAGCTCCCCCTGCTATTTGCTTCCCATTCCCCTTCCCCCCCCACACACGCACCTTTTGGAGCACCATTTTTGAGCGCACCAATATGAAACTAAATGTTAGACGCCCCAGGGAGAGTGGCAAGTGCACTTCCTGATCCAACCCACTGGGTCCGCTCTAGGTACTTTGTGTGCATGGAAGCTGTGCATGCCCTAATAGACAGGGGCAGACACATGGGCAAACGCTGGCCTGGATTGACCCACACAGTGGTCTGCAATGCCCCAGGACTCTGCCGTGAATGGAGGCGCCATAACACATGGGAAAGCACATCTCATGGCCACCTAATAAATGGGCTGTGAACATGGACTGAACCCACTCGTAGTGTGGGCTATTGTCTTATTATAAACACCCAAGAAGTGCTTACTCTTTTCCCTAAAGACTTTTCCACATGTGCAGGTGCGTGGGTGGTGGAGGGGGCATCCGTGCAATCACCACGGCGGGTGGGTGGGGGTGCATGCGCACTTCCAAGCTCCACCCATTGTGCACACACGGAACAACGGTGCCAATGGCGGATGCTCCATGTGTGGAGATGGGTGGAAGTGGGTGGGCACCCATGTGACCGACTGCCCACCCACCACGGCCTCCACCCATCCGCCGCCCCATGTGAAAAGGGCCATGGAGGCTTCACCACTCAAAAATAGAGACTACACTTATTTCTTATCAGTCCACCTATCATACTCCAGGATTGATTTATATATATATATATATATATAATATATATATAAATATATATAATATATATATAAATCAATCCTGGAGTATGATAGGTGGACTGATATATCCCAACCTTTATTACTGTTTCTTTAGCTGCAGAAATACATATCCTAATTTCTGACCATGTTCCAATTAAAATAGCAATTGATTTAAATAATTGTATTTTTAAAATGGATGTTGGAAGCTTAATACTTCATTGTTTAAAGATTCTAAATTCTGTGAACAGATGGAAAAATCAGTCACATACTTTATAGAACATGATAGGCATTTAGTGTCATCTACTGTAACCATTTGGGAAGCTTTAAATCTTTAACATCTGACTTAACAAGGTCTTCCTTTATCCCTCAATTGAAGTTTAGAGATAATACAGAAATTTCAGATATCTGGAAAAGAAAGGACATAGCTTTTTGCACAGATGCCCCTTTCAATTATTTGAAAGGCAATTTTGATACAGGATTTTTCACCTGTTCTTTTCTCCCCAAAAAGTTGAGTCTAGTTTTATCCCTCCAACTCATTCATTTTTTATTTAAGTCTTACATGTATGATAAAACCTATTTCTTTCCTCCTTCAATGTTCTTAATAACTTAAGTTTTGAATTTGGACTGTTTGCGTATACTGCATGCAAATAAATTATACATTTAATTTCCTCATTTAAGCTCCTTTTTTTGAACAATTAGTTGATCTAATTCCTTAGTAAACTTCTGTCCCAGTTTATTGATGGCAGTTAATTTACCCCTGAACAATAACACAGAAACAGAGACTGCATGTTTTTGCCTTTAACGACATTGAGACTCAACCCATCTGTTTTCTGGGGGAAAATGCGACAACATGGTCCCAAGGATTGGATTTTGGTTCTAGCATAGGTCAAGATACTTCATTAGCACTATCTATAAGTAGCCAAATATTGTAAGATAGACTACAAAGTTACCTTCTCCCCTGGCTTCCATATCTGGAAGGTGCAGTGAGTTTAAATAGAGTTCTTCTAAGATCAAAGCTTGCAGAAACTGGGTCTTCTTTTTCACTTGTGTTCATTGGGTCACTGTGATGTGCCCATTTGTTTGCAAAGGGTCAACAATCAACATCCTATCAGGAAGGCTAAAAATGTAAGGAATTTGAACACCTTGGAGTATTTTGTTAGCTTCTAGATTCTTGAAAAGTACACTATTTATCCACCCTATTTATTTAATGCCAGTGGAAAGGAAACCAGAGTTCTGATGGGAAAAGTTTGTGGCTTTTTCACCTCCCTTTTTTCTGGGCTCTTAGATCAAAATTAATTCATAATCCACATATAAAGACACACACACACACACACACACACACACACACACACACACAGCTTTTTCTATTTCTTAAACAAAAGAAGTTACTAACTGCAATTACTAGGTAAAAATGAATACTTTTGATGGTGAAGACTTTCCCAGAGCCCTTTCCAGCCAATCTTCCAAAGCAGAGATGCAATCCCTGAACTTTTTTGAAAACTCAGAAAATCCATTAGAATAATTAATTATACTCAAATCTGTGGGACCCAAATTCAGCACCAACTGTCTGACATGTAGTTTGGAATAGTTACAAATATTGATGAATTTTTATGCTCTAGATTGTGGTTTGCTCAGAAGCAGATATTCTAACATGTTTGATCTACATACGCAAGAAAGAGTCTATAATAAGCACAATGCCTTTTACTAAAGTGGAAGCACAAATATTAGAATATACCTCGGTATCTAATCAAGACCAAAACTTACTGATAATAAAAAAATGAACAAACTTACAACCAAAAGCATAAATTCTTACTTGCAAACTCATGCAAAGAAATAACAAATTCCCATCCCATGAAGTTTTGTTGTCCACGCCATCTGAACATTTAAGACCTGTTTCTAACTTTTTCCTAATCCTGTCACCAAGAAAAGCTTTCCAGAGAGGTAGTATCTGCCTTTTAATAAAACCTGCATCACAAACATCATTTCTTGCTCTAACAGCCTGCTCTTGCACTAAAACCTTAGCCAGACAACTAGCTATTAAACCACTAACTACACTAAATACTTCAAAAAACGTATGGCAAGGTCAACACAGTGTTCTGCACTCACTTTTCATTGGGTCAAATGATTACACAATGTGCACAACAGGAAAGCAGACCCATAAGATTTTCCCTCATTAAACAAGAAAAAATGAGAATAATAAATATCCAAACATACAGAGAGTATGACAAACATATGGGAAAAATATTAAAATGGAGCACAATCAAGGCATATTTTACTTGGAACTGAGCAATACCTTTTTGAGAGCAGATGAAATGTAATTTACTTAGAAGTAATCCCAAGTAGATCAAAAGATTTAGGAAGACGCTTCCCTTCCCTGAAATTAGTACAAAATTAGTGCCATATTCTACCCTTCTTATACTGAACAGTACTTTATCACAAAATAGCTCCATTAATTCTTCTAAATGCCTCTAAAGGACTAACAATCAGAATCTAACCACAATAAACTTTTCACCTAAGGCAATTGCAAATTTTGAAGTCCTCATTTCTCCATCTTCCTATGCTATTTATGCAGGCGCACATGCGATTTGTGCATTCTAGCATTTGCACAACCAGATGATAATGTGCGTGACTGCAACTATAAGAAACAGATGTCCAAAACTCTCATTAAAGGTCTCATAAAGAATGTGGCACTCTAAATGTATACCTTTTTTAATTATTAAATCACATGTATAATATGCCACTGAGCTGAGAACATAAACTATTTATTTTCTTAAAAGCTTTTTCAGTTCATCTTTAATATTCTGTCCCTGCTGCTCTTCCTTGCTTGAAACCATAATCCTCTGCTGGTGACATCAGTTAATCATTGGGAAAAAATGTTTTTCTGATAAGATAAAGTGGATTAAGACTCAAGGTAGACAAATGCATTAACAGCAAGTCAGATCTGCAGAAGCTAAAGTCTGTTTAAAATTCAGATACGGAGAGAGTGTGTTTGCTGTGTTGGTCCCAAAAAATAGGTCGTAGAGACAAAGTAGCGTAGAGATATCTTCTATTGGACCAACTTCAGTTGGTGGAGGTTTGCAAGCTTTCGCACCTCACAGGATCCTTTGTCAGGCAAGTCAGAAATCCAAGCTGTATCTAAAATTCAGATACTCATAGTAACAACAACAAAAATTAGAATAATTTAAAACAAAACTTAACAAAATGCCATATAGACAGAAGAGTTTTCCAAGTCCCTTCTGTGGTGTCAAGACTTCAGACTTGCTACTGCTCTACCAATACTATCAGCCTCACTGCACATCTGTCAAGTCTGCCCACTTGCATAGTTTTTTCCCCTCTGATGTTCGTTCAATTCTATGCTGAAGGAGCTCCTGGTAAAATTCCACAAAACTATAACATCATTCCCCTTTAAACCTTACACAGTTCCGCTCATTTGCCTACAGAGCACTTGACAGTGCCTAAGCAGGTGGTGTCCTCTAAACCTTTGCTCAATCCACTAACCAGGCCCATCCTAGTATTGTTTTGTGTTTCTGTCTTAATTGATTCTACCCGTCATCTCTCATTATACACTGTGGCTGTAGTCCAACATATTTCAGAGTAGTCCTTAGGTGTCCAGTTTTATATCTGTGTCCTGAAATTGTAATCTCTTTGGAGCAAACACTGCAATGCTGCAAGGGGGGAGGGGTGACCCTGCCAAGCCATACGTCTCTGCATGACTAGCCAAACGATTGATTTACCTACCTACCTAGCTTTTATTCCAAATGTTGGCGAATTGCCTTATTTACCAGTGAGGGGAAGGGGGGGGGATTCCTCTTCCTCACAGATTGTACCATTGCTCAAAACTGGATGCACTCATGCACTTCTGCTCATAGTACTCAGGTCCCTGCCTGCAGTAGAGTCATTATCCCCTTTTTCAAGGGATGACTTCAGCACATGAAATCCATGGCCCACTGCTGGATGTCTTCCTCTCTGCCTCCGGCATCTCCCTCTTGTGTCCTTGCAGTCAAAAGTCAAAGTATTTATTAGGGCACTAGCTTTCGCTCTGTCCCACACAAACAAACAAACATTAATAGCGATAAAAGAAGAATACAAAGAAATGGTAATGCAGCCATTAACATAAAAATACAGGCATCATAAGTACGAAGCCATAGTCCAGCGGCCCTTTAGCAAACAAGAATTAGGGCACCATCCTATTTCTGCCCTAAATATCAGTCCTGAAACCCACAATGAACCTGGGTAAGTCATGTAATCACTCATCTCAATTTTGATTGCCCAGAAATGAAAAAGGTGTGCCAGAGGGTGCAACTGTTTGCAGTTACACCCTCTAACGGGCAAATCCACTACGCCACTTGATAGCAAGCCAGAGGAATGAGGCTGCCTGTATAAGCTCTTCCTGTTTGCCAAGGGAAAGTAGAGATTGATACATTTCGTGGGTAAACAAACCGTTCTGGTTACCCACGAGAGGCTGAAGCCAAACATCCCTGAGGTCCTCATAATGGGTACACTTACATAGGAAATGTTCCACCGTTTCTACTTCGGCAAGGGAACAGGTACAGCAGTGTAAGTCATATTTGACCCTCGCGTACTTGCCCTCCATCACCGCTGTTTGGAGCAATTGGAAGCGGGCCAAAGTATAGGATCTACATAAATGTTTGTAATTAAGTTGGTCCAAGTATGTCTCAAATAGGACCGTAGCCTTCAGAGGTCCCAAGCAAGGGGCTACTTTCCATGCATTGAGAATAGCAAGATCCTCCTGCATGGCGATGTCCTTGAGGCGACCCCATACTTCTCTTTTAATCCCTATCACTGGTTTTCTTGCAAGATATTCAAAGGAAAAGCCAATGTTCTTAAGCACTCCCGCGAGATAGCACAAGCAGGAATAAGCCCTGGGGCCAGCACATAAAAGCTCTTCCCTAAGACATTGACTCAGAAATGTAGATTCAGGCTGAGTAGCCATCCTGAGCCAGTATCTGACTACTGTCATACTGGCTAGAGTACCAATTGGCTTCAGGCCCAACTCTGCTCTTAACACTGCGCCCGGAACCTGTTTCCCCACCTGGAGCATCAGGCGCAAGAAAGTATTTTGAACTTCCTTGCAGTCAAAGTCTTTGGTCTAAGAGTATCTCTCTGCCTGGTATCCCTAGTCCTGGGTTTCTCTCTCCAGGGTCCCTCCGTAGCCCCTAGGTGTCCCACTACTGGGGCCCCTCCAAAGCAGACTCTCCTGAACAGCTCCTGGGTTCTCTGCTCCCTCTTTACAGGCCTTGTGCTGCCTCCCTTCACCCCTGTCTGTCTTCTGCTGTTCCTCCTAGTTCCCAGCTAGGCGTATACATCTAAAATAAAATAAAATGATAACAGGACAACCTCGGATGGTGGAATTTTTACAAAGGAGCATGGAAAAGGATGCATTATATCTGTGATATCAAAGTGAAGTGTTGAATAAGGCAAGGATACTGTGTGTGGTGTTTCAAAGGGACTCCTTGTCACCTCTACTTTTTGTTATATCCCCTTTCCCGTTGTCTGCCATGTTAAGGAATACACAGAAAGGCTATCTAGTGACTACGGGGGAAGACCTATTTCATATCTATTTTGTATGGATGGTTTGAAATTATACATTATATATTTTATATATAATTTATATCATTATAAATTACTCTGCTGTAATAGTGATCTGGAGGAAGGGTGAGCTGAGGGAAGTAAGTAAGAAGTGTGTACTGGCTGTGTGTAGCTAGGAGGCATGAAAGGAAAGAATTAAAAGAATTTGAAGATGTGAAATGGAAAGGCAAGATGACTGAATTGCATGAGAGAGAGAAGGCAGCCTCCCTGGATTTTAAGCAAGGAGCTGAAATCGCAGGAGCGAAATGCATCCGTCCAGATCATGTCATTAGAGAAGAACTCTCAGAAAATGCACATACTTCCTTTGAAAGCACGCTGAAATGGAAAAATAGAACACCCCACATAGAAAACGTTTTAGAAAAATTAACCATACCATAAAAGATTGTACTAAGCTAACCATGTCGAAACATTGGCATGATAGCAGCATTGTGTATTGGGTGCTTTGTCAGCAGTATGGGTTGTAAGTTGGGGACATGTACTACTAGCATAGGTCAGGGAGAGTTGTAGAAAATGAAAAGGTTAAAATATTATGGGATTTTTCAATCATTACTGATCATGAGCTATGTTCCAGAAGAACTGTAAAAAAGTGGCTGTAAAAAAGGAAAAGGAACAGCGCTTTATGATAGACTTCTTTGTTCTATAGGCTGAATATGCTTCTTCGAAAGTGCAAGAAAAGATTTATAAATATGAGCAGTTATATCAAGAACAGAAAGAATTCTGGAGCATGGAGAGCAAAACGACCTCTTCCCCCCCCCCCACACAACTGTGCGGGGGTGATTCCTTGTCCCCATCGTGCCTTTGCAGGAAAAGAGGCTGCAGGGGTGACGCGGCAGGGGACTAATAAGCCGCTTTCCTCCAGGCCAGGGGGCACTAACAATGATCTATCTGGGGCTTTGGGTGGGGAAAAAGGGGCAGGCAGGGCTTTCCCTGCCAGTCCAGTTTAAAGGAGGCTAAGGGAGTTGGGCTAGCAATGTAAGAAATGCTCTGGGATGGACTATGCTGGTACGGCCTCCTGAAGTGTCTGAAAGGCTGGGACAGGACATGGGAGGTGCAGAAGCAACTGGAACGGGCTACCCACTGTTGACCAGATCCCCACCAGGGATCAGAGGAGAGGTGGAAGTGGCTGGACTGGGCTGTCCCGCCGATCAGCTGAGAAGGCAACGTGACTGGAGCTGTGGCTCCCAGTGGGCCAAGAGTATATGCATCCGGCAGTAGGGCGTACCATGCCTCCCCGCTTTCCTAGATCCCACCTCACACATCACTGTGCTCCTACTAGTGGCATGGTTTCCCCCCCTTTCTCAAATTGAGTAGCAGCTGTAAGAGCCCCCATGGGCAGCAGTGCATAGGTCGCAGCAGACGTATGGTTTCACCAGTGCTTAGCCCACCACTATCAGCCCACTGCAGTCTTACACCCCAGGGCTCATGTAGACACCCCTTTCTGCTCATTTCCATCAGCGTGCCCCCACCCCCAAGGGCAGGTGCTGGGGCTTGCTCATGGAGGTGGTATGAGCAAATCCTTGGGCTTGACTTAGGAGGAAAGGAAGTTTGTGAGAGAAACACAGGATGGAATAGCAGCTGCCCCCCCCCTTTTTTTTTGTACCCACCTGATGGAGATTCACTGAGTGTCCCCATTGGGCATGGTTTCAAGGGAGGCACCAAGTGACCATTGCCTGATCCACCTCTTGTTATACTCACTACATGCTGCAGTTGATGACACCATGTCCAATGCATTGGGCACAATACATTACCCCTTTGACTGGGCATGGAGATAGTTAAGTCAGGTGGGAAAGGGTGCCTAGACAACAAACAACAACATAAAGGCAGTGTTCTGCATTCTCCTGGTCTACTCCTTGGAGTTTGACCTGTTATTTATTTATTTATTTATATTTATATGCCGCCCCCCATGCCTACGGCATCTCGGGGCGGCTTCCAACATAGTATAAAAACAATTTTTACACATAAAACAAAATCTACAATATAATAATTAAAACAAATTTAAAACACCCCCCACAAAAATTAACCCC